>LNAC01000119.1:4080498-4302546 GCA_002007465.1 Ailurus styani
CGGACGGCAAGGCGGAGGGGGGGTGGGTGGGGGTATCTGCGCCTAACTCAGTCTGAGGGCTCTCGAGCCCAGCTGTCCCCTGGTCGCGCCCATGCGGATCTGACAGCTTACCCCGGTGGGAGGACAGGCTTGGGCGGTCACTTCTCCCCACTGTCCTAGTTCTCACTTCTCTTTCTTTTGAATAGAGGTTATTAAGCCTGGTGGAATTTGGGAGAGTGTTACACACAGAGTCCCTGTGCTCTTAGATTAGATTTTAAGACCAGGGAAGTACAGAACCCTATAGAATTCTCTACAGGAGTAAACCTATCCCCCTGCCCAGCTTTGCGAATGTCTGTGTCTTTGGATCTAATGTTTGAAAGTAGTCGCTCCGTTTGAAATACTGCTTTTCCCCTTGGCCATCTCCCGACAGCAGGGGCTCACTGCTCTTCATTTCATGTGTGTTGATGAAAGGCCTAATTCTCCATAAAAGTTCAAGTTCCCACCCTCACTGTTCACTGGTCTTGAATCTGCCACATACTATTCAGTGGCCTCAGGCAGGTTGTTGATCATCCCAGCCTTATATTCTGTAACGGGTTTTGGGGATGGCAGCTCCTGCTCTGCAGGATTGTTTTTGAGGACAAATAGGATAATGTTTGTCAAACTCCTGGCTCTGCATCATGGGAATTAAGAAGCACTTAATGAGTGGTGGTCATTGTGTACTCAGTATGGAAGTTCCTCTAGGCATCAACTTCCCTTTATCAAAAACAGTAACCGGGAACCATTTAGATTGGTCTGACTGAGACCGAAATCTGGCAGATGCAGACAAAGTTTTTAAAATCCAAGAAATGAAGTAAATCTTTTGATGAAAATAACCATATTATGTTTGTAAAAATTAATGATTTTTTTCCTGGGTTTCTGATGGATCGCTGAATAATAGCTCTAGTTTTGAAGAGTTTCTTGTTTAAAAAAACACAATTTGGATTTTTCCAATTCTAAGATACTGAAGTTTTGCTAAAATAAGGAAAGTGGAACTGATAATTCATGGTTGATTTTTCACTATGCAGTTTGTTCAAATGTGTGCCTTTTTAATTTTTTATTATTTTTTAAAATTTTATTTATTTATTGGAGAGAAAGAGAATGAGAGAGAAAGCACAAGCAGGGGGAGGCAGAGGGAGAAGCAGACTCCCTGCTGAGCAGATGAACTGACAGACTGACTGATAGGACGGATGAACGAAGGACTCCATCCCAGGACCTTGGGATTATCACTTGAGCTGAAGGCAGACACTTAACAGACTGAGCCACCCAGGTGCCCCCAAATGTGTGCCTTTTTTAGAGATACATTGGAAAAGAAGGAGTTATATTAGGAAATGAAGAGAATAAAAAAAAAAGGATCATTCTGTTTTACGTGATTCATTGTTGGTACAGAGCTAAGATGTTCTGGATAGAAAGCATGAGGCTTTTCAGCCAATGCAGGATATGAAAAAGGATGAATCCATTGTTTCTTAAAGAAACTTTGAAACTTCAGGTTTTTATGTTTTCTGGTAATGCTGGTATTTTTGTTTTTGTTTTGTTTGTTTTTGAACCATGATTTGGGGATCCTGACCCGGTGCTATGAATGTGCTTGACACGCACATACTCTGTTCTTAACATACTGGGTCAGTGATTTTCATTCTTTCTAACTTGCTTAATAGCCACAATATTTCACTTTACTTAGTTTTTTGAACAGTTTTATTGGACAGTTTGTTAAAGACTTTAACAATTAATAAATGCCAATGGTTACTTTTGTAAACATTAAGATTCTTGCACCTGGGATAATATTTGGTTATATAATCTATTGCAACATGCCCAGTTGTAGTGTATAAGTTACAGATACTGGGAAATTCTCATAAAGGCCTTTTGGTCTTATATGCAGATGCTCAGAGGGAACTAAAATCATTTCAATCAATTGCCTGGCAATTTTAGTGTATACAGAATTTAAAACACGAATTAAACTGGGCTCTGACAATTTGAAAGTTGGGTTTCCTGACTGACCTAATCAAAAAGCACCCAGGAAGGACCACAGCACATATAGCCAACAGGTATATAAATACCTCCTCTCCCATTCTCCCCGCAAGGTGGGATAACTGTTAACTAGGTGCTTGCCAAAGACGTCTACAAACTGTGGGATGAATAAATTCCTCTCTCTGGAGAGGCAATTACCGTACGAATAAGAGGTATATATGTGTGGTATAAGACTTTAGGAGAATTGATGTAATGATTTCATCATCACCTGGTGATGAGGCTTTGCTAGTCTGAACAGAACTTCGGTGGGAAGAACTTGCACTTGACGGAGAATTTGTTATTAGGGCATATGTGGTACAATTAACATTACTCCTGGAAAAAGTTAATTGTCCCAGTTTTCAATATGTTAGAACTCTGAGCTGAGATTTTGCATGTACTGTGTGTTGCCACTACTGTGAACTTTATGTTCTTTGCCTATCAGTTTTGATTCCTTGTCTGTCTTAATTTTTGTAACAAAATTCAAATTTTCCTTTTTTTTTTCTTTTAAGTAGGCTCCATGCCCAGTGTGGGGCTTAAACTCAGAATCCTGAGATCATGAGTGTCATGCTGTACGGACCGAGCCAGCCAGATGCCCCCAAAATTCAGATTTCTTTTTTCTTCTTTTTTTTTTTTAAGATTTTATTTATTTATTTCTCAGAGAGAGAGAGAGAGAGAGAACGCGAGCGCACAAGCAGGCAGAGTGGCAGGCAGAGGGAGAAGCAGGCTCCCTGCCGAGCAAGGAGCCCAATACGGGACTCAGTCCCAGGACCCTGGGATCATGACCTGAACCGAAGGCAGCTGCTTAACCAACTGAGCCACCCAGAAGTCCCTCAGATTTATTTCTTTTGAGAGTTAGCATTGTTGATAAAGTTATAACATGTCTTGAAATATTTTGTGTGATTTTAGTTTTAGGTGTTTCCATAGATAACTTTGTTACAAATTATTTTCTGTGCATCTGTGAACATTCGCTTAGAGCAAGGTTTAAAATTGTATTCCGACGTGGCTACAAAGGGGAAATTCCCAGTAGCCAGGAAGTTGATACTTTCTACTTTTCATTCTGTGGCATTTAAAAACAGGTTTATCGTTCCAGTGTTTTCACTCTGATGTGATTAGGATGTACGTTGCTTACCAGAATACTTTTAAAAAATGATTATCCGAAGGAATCAATTCTAGAGTGTGGCCAGGTTCTGTCAGAGTGGTGGTTTAGTGGTTAAGAGTATGAACTTGGAGTCCATCAGATGAGGAAATTTTTTTTTGTTAACTTGAGCCATAGCATACAGTAAAGTGTGAAGTGCTCTAATGTTGTGTGCAGCACGTGAATGTATATCCACCACCCCATTCAAGAAGTAAACATTTTCGGTACCCCAGAAGGTGCCTGCACCCCTTCTAGTGAGTATACACCTTACAGAGGGAACTTTCATATCATCTTAGATGTGACTCCTTTCATATGGATTGGTTTTGCCTGCTCTTGAACCTCATAGAAGTGGAATTATAGAATCATACCATGTATAGTCTTTTGTGAAACAGACCTGGTTTTTAGTTGGTTTTTGCCACTCTGTGACTCTGGTTACCGTGACTAAGTTACTTAAACCCTCTGAGCCTTAATTTCTTCTTTGGTGAGATGGGGGAGATGAAACTCTATCTCAGATTTGCTAGGAAGATTATCTAGCACTGTGCTTGACATGCGGTTTCCTTGTCCCCCTCTTATTTCTTTAAAAAGGTGATAACTAAAGTGGAGCCTGGGGGGCTCAGTCAGTTTAGCGGCCAGCTCTTGGTTTCAGCCCAGGTCATGATCTCAGGGGTCGTGGGCTGGAGCCCCACTCAGTAGGGAGTCTGCTTGAGATTGTCTCCCTTTGCCCCCTCCTTCAGCTCACACGTGTGTTGTCTCTCTCTCTCAGAATAAATAACTCTAAAAAAAAAAAAAGTGGTAACTAAAGCAATTAGTTCTTCCTTGTTTTAATACGCTATTTCACTCTAAAAGGTATGTTGGCCTTTTGCTGAAAGTTAGAAGCCAAGTCTTTGTTGGTTCAATGTTGATGTAGCTTTCAGTTTGAATAAGACATATTATGTCTTATAACTGATCTGTTGTTTTTTAAAAAAATTATTTATTTATTTTGGAGAGTGAGAGAGCCAGGGGGAGCGGCAGGGGGAGAGGGAGAGAGAGAATCTAAAGCACTCCCCATGACCTCAGCTGAAATCAAGTGTCAGCCACTTAACAGACTGAACACACAGGTGCCCCTCCTGTCATTTTTAATTGAAATGTCCCATTTAGAGCCCATCAGTCACTTGCTGTCACCTGCATGGTATAAGCTAGCGTGCAGTGGTGACAGTTAGTTTACACTTGATTATGAAATCTATGGAAGAGTTTAAATAAGAGGGAATGGTAAGTGCCTGGGGGTAGCCACAGTGTTTTGTGAAATAATTATTTCAGAAGTGAAAGCACAGGGCCTGTTGTTAGGCTCAGACCATTGCATGCTCAGACAAACCTTTTAAAAATTTGCAACTTCTATAGTCTTCCTCTGTAAGCAGTACTGTATGTTCAGTGGTCTCATGTTCTCAGTGTTTTGGTGGGCTCTTTGGATACTTTCTATCTTTGGAGCCATTCTTTAACTATAACTGGGGTGGTATTGTGGCATTCTTTCTAAAAGACTTTTTCTTACGGTGTTTATTTGGGGGGGGTATCAAGGTAAGGTAAAGGAAAATAACACTGTTACTACTCTTAACTTGGTTTGGATCCTTCTAGGTTTTTTTCTCTGCATCTATACACCTCTAGAATGGGCTTAGGAAAAACACACTGCTGATGCTTTAGGCAAATTTAAAATGGATTGTATGGCGTCCCTAGAGATATATCTGGCTGAGAGGGCATGAGGCTTTGAAGGCTTGGGTTCAGATCCACCCCCACCCTGGCCCCTACTGTGGCTGTAACCACTGTCAGGAGTGCTGGGCATGCAGTCCCCAGCACTCCCATCAGGACCCCAGTCTTCCAAATTACAGTAGCTGGGAGAGAAAACCTGTCCTTGGGACCCCCTCCCCTAAGACCTCAAAACAATGTATAATCAGATGAGCATTTTGTTCACTTAGCCAGCATGCATTAATTGAACTCTTGCTATATGGCTAACACTGTGCTTGGCCCCACGTGTATTCCTAGATAGGTCAGGCAGAGTTCTGCCCTTGAGTTACCAGTCTCTGGAAACT
Source organism: Ailurus styani (assembly GCA_002007465.1). Taxonomy (NCBI): domain Eukaryota; kingdom Metazoa; phylum Chordata; class Mammalia; order Carnivora; family Ailuridae; genus Ailurus; species Ailurus styani. The sequence goes on from LNAC01000119.1 coordinate 4,085,713, forward strand.
CTAACCCAGAACTGATGAAAGAGTACTCTTGTCGATGTGCAAGCAATGTGCATTTTGGGGGGCAGCCAGGAGAGGCTTCCTGAGGAAGTGGTGTATGGGCTTAGCCTTAACGGAAGAATTAATAACTTTTTGGAGGGCAGAGGCAGGTATCCAGGCTTTTGGCAATGTGTCAGGGAAATAGTAGGTGATCCCGCTGGTTTGGAGGTCAGGATGTTTAGGAAGGGATAGTAGGACACGGTGCAACCCCAGGGACCATGCATTGAAGTGCCACTAGATAGTTATGGAGGTGGTGGGAGCCATGGAACGTTCCCGCAGAAGGGATGTGGTGACATGTCAGGGTCAGGCTTGCATTTGACAGGTAGATGCAAGGCAGGTGTGATCGCAGGCCTGGGTCACTTTACAGCCTCCTGATGGAGGACTGGTTCCCATTTGCCCCTCAACAGTCTGTTCTCCAAAAGAAGGGGGAGGAATATGTACAAACTGAAATTACTCTGTACATGTCTCTGCTCAGAAACTTCCAGTAGCTCCTACTCTCAGACTGAAGTCAGACGAAAGCCAGGGTCCTTCTGTCACCTCCCAGGCTCTCGGTTCATTTGACTCTACTGGTCTCTGTGCTCTCTTGCCGCTGGCATTTGCAATGGCTGTTCCCGCTTCCTGCCCCATTCCTGCCACCTTGTTCTTACCCTTATCATCTGTGCTGTCCTTTGTATTTTGTCTGCGTTCTTACCAATGTTATGATTGGCCACATAACTTTATTCTTGGTTGTCTGTTTTAAACAGTGCTCAGTTAGCATAGGTGCTTGATGCTTGCTGAATTTGGTCACTTCATCAGCCTTTCTGGAGGAAAACTGGATGCCCAAACTGGGCCGGGGATGGTACAGGATTAAAGTGTATGTATGTGATTTATTTGAAAGAGTGTGAGAGATGAGAAGACTGATGTTGGTGGGGTGGGATTTGGAAACCAGTACAGGAAAGTGTGAAGGGGATGATCTACAGATATAGGTACACTGGGGATCTTCTTAACATTTAGAGCATTGGAGGTTGTAGTGGTGTCTCAGAGGGTCCAGGGGATGGGAGCAAGGGAAAACCCAGCAATAAGCTTGAGCCCAGAAGTGTGGGGCATGAGACCAGGAGCAAAGCTGCGAAGATGCAGGAGCACAAGGAAGAGAATTGGGTTCAGTGGTCTTGAATTTGGGGTGGGGGCAGTGTTAGGTGCCCTGGTAAGTCAGGAGAGGTCAAGGACTAGGAAGATTCTAGAGGATAAAGGGAATTGGGAAGGTCAGGGCATGACAAGGAGCAGAACCTTTTCAGGATGTTGACAGCGAAGGGAAAGAAGGCCTTGTGCTTGGACCTACTAGGAGGGAGAGTTTTGAATGTGAAGGAGAATGGAGGTTCACCCTTGATACTGGACCCCAGGGAAGCATCCAGCGCTGTCCCAAGGCGTGGTAATCTTATGAGGGCTGGGGAGTGAGTTACTGGAAGGGGAGAGTGGTCCTTGTGGAGAACTTGAAGTTGATTTTGTTTTTTGTTTTTTTTTTTTTTTTAAGATTTTATTTATTTATTTGACACAGAGAGAGAGATCACAAGTAGGCAGAGAGGCAGGCAGAGAGACAGGGAGAGGAGGAAGCAGGCTCCCCGCCGAGCAGAGAGCCCGATGCAGGCCTCGATCCCAGGACCCTGAGATCATGACCTGAGCCGAAGGCAGAGGCTTTAACCCACTGAGCCACCCAGGCGCCCTTGATTTTGGTTCTAAGAGCTGACTTTAAACAACAGCAGCAACAACAACAACAACAAAACCCCCAGGTTTGTAACCATGGCAACCTACTTAGCTTCTCTTGCCTCCCCACCCCTACAAAATAGGGAAGAACCTGCACGGTCAACCTCACATGTTGATTGTTTAAGTCCAATGCAGTCGTGAATATGAAAGTGTTAACACTCCAGTAAGGTTATTTCCATGGACCATAAACTTGTTAAGGTCTTTAATTTGTGCTTCAGAATTATGTTGATTTTTATTTTCTTTGAAAAGCACTTAACATCCAGACGCTTCTCTGAAGTTCTTCTTTTTTGAGTCCCGATCAGAGAGTAATACAATTATGTTAAAAAAAAAAAAGACAAAACAAAGTAAAACCTTCAAGTCTAGCTTTAGATCATTCGTTGGGAAGCCTAGTGATGTTTTCAGAATCAAATATATTTGTTTAGCATTGCAAGGGTCTAATTGGGTTGGTTACAAATACCATCTTTTCTAAATATTTAACATTTGGAACTAACAAAATATAGTTTACTTTTATTATTTTTATTATTATTATTTTATGGCTGAATTTGACATTTGTTTATAAGGAACTTATGTAGCTTTTATTCTTAAAGTAAATGAGAGGCAGCCATTTTATTTTTCTTCTCTTCACCACATAAGGAATTATTTTCTTCAAATGAACTTAAAATACCTCTCATGAATACTCCTATTTTTAACCAAATGTTTGTCTCTTTTGAATTTTTTTTCCCTCAAGGTTCTGATGAATCCTTAAAAAAAATCCTCTTTATAATGGGAATTTTCAAACCAGTACAGATACAGAGAGCGATAGAATGAAACCTCAGGTGGCTGCCCCTGGTTTTGGTGTAATGGCCTGTTTTTGTCCCTACCCCACGCATGAATAGGAGGCTGTGCGGGCACCCCCCTGAGTGGGAGGGCACGTCCTGCTGGACCTCCAGGTCACCAGTTGCAGAAGTAGAAACTATGGGGGTGTTTGGACCCCCTGTGGGGAGAGAGAGGTGAGCAGAGAGTGGACACCTGGTGATACACAGATTGCTACAGTCCCTGATATTTCCAAGTAGGTGATAGCCCATGACATGTGAAAGTGACATTCACAGACATACTTAAAATTAGGTGATTTAAGCTGCTTGGTAAAAGAGGCCCTGTTTTTAAGCTGTTCTGTCCTGTGCTCATATGTTGAGCAAACATAATCTCTTTTATTTTGGCAACATAAAATTTTCTTGGCAGGTGGCCAAAGAAGTGTTACCATTTCATCTCTTTAAATATGTGGATATAAGTCTTGGTTAAACAGCCCCCTTTTTAATAGAACATCTGGGTAGAAGGCCAAAATGTCCGTTTCGAGGATGTGTATTTTCAATCTATAAGATTTATTTTGATAATTTGAAAAGGCAACTTAAAAACAATCCTTAAGCTTCTTTTAGTAACTTCTTGAAATTTGTTGTGGGAGGAAGGGAAAAGAGGCAGGAAAGGGAAGGGAGTCTAGGAGAAGGGAACTGGGGCGGGGGCATTTTGCTTGTTTGGTACCCCATTCTGAAGTTGCCACCCTAGGGTCACTTGTCACTAGAAAGGTTGTCTTCTGGGATGAGGATGGTCCCTGCCTGGAGGAGAGGTGGCATCCCAGGGGGAGCCCCATTGAATTGGATGCTCGGCGTGTGTGAGGATTGGTGGCTGGCGCTCAGGTTGGGATGCTTTCATCTTACCGTTACAGCACTTGAGGGGGGTGTCTTGGTTCCACTTCCCCCAGGGTTGAGAAGAATGGGATCTTGGCTCACCTGGAACTGTTGGGCTGGAAAGCATTGCTGGGGGTGAGGAGTGGGTTCTGGTTAACCAGCTCTTGGTGTTCCTTTTGGAACATTCCAGTTTTGGGGGAATCCCGAATGCTGGGAGGGAGGATTCAGTATGGGGCACTGACGGAATAGAGGGTGTCCTCCTGGAGGAGGCGGTGGCATTTGAACCCAGGTCTTCGAGGATGAAGCTAGGTTTGAGAAGCGGGAGAATGGACATTTCAGGCTGGGGGAAACTAGCATGAACAAAAGGTGTGGGAGGAGAGGACAGGGGTTGTTCTTATGGGGTGCAGGTGCCTGGGAGTTCTCTGGGAGGGGATTGTGAGGGTAGCATACTTGGATCTAGGATCAGGTCTTTGTGAGAGTGCCTACCTCCCCTATACCCCGACTCTGCCCACCACACAGCTCCATGCTTGTCTTCAAGTTTGGCAGCAACAGGGATGGGAACCCATCTGGCATCCCAGTTCCTGCCACTTTCCTTCCTTTCACTGTCCATCTTGGGAACCTCGGGCCAGTTTTGGAAGCATTCGACTTATCTGTAAAATGAGGATACCTCAGGAACCATTTCACAGGACTGAGTACCCAGTTGGGTCCTTGGCATGCTTCCTGGCACATGGACAAGCCTCTGTGAATGGGTAGGGGCCTGTATGCACTTGATAGTCTTGTTATAAGGAGTGTCCCTGTGGTACCTCCATCCCATTCCTTTGTTTTTTTGTCTCCCCTCTCCCTGCAAGGTATTAGCTCTATTGATTCCTTCGATTTTAATACAACATGATTTAAATCTCTGCACATGCCAATTCTGCACAACTTTATGATTTTCATGCATGTTTTTAGAACAGTGAGTCAGGCAGTTAACTCAAGGCTGCTCCTCTAAGGGACTTTGAATGGGTATGATTGGAGTCCTGGCAGCCTGGAGGCCAGGAAGTGGTGCCTCATGCTCCTTGGTGTCACCTTCATTGTAACTAAGAGCAGGTGCTCTTTACGAAAATGTGTCCCTGGGAACCTTCATCCTAATGGCCAAGAAATGGAGACTTCCCAATACAATTTATTAAATCACTTAAGATAATGAATGTCATTGGTATTGATTTAAATATTAAAGTTACAAAAGAAGTCTAATATGCTATATGCAATCTCAGTTTGCAGCATGTTCAAATAATGTTTTCTTGATTTGAGGAGGTTATATTTTTATTTTAGAAGGAAGACAAATGGGAACTTTTATTTTGCAGGAAATTGATGGACATGCTCTCAAAGTCTACATTTCATCAAGTCAAGAATTGCCAAATATAATTTAATAAAATTGGGAAGGGCAGTGGTTGATTTCAAAGTTTGTCTGTGGAGCTTATGGGAAGTGACATAGATAAATCTCTATGCCAGAGAAAATGGAAGATTGGATTTGGCTGTCCAGGTGCTTAACACTGAAGTGATTGTTTTAAAATAAAAAAGTTCTACTTCTTTTTGTGGTCATTTATCAAAACCCACGAAATTAAGTGGTGGGGGAATGATGTAATTTTGAAAGTCAATTTTAAAACTTTGATGAGAGTCAACTTTTAATTTGGTTAACAAGCTGGTCTTTAGGTGAAACTTTCATCTATTTTGACTATGTAAAAATGACAGTAATCTCTTTTTCAATACTTCTATGAAAATATTTTCTCTTATTGATTTCATCAGCTTTTCTTTTTAAGTGTCTGTAGACAAAAGGAGCCCACATAGCAGGCACCAAATTATCTCCTCCCCTCCCTATCTCTTTACACCAAAATTGCCAACCCATGCTGATGGCCTACTTATTCCAGAAGCATTTGTACAAGGTCAGTTTGATAACTTAGTTTATATAATGGGATTCTTTTCTAGTCCAGTACTGTAATTTATGCTTGTGCATTTTTATTAATTTGTAATTGCCTTCCAACCCTTGGGCCTATGTTTGTTTATAGATTTATTTAATCATATTAGATTGTTTCCTAAGATGTCTTTAGGTTATATACTGCATCCAGATGACAACCACTAATGCTTCGGTGATGGCTGAGGGGTGAGACACTGAGGGGGAAGGCACTGGAATTGGAAAAGGCTTAGGGCCCTTGGGAAGAGGAGTGGCCTGGTCTGACAAATAGCCAGGGGCCAGGTATGGGACTCTGGGGGTCTGGAGTTGGATGGTCTGTATGTGAAATTATTCAACAATGACTTGTTTAGAGTAGTGTGTACTCTTGATCAAAAAGATGAAAAAAATAAACATTTTAGTCCTTGTTTCTTTACTGCTCCTCCCCTTCTACGTCCTCCTCCTCTTCAGATGCATTATATTGTCTGAGCGGCAGACATGAGAGGTACAGAAATGCATGTGGATATGGCCCAGCCCCTGTCCTTGAGGTCCCCCACATCCTGTGGGTGTGTCAGACTTGTTTTTTTGTTTTTTATTTATCTATCTATCTATCTATCTATCTATTTATTTATTTATTTATTTATTTATTTATTTATTATTCTTTTCCCCAGGTAGACTTGTTAGCAACAAGCGTGGATAAGTCATATAAATGTGTGTGTTAGGTGTTCCAGCAGCAAAGGGGAAGTAATACAAACACACCCAGGAGAGGATGGGATCAGGGAGGGTGCCACTCTGTGCAGTCCTGGAGCAGTGGGCCTCTTTGCCTGATGTTGAAGGCCTAGAATCGAAGTTGCAGACTGTGAAGCAAAGATTTGTCACTCTCAGTGGTTCTCACTGCTGGACTCACAGTCGTGATTCTCCCTGTGGCAGGGCATCAGCTAAGACTCTGGGCCTCCTGGTACCTTGGTTTCCCCTTCTGTAAATTAGGTGATTGGACTAGATGAGCTATCAGGTCCTGGAGAGGAAATCCTTACAGCTTCTTTCTGGTAACAAGCTTGGTCTGTGAATGTGTGTGCTTGTGATGGAGAAAGCCAGTGAAAGGGTGAGATGGTACAGTTTGTGGCCAACACTTATTCTCTGGTCATCTTTTCTGACATGGGCTGGGGTCCTCTCCTCTCCTGACTTCCGGGCCAGCTCAGCACTGACCTGGAGCAGTGTGCAGGGCCGCGCTGCTGGAGGCACGGGGAATGAAAAGGCAGCATTTTCTCTGTGTAAGCAACTCTCACAAAAGAGTTCGCCTGGGTGAATTTGTGATTGGGCCAGTTTAGACCCCTGCCGGTCTCTTGTTTTTAGTGGGGATACATACCTGACTCCCACCTGCAGGTACTCTAGCCCCGGTTGGAAAGGTGCCTGCCTTACCCGACCAGGACCTCTGGCACCGGTGAACCGGGGGACACTTCCCAGCACGCAATTCTGTCTACAGGATTCCTTTCTCATGCTGACTAAGATTTTCATTCCTAAATTGTTTTTTTTTTAAATCCAGCTTTATTTGGGGATTCTGGAAATCTTGAGCAACAACATTAGGTGGTAGAAAGAGTGAGAGCTTAGTCTTGGGGTCAGGGTCCAGGGTCCAAATTCTGGCTCCACGTGGATTAGCTCCATAACCGCAGACTAATTGCTTCACATTTTTGAGCTTGCAGAGATTAAATGAGAGGAGAACCACTGACATAGAAAAATGGGAAAGGGTATGGAGAGTAGGAAAATCAGGAAGGAAGCACGTGAAAAGAGCAGTGCAAATTAAAACAGGGAGATAGCCTTTCTTTGTAAAGATTAAAAAGAAGGACAGCGTCCACAGTCAACACATGGGTAGCTCTGTGTTCTTGGGTGTGTGGTGAAGATAAGCCAGTGTGCCCTTTCTTTTTGGTGGGGGGATGGAAGGGGAGGAGAGACTAATTGGATTGTTTACTTTCTCTCTGTAGTTTTTCCAAAGGGAATAATAAGACAAAAAAGATGCATTTATGAGGTCCTTCATCAGTTTTTTGGGGTTATGTGGAAAATCACCAACAACTCATCGGTAATGATTGATAAGCCAGAACAAATGCCTGCGTCCCAGCAGAGATGCACGAGAGTTCTGCTGATAGGAGACAGACTGCTCACGTCATGCTCTTTCTTCTGTGAACTGAATCTGCTTTACAGAAATTAAATCTCAGTGGGGCACTTGGGTGGCTCAGTTTGTTAAGCATCCGACTTGGTTTTGGCTTTTGGCTCAGGTCATGATCTCAGGGTCGTGGGATCGAGCCCCACATCAGGCTCTGTTCTGGGTGTGGAGCCTGCTGAAGAGTCTTTCCCTCTGTCCCCTCCTTCTCCCACTGAAACTAAAAAGCTCAGTGAATTCAGAAGCCAGCTGTGTTGGTTGTCAACATGGACATCCATTTGGAGTTTTTCATTTCGTATTCCTGTGTGATTTAGTCCATTTTCTTCTCTTTATTTTTTTACATAGAGGGCCTGTGAAAGAAAGAGAACACATTCCAATGGCCTCTCCAGTGGCTGTACTTGTTCAGTGAGGTGCAGATATGGGTCCTCTTCTGGGGAGAGGCCCTGGGCCTGCCAGCACGCACTTCTTCTCACCATTGTGGCCTCTGAGGCCACAGACTGGCTGTGCTAACTCTGCCTGCAGACATCCTGAACCCCCTCAGGTCCTGCCTTGACCTCTGCTGTCGCTAATGGACGGTCACCTATATTCACTGTATCGGACCCATGTTTTATAATAAATCTTTCCTTCTGACTTCAGACTCAGATAAAAAGTATACTTGGAGGTGAAGTTGGGTTGGTGATGTAGAGATGGAGAACTTGTGCCAGTTTTTGACTGTTGCATCTCAGCTCCGAATTCATCCTGTGTTGCCTGATATGTGAAAATGGATCAGGGCCTTCAAATGTTTTACCTTCGCCTTCTGTAAGTTGAGGCTCTGAAGAGGAGGTTGCAGAAGCTTGGAATTTTCCTTCCTGGTCTGGAACCAGGCTCCAGTAGAACCTGCTGTTTTGCCTGCACTCCTAGGGGCCTATAGGGAGGGCATAGCCTTTTCCAGCTCTGGCAACAGTGGTAGGTTGGGGGAGCCTGGGCTCACCCCAGGCCACTGCTTCTCTGCCCCTGCTCGTTAGCCCCACATGTATTCATACTGGAGAACCCAGATCCTGGCCATCTAGTGAGCTGGCCACCTGATCTTTTTCTCAGGCTGTGGCCGCGAGCTGCCCCCGTTTAAGCCATACATTGACATGCTAACCTGCCGTAGAAGGGGGTCTCCCCACTGTGTGGTTGCGGCAGCACCCTTGGCTCTCTGTACATGGTGACTCCCTCTGCATGCCCACCCAGCAGGCTCCAAGGCTTGTTTTCTCTCATTCTCCTGAGGGGGGACTTGTGTGTTCCAGGCTTTGCGCCTGCACCCCAGAGGGTTGTTCCTGCTTTCCTGGGTACTGGACCATCTCTGGGTGGGAACCCGGAAACTTTTCTGCCATCCATACCTTCTCAAATAAGCTCTGAACCTCTCTCTGCATTTTTCCTTTTTCGGTACTTTTCATCTGCAAAGCCTGCTTGTTAGAATTCTATTCCATCTTTATAGTTACTCGTCTAGCAGATTCTAAAACTGGTGCTTAAATTACTGAGTGATTTCTGCCTCCTGGTTGGACCCAGACTGAAATGCATCCCATGTAACCCAACTATGCAAACAGAAGGATGGATCAGAGAGAAATCTTGGGATTTCTCTGAGGAGCTGTTGAGAGCCTGCCAGACTGCACTGTTTGTATGTAGGTCCTGGAGCTTGGAGTAGAAACACTTACTAAGGCATAGCCATGTACAGCTCTTTTTTTTTTTTTAAGATTTTATTTATTTATTTGACACACAGAGAGAGAGAGAGATCACAAGTAGGCAGAGAGGCAGACAGAGAAAGAGGAGGAAGCAGGCTCCCTGTCGAGCAGAGAGCCCGATGCGGGCCTCGATCCCAGGACCCTGAGATCATGACCTGAGCCGAAAGCAGAGGCTTTAACCACCCACTGAGCCACCCAGGTGCCCGCCATGTACAGCTCTTAACAAGGGCTTCCAACACACGTTAAGATCCTTAGGAATGGGGCACCTGGGTGGCTCAGTTAGCTAAGCGTCCAACTCTTGATTTTGGCTCAGGTCATGATCTCTCAGGGTCATGAAATTAAGCCCCGCATAGGGCTCTGCACTGGGCAAAGAGTCTGCTTAAGATTCTCTCTCTCTCTCTCTCATTAAAAAAAAAAAAAGAAAAAGAAAAAGAAAAAAAGCTCCATAGGAAACCACTGCCTGCCTTTCAGCATTTCTTTTCTAAGATGATTTCCTACCTTAGGGAAGTGGGTGCCCCTCAGATTTTAAGTCTGTGCAAAGGGCCTTTCTTCCTTGAGGCATGTTCCCCCCAGGCCTCTACTGTCATGGCCTTGATAGGGTTAACAATTGCTCCAGGCCCTCCCCTCACCAGGAAGGAGGTGTGGAGGCTCCCCTACCTGGGGATAGGAGGGAGGTGCTGTCTGCTGTAGGAGGAGGGATGGAGCCCTCACCTGGAAGCTCGTGCATTCTCCGCACACAGGGCACGCCCGGTCAAAGCACATCCGAATGAGTTGCCTTCAGTGGGTCTAGGGCTGACTGTGGGAAATGAGGGCCTGCACCCTAGTGTCCATCCCTATTTCCCTCTTTAGATCTTATCCCCAAACTCCTAGAATTTAATACAGACTCACTACTCCTGAAATTCATCTCTCTCTTAACACTAGAAAAAAAATCCTTTAATTTTTTTTTCTGTTGTACTTCAGTACTTTGAAAAGGGAGATTTATATAAATTTGTGTGTATGTGTCATTTACCAGCACTAAGTAAGTAATTTTCCAGTGTCATCTCTTTGGAGAAAAGGTATATATGTTTTATCCAGTTTCTACTGACTATCTCACTGTATTCAATGAACTTGACCAGATGACCAAAATATCTGTCCAGTTAGCAAATGCAGAATGACTCTAAGGTGGCACGTGCTGGGGTAATGGTGGTATTGTGTGAAGACCTTGATTATGGACTATGCCCAGGTCTAGGCCAACACGATCAGGAGAGGATGCCCTAACTCCTGGGTGCTGGGTGTGCCAGCCAGGAAGTGACACTGGAAGGAATTTATTTGGAAGGAGTAGTAGACGCTTGAAGGCCTAGCAAAAGGAAGGCACTCTGCAGATGGCAGAGTGAAGCTGAGATTTTCTGGAAGAGAAATGTGTTTGCTGTGTTTAAATGTTCAAGTGTGGATGGTGTGAAGATGGGGGGATGTTGGCTGGAGATGGTGGAGGGAAGCACGAATCACTATGACATTCCCTGGCTGGGACCAGAAGGGCATGTGAGTTAGAGGCCTGAGGCTGTGTTTAGGCTGGGGCATATTGCTGGGCAGGAGATCTCGTAGAAGAGGGGAAGAGGCCATGTGGCCCTGAACTCAATGGAGAGGAGAGGAGCTTTAGAAGACAACATGGGTAGTTAACGCTTTGAGGGAGCAGTAGCCTGCCGCTGGTTGACTGACCAAACCCGGGGAACAGCACGAGCAGGGAGAGCATGCATGCACAGGGGACTAAAGACCGAGTAGTTGGGGAAGACCGCATATCTGGGAACAGGGTGGGAAGTGAGGCAGTAGGCTGTCCCGGTAGCCAGCGGCAGAGCCTGAATATAATGGAGGAGAGGTGACGACGAGGTGCACGTCATGTGGAAACCCAAGATTGAGCTACTGGTTGGACAGGGAGAGCATGAGGAAGCAGCGATTCAAAGTAATTCTGGGGTGTACATCCAGGTGCCTGTGAAATCAACCCATTACAAATAGGGGACCTAGGAAGAGGGACCCTGCAAAACATTTAGTAGCTAATATCTGGAGTTAACTGGGTCAACCCGTGGTCTTCCTTTGGAGATGATGTTTAAGGTAGTGGGTAGATGGATTTCTAGAGACGGAGAATTTATAAAAGGGGCAGTGAGCAACAAAACTGAGAAATGTGTTTAGTGTTGGAGGAATCAGAACCCTTGAAGGAGAACTATTGAATGCCCATTGAGTGGTAGACAACTGACTAGAATGGTAGGTTATATCTTCCCCATTTTACAAATGAGGAAGCAGACTCAGAGAACTCAAGTAACTTGCCAAGGTCACACAGCTAGTAGGTAATGTAACCAGAATTTAATTCTGGGCAGACTTCAGATGCCAGGCTGACCTTCAAAGTGAAAATGGATCTGGAACATTTCTGTCCTCAAAATCTACCAGCCATGTTTTACAACTCCATAATCTTTTACACTGAACATCTAAAACTCTCGTCAGTTTGACTAAAGGCAGGGTCAAGATGGCGTCTGGGAGGATTAATTCCCTGTCATCATTTGCTAAATTTTCCTCTTTCCTCTTTTCTGAAAGTTCTGTACATGTTTATTTGAAGAAGGAACTTAGTGATAATTTAATCTTAAGTGATAAATACCATTTGAGAACATCAGCCATGCTGGGCTTTGGGGAACTGTCATCAGTTGGGGATGAGAACATGTCCTGTCAGACAACTTTCATGTATAATGTTGCCTGTGGGGATGTGTGGGTGAGAAGATTCATTATATGTTCTTTTCCCTTCTAATTTCAAACATGAAGTACTAATAATCATGACTATGAACCAAATGCCTTGCATGTAGCTGGTAGTTGTTGCATGACTTAGAGACTAGAAAGCAACATCAGAGACACATGCATGCTCTCTCTCTGTGCCAGCTTCTAGGAGAGGTTATGGGGGAAGTCCTGGGCTTCCATGCCCCAGCCCTGGCAAGGACCCAGGCCGGGCTTCTTGTTCCTATGAAGGAATAGGTTCTAGTATGGCCCAACTCTTCTGGTCCCACTGAACTGGTTCCCTCATACCCTGGTTACCCCACTGTCTGCATGAGTGCTCGAAGCTGTTCGCTCCCCCAGAACCACTTAGCTACAAACTGTCCCTGTTTATCGGAGCAGAGCCTGGAAAGGTCTGGCAGGGACCAGGCAACAGATGGGAGCAGCCTGGGAGATAAAGATTTAGGAAAGCCACTCTCGCCAGGCTCCTGGAGGATGGGGGAGAGCAGTGGTTGGCAGAAGGATGTGCCCATTCTCCAAAGTGAGCGCACACGTGTTTCCCCCATCCTTGCAGGATGGCAGTGGGCTTGGGCTCTCTCCCCCTTGAGGAATTGTGTGTCTGGTTTGTGCGAGAGGGTGAGCAGGAAGCAGGAGCTCCTGGACACGAAGGCTGCTAGCCCGTACCGTGGCTGAACCAAGAACTTGGATTTCCAGCCTCCCTGCCTCAGCCTGACTGGACAGGGGTGGCTGTTCATTTTATGTAATGGTCACAAGAAGGTCCTGTCTTTCTTTTTAACCTTGGGAATACTGTAGGGCTGTGCCAAGCACAGGTTTTGGGTCAGGCCTGTGTATGATTGCTGGCTCTGTCCCTGACTAGCCAGTGGTATCCACTTCCCTGAGCTCCTTGTGTGTGTGTGTGTGTGTGTGTGTGTGTGTGTGTGTGAGAGAGAGAGAGAGAGAGAGAGAGAGAGAGAGAGAGAGAGAGAATGTCCCTGAGTCAGAGTTTTGAGAATGAGTTCTGGCCACATTAAAATGTTTTCTGGCCAGCATTTTGTGTCAGTGTTTCTAGGGCTTTCAGAACTAGAGGAAACCTTTTAGGATCATCCCCTTCCATGGTTCCCACTCTAGTGTCCCTGAATAAAATACTGGAATTACGTGGACTACATACTGGGAAACGAAATGAGGTATGTGAGTTGTTTTGCCTAGAATTTGGCTTATACATAGTCATTAATCAAGTTTACATATTTACCACCCTACCTCCCATATCTGACTTTGACTCAGGGTAGTTTTGTAGATTCAAATGTATAAATGCAAAGCTTTAAAATATTTAATAATTTTTAAGGAGGTTAGCCATGGAAAATACGACTACTGCCCCATTAATCATAACCCTGTATGGCAGAGTTCATTTGTATCATGGTTTAAAACTCAGACTCTGGAGCTGAGCTGCTTGGGTTTGAATCCTCGCTCTGCTCTTTACCAGCTATTTGACCTTGGAAGTTAAATCACCTCTCTGAGAGGACCTGCCTCATGGTAGTGGTGGTGCCTGGCAGGTACCTAAGTATTTATTAAAATAGGGCATATGTGTTCATAGTCCTTTCTAATAGATGGCTTCAGATAAATAGCACAGGCCCAGGAAAAGCTGTCAGGTGGACTGGGGTTGGATGTTGTCACAGAGCCTCTTCTGAATCCTGTGGGGTCCAGTACAGTGACAGAGTGACTGGGACTGAGGCCATGACACAGGCTAGCTTCATAAAAATGGGGACCCAACATCAGGAATTGTGTGTGTGATGTGCTCCCCACCCCCACCCCAGACGGTAGAAGTGTGTGGTCGAGGCTGGTCAAGGATGGACATGGTGTAGTAGCATTAAAGAATGTTCAAATAACCTGCAATCCTACCACCCTGACTAAACCAGCTTTGGTTTTGTGTGGTTATTTTATCTGGATTTTCACATAGTTTAAGCATAGCATCTCTGCTGTTTTGTAATCCATTTTCAGCTAGCAAGTGTATTTTTCTGTTTCTACCCTGCTTTTCTAAATATTTTAATTGCAAAATAAAGAAGGAAGTTCTTTGCCATTAAGCAGAACCAACTGAAGTGTTTTAGAAATTTCAGAACTGTTCAGTCCTTCTGGGGGGTGGGGAGGCTTTACTGCCAGGCACAAGGTGAAAAGCTAAGGTTATTCTTTGTTTGCATATGGGATTTTTTCCTCTTTCTCTTGCTCACCATAAAAATTCTGTGTTTCACAGTAAGGGTTGTATAACATCTTCCCCAGCTTTGGGGTAAGTTTTCTTACTCAAATTCTTTTTAAGCAATGTAACTTCCTGCTCAGAAAAGGACACGTATTGGTTTAATGTCTGCAATGGGAATATTTAGTCAGATATTCAGAGAGCTTTTTCCCACAGATATTTTTATGGGGGTCACTGTTTTATCCTCCTTTCCGTGAACTTTGGTTTGTTGTAAGTCTGCCAAAAGCTGAGTTCTCATGTGAGGAACCGTGCCTAGGTCACAAATGAAAGAGGACATTTAAACTAGATGGAAATGTATAATTGAGAATCTTGGTTTTGCCATCCTTCCTTCTCAGGTTGGAAGAAATGCACTTTAGCAAGTAGTGGTAAGAGTTAGCCTGAGCTGCATGTTTGGGAATTTGGACCCAGGAAGGCTGGCCCCTTCTCCGAAGCTGGGCTGGGAGCTTCTAGGCGCTCCCATTTCCCTTTCTTTGGAGAGTCTTGGTAATGATCACATGTATCTTGGGTACATTTGAGTTAACAAAGAGTGTTTTTCTGTGCTTTGGGTTTTTTTTTAATCTTGAACCAGCCCTTGAGACTTTGCTATTGACCTACCTGGGTCAGGTTACAAGAATGTGGCCATGCCTTGTAGAAGAAGGAGATCCAAAGAGCTCTGGGTTGGGAACCAGAAAACTACATCATGTCACCCTCATCACTTAACTCTTGTGTAATATTTAGATAGCTCAGTTAACCGTCTCCGGGCCTCTGTTTTTCTCACTGTTAAGGGGCTGTCCTTTCAGCTTCCTTTAGGGGGTGCAAATGAGACTTATGCGAGAAAATGATCTGCAGTCTGGAATCCTTGAGCAGACCGAAGGTGGGGATGGTGTCATTTGAGAGCCACAGAACCCTGTGTTGGCTGAGGTGATGGGAAGTCCTGGCTGGGTCTTTTTTTTTTTTTTTAAAGATTTTATTTATTTATTTATCGGAGAGACAGAGGCAGAGGCAGACAGAGGGAGAAATAGGCTCCCTGCTGAGCAAGGAGCTTGATGCAGGACTCCATCTCAGGACCCTGGGATCATGACCTGAGCTGAAGGCAGCCACCCAACTGACTGAGCCACCCAGGCATCCCTGGCTGGGTCTTGATCATGGGAATAAAAGCCTGAATTGCAGTGGATGAAGTTGAAAATCTTGCCAGAAAACATGGCAAGCCTCATGTTTGGCTCAAAGTATTCCCAAAAGAAGGAACGGTGCTTTCCATGATAGAAACTTCAGACCATCACTTCAGACAGTTATGGCTGGATTCCAAATAGCTGTAGCCCTGCCCCATAACCTGGATGTACAACCAGCTCATTTAACTGGAATCATCTCACATATTATTCACCTGGAATCTTTCCCTAGGAAAATTAACTCACAGGTTCACAACCTGCTACGTAGAGTTCTGTGCTTCCCTTTTTTCTTCCTTAAGCTGACCTCTCTTACTCTGGAAATTTCAGAAATAGTCTGCTGATAGCCAAATTCCTTTTCTGAGTTGAAGATTTCAGTAGTTAGCTGTTCATAGTGTGTGCTATTTTTTCCTGAGTACCTTCAAAATCTTCCTCATTGTGGGCTTTCTCCATTCATCCTCATACTTTTCCTTATTGCCCTTCCTTCGAGCTGTTTACACGAAGCACCCAAGACATACAAATCAGAGATACGGGGTCAAGTGCTACTGTATGTAGCTTTAGGAGAGTTAGCCCGATTTAGAGAGAATCGCTTGTTTTTGAAAACCATTTTGTCTCATCTAGAAGCCAAAAAACCCCCCCAAAACCAAAAAAAAAACCCTTAAAATTATTATTTATTTTCTTAAAAGATGGCTATTTCTTTACCTGTATGAGGTACCTGTACAAGTACATTCTGAGTGTCCATTTGAGTTCTCTTCTCTTTGCAAGTAAGGCCCAGAACAAAGAGGTTTAAGTTGCCAAAGGTGTATTGGACTGAGATCTTCAGTTTGTTCCTTAGGTTTGCCCAAAAGCTCATATAAAAGGAGCCTGACCTAAGGAGGGGGTGTGAACCCTAGACTTGGGTATGGGTATTTGAATTATTCAGGTTGTGTGTGCCTTGGGGCCCTTTCAAACTGGAGTTAAGGAGTAAGAAATATCTTGTGGGTTTTTTAACTGCCTTCTCTGGAGGAAGTTTAAGAAGGCCCTTTCTTGGGACACCTGGGTGGCTCAGTCAGTTAAGTGTCCAGCTCTTGATTTCAGCTCTGGTCATGATCTCAGGGTCGTGAGATCGAACCCCACCTTGGGAGTCAGCTTGGGATTCTCTCTCTCCATCTCCCTCTCTCCTCCCACCCCCCGGCCCCTGCTCTCTCACTTCCTAACCAACTAAATATATTTTTTTAAATGATCTTTTCTTGGTGGCTCAGTGGTGGGATTCTTCAGGGGTGGAGGTGGGTAGTGGTTGAGAAGTGAGGGGAGAAATAGGCTGGTGATGGGAAGCTGCTTACTGGGTGGGCTGAGGGCACCCACATAACTTTGTCATCTGTCATGTTTTCTAGATATGCACAAGCTTTAGAAGTGTGGGGGTATGGGATGGGGCTGTTGTTTTTTTTTTTTTAAATACCTTTTACTGCTGTAAATAACTGTTGTAAATAACCAAAGCTGTTTAGCAGCGGTAAACATAAGCAAGTAGATAGGGATCTACTAGACAGATTTTAAGAGACATAAAAGAACTTGTAAATTCCAACCCATCTAATCTGGGCTGTCTAGCATGTGATAACTTCATAGCATTCTTAGCATGACAAATATTTCTACCTTGGGACTATCTGTTAGCACCAAGTAAACTTAAAAATCCTCTTATATTAAAAAACAAAAAAACACAACACTATCCTTAATTAAAGTGGGCACCCAGCTTTGTTTCTAGAGGTCAGAGGAGAGTGGCTACCATTTGACTAGGTGACTTTGGAACCTCATTGACTTGGTGGCCTTGGAACCCAGCTCAGCCCTTAAGAGTGACTTCCTTAAATCTGTTTTCTCAGGTATAAAATGGGAATAAAAGTAACAACACCTACTTCATAGATTCACCATATCAAGGAGGATACTACACCATGCCTGGAATGCAATAGTTCTTAGGAATTCTAGGTATAGATTCTCAATTGTGGAATTAACCTGATAAGAAAATTCCTTACAGTGTATTGCCATTCCACTTTTTTGGGTTGTCTTTTAATGTCAAGCTTATCTAAATGGTTGTTCTTGTGTGGGTCATCGATCTCTATAGTGCTAGAACTCTGGAGTTATTTCCCTGGCTAACTATTTTCTTGCTCTTTCTTCTTTTCTTCTCTTGCCCACAGCCTGGAATCTATTCTTGGCCTTTGATATTTCACGAAAATGCCATTTTCATTTCCCTTTTTCATTTTGCTATAAACAGTAGAGCTCTTAAGTATGCAGTTTGAGTTTTGACAAATGTATACATCCATGAAACCCTCATCCAGGCCAAGATATATACAGTACATTTCTGTGCCCTGGAAAGTTCTCTCCTGCCCCTTGGTAGTCAAAACGTCGATCCCTATCACTTTCACATTTCTAGATCCTAGATTAATCTTGTCTTTCTGAAACTGATATAAATGGAATTTCAGGTCTTCTTCATCTTCATCTTCATCTTCTTCTTCTTCTTCTTCTTTTTTTTAATTTATTTGAGAGAGAAAGAGAACGTGAGCATGAGGGGAGGGTGGAGGTGAGAGAGTGGCAGAGGGAGCCTGGTTTGGGGCTGGATCCCAGAACCCTGGGGGAGACAAAGGCAGACGCTTAACAGACTGAGCCACTCAGGTGCCCCAGGGTGGTGGTGGTGGTGGTTGTCGTCTTCATAGTCGTCGTCTTCGTCTTCTTCTTTTTTTAATAAGCACTTCTTTGTTCCTTTGTTTGAAGTAATCCCTACACCCAACTTGGGGCTCAAACTCAGGACTCTTCTGACTGAGGAGCCAGGACCCGCTGAGGTCTGTCTTTCATGCACAGTGTTATAGTATTGCTGCTAGTAGAAGTCATTTCCTTTTCATTGCTTAGGGTTATTCCATCGTATGAATATACCACAGTTTGATAATCCATTCTTCTGTTGATGGTATTTGGGCCGTTCTCAGTTTTGGGCTAGTCGGTTAAAGCTGGTATGAGTTTTACCATTTTCTGAATATTCAGTAATGTTAGTGTCTCCTCCACCTCATTACTCTGCAACCCTGGGCAAGCATCTCAATCTCTCTCCCTTTACTTGGTTTCTTCATCTGTCAAATGGTAGGTTGAGAAATAATTCAGGACCACCATTTTCTAAAAAATGAAATAAAAGGAAATGGAAAATTTTGTGAATTACATGGCGATTCATACATTGCAACACACCTATAAATGCATGCGTGTACTGGGTCACAATATAAAATGTATTTGCTATGAATTGTGAGCAAATCAGTTTGCAGCACACTGATTTGTATGTGTGTCCTTGTAAGCAAGGAGGTTGGACACTGGTAAGGTTTTTAGTAGGTGCGTATCTTTGCCCTCAGGTGTCTGAGACAGCCACGTTATTTACAGTCACTTACATACTCCTTGCTATGGACCAGCCACTGTTTCCAAACCTTTACATATGAAATCGTAGAGCCCGCACAACCATCCTATGAAGTTGGTTATTGTTTCCATTTTATAGATGGAGAAACTGAGACATCAGTTCTACAACTTGCCACAGTCACCGAGCTAGAATGGTAGGGCCATGCTTTGAACCTCGGCAGTACAAGTCTAGAATCTGTGTTCTAAACCACTGTTCCAGAGAAGATAAAGACATAGAAGCAAGTGACATGTCCACAAATGCAAACTAATAATTACCTAATTAATACAGTGCTCCTCCTTTTTATTACAGATATGAGAAATGAGTGTTGGACGTCGAAGAATAAAATTGTTGGGTATCCTGATGATGGTTAATGTCTTCATTTATTTGATCGTGGAAGTCTCCAAAAGTAGCAACCAAGAAAAAAATGGAAAGGGGGAAGTAATAATACCCAAAGAAAAGTTCTGGAAGATCTCGGAGCCCCCTGCAGCCTACTGGAACAGAGAGCAAGAAAAGTTGAACAGGCGGTACAATCCCATCTTGAACACGTTGGTCAACCAGACGGGGGACGTGTACGGGTTTTCCAACATAAGCCATCTTAATTTTTGTGAACCTGACCTCAGGGTCATGTCAGTAGTTTCAGGTTTCAGCAATTTGCCAGACAGATTTAAAGACTTTCTGCTGTATTTGAGATGTCGAAATTATTCACTACTTATAGATCAACCGGATAAATGTGCAAAGAAACCCTTCTTATTACTGGCAATAAAGTCCCTCATCCCACATTTTGCTAGAAGGCAAGCAATTCGGGAATCTTGGGGCAGAGAAACCAATGTGGGGAACCAAACAGTAGTGAGAGTCTTCTTACTGGGTCAGACCCCGCCCGAGGACAACCACCCGGACCTGTCCGACATGCTGAAATTTGAGAGTGAGAAGCACCAAGACATTCTTATGTGGAACTATAGAGACACTTTCTTCAACTTGTCCCTGAAAGAAGTGCTCTTTCTCAGGTGGGTGAGCACTTCTTGCCCAAATGCCGAGTTCGTTTTCAAGGGCGATGATGATGTTTTTGTGAACACCCATCACATCCTGAATTACTTGAATAGCTTACCCAAGAACAAAGCCAAAGATTTGTTTATAGGTGATGTGATCCACAATGCTGGACCTCATCGGGATAAGAAACTGAAGTACTACATCCCAGAAGTTGTTTACACTGGCGTCTATCCGCCTTATGCGGGGGGAGGTGGCTTCCTCTACTCTGGCCACCTGGCCCTGAGGCTATACAATATAACTGACCAGGTCCTCCTCTACCCCATTGATGATGTTTATACTGGAATGTGCCTTCAGAAGCTCGGCCTCGTTCCAGAGAAACATAAAGGCTTCAAGACATTTGATATAGAAGAGAAAAACAAGAATAACATTTGTTCCTATGTAGATTTGATGTTAGTCCATAGTAGAAAACCTCAAGAGATGATTGATATTTGGTCTCGGTTGCAAAATGCTCATTTAAATTGCTGAAATATATACAAACTAAGTTTTGCATAGGAAGACCTATCTTGAATAGTTCCCATGTTGTGTTCTTTCACATTAGGGGTAACTTCTATGTTAAACCATCAAAATTGCCTTTTTTAATAGTATCCATTTGAGGGCCTCTCAACCCTCCAATGTGGTACTTTCTGAAGAGGGAAAGCAGAAGATTATAATTCTTTTATGGAGGATGTGGTGGGACGATTGGTTCTGATCCTTCCCATGGCTAATGGCCATTATTTTCTAATTTGCCTCCCTTCTCATCTGAAATCATAAGCTTCTGGAATTTGACCGTTTTAGGTTATTTATGTTTTACCCTCATATGATCATATTCCAACTTTCTATTATAATTAGTGAATTATCTGCAGTTTAGGTGTTTATAAAAGTATTGGCTACAAAGACTTTGTTGTATGTGATCCAGTGGTTTTTGTTGAATGGAACTTCATTTATTTTCATGAAATTTGGATGAATTTTTAAAATTGTCTAGAAAAATTAATTTCTGTCAAAATTTCCTGCCACCCTAACAGTGTTTTCTTGTGTTAATCAGGTCAGTTAATTTTGCAGAACGAGAATCACTGTGTGACATTTATCCAGTTGACCTTGTTATGGTCTTAGGGCCGTAATAAGGAGAAAGTTTAACTATTCTTGTATTTGTTTTGCTGGGTAGTATCATGATAATTCTCAGATTTTAGTGTTTGACAGTAATGAGTATGCTTCTGTAATGGTCTACTGAAAATTGAATGGACCCTGGAGACCATATTGTGCTTATGATTTTTCATTGTGGACCAGGAAAGCATATGTCATTTCTGAACTTCAAGTGAAAAGATGGAAACTGCAGACCTCCTCATGAGTGGATTGTCAGTTTAAAACTCCAGGATTCTATTCTTGCCATATTTTCACATGCCGCTTACACAAAATTATTCTGAGTAGTAACTGCTTCCCTGTCTCAGTGTAGAAGTGCCTGTGTTTTTATTTATTGTTCAGATCAAAGACCAAAACATTTTCTTAAATATATTTTGTGTAATATTTTATTTGTATACAGTGTTGTTGATGAAATATTTAACTAGAGCATGGTATTTTAAGTGTTAAGGTGTAACATATGTTAAATAAAGCTAACTGTTATTTTTGAATTTTAAAGCTTGGCTTTTTTGTGGGGGAGGGGGAGTATGAACAACTAGAGTTGACAAAATTCTGCCAAACTGTTACTTACATATACTATCTTGTAACATGCTTTCTTGAAATATTTTTGTGTTTATAGAGATGATGCTTCTTACCACATGTGATACTGGGGACTGTAAGAAATGGAATAAAGTTACTGTATTTTTAATTGCCACGTGTAATGTGTAATATCTACGATCTCTTTTTGTTTCCTGTATTTGATTACAGTTTCCCCAAAGAGACTGTTTTCCCCCCAGAAACTATATAGTAGTATTAACTTACAACTTTTTCTCTCAGTGGGTTCTCTGTCTTTGCATTTAAAATTCTTAGAAGTGCTTTCCCATCTAGAGTCTTAAAAGTTGAATATAAATATTTATGCTTTCATTTGTGGTGAGTAGAAAATGTAATTGGAGAAAAGCAGCATCTTTTAAAAATATTTTGGGTATAGTTGACATACAACATCACATAGGTTTCAGGTGTACAACGTAGTGATTAAATTTCCCCATACAGTATGCTGGGCTCATCACAAGTGTAGCTTCCGTCTGTCAACCGTACAACACTATTATTACATCATTGACTATATTCCCTGTGCTATACCTTTTATCTCTGTGAATTTTATTCATTCCATATTTGGAAACCTGTATCTCCCTCTCCCCTTCCTCCATCTTGCCCATCCTCCCACCTCTTCCTTCCAACAACCATCAGTTTGTTCTCTGTGTTAATGGGTCTGTTTCTGTGTTTTGTTTATTTGGGTTTTTTTAGATTGTACCTATAAGTGAAATCATATGGTATTCGTCTTTCTCTGACTTACTTTGCTTGCCATAATACTCTCTAGGTCCATCCATGTTGTCACAAATGGCAAGATCTCATTCTGTTTCATGGTTGGGTAATATTCCTTTGTGTGTATATACCACATCTTTACCCATTCATTCTAAGCACTGACACTTGAGTTACTTCCATGTCATGGCTATTGTAAATAGTACTGCAGTAAACATAGAGGTACATAGATCTTTTCGAATTAGTGTTTTTGTTTTTTTGTGGGTAGATACTAGTAGTGGAATTACTGGATCGTATGGTATTTGTATTTGGAATTTTTTGAGGAACCTCCATACTGATTTCCACAGTGGCTGCACCAGTTTACATGCCCATTAGTGGTGTGTGAAGGTTCCTTTTCCTCTACATCCTCACCACACTTGTTATTTTTTGTCATTTTGATTCTAGCCATTCTGGTAGATGTGTGGTGATCTCTTATTATAGTTTTGATTTGCATTTCCCTGATGATAAGTGATGTTGAGCATCTTTTCATATTTCGGTTGGCCGTCTGTAGGTCTTCTTTGGAAAAATGTCTATTCATGTCTTCTGTGCATTTTTTAATTGGATTGGGTTTTTTTGTTTTGTCAGGTTTTTTGGTGTTATAGAAGTTCTTTATATATTTTGGATACCAACCCCTTATTGGATATATCGTGAAAATATTTTCTCCTAGTCAGTGGATTGTCTTTTTGTTTTGCTGATGATTTTCTTTCTTTTTTTTTTTTTTTAAGATTTTATTTATTTATTTGTCAGAGAAAGAGCACAAGCACGCAGAGTGGCAGGAGAGGCAGAGGGAGAAGCAGGCTCCCTGCCGAGCAAGGAGCCCCACACGGGACTCGATCCCAGGACCCTGGGATCATGACCTGAGCCGAAGGCAGCTGCTTAACCAAATGAGCCACCCAGGCGTCCCTGTTGATGATTTTCTTTGCTATTTTATTTTATTTTATTTTATTTCAAAAGCTTCTTAGTTTGGTGCAGTCCCTCTAGTTTGTTTTTGCTTTTCTTTCCCTTGCCTCAGGAGACCTATTAGAAAAATGTTGCTATGGTGGATGTCAAAGAAATTATTGCCAATGTTTTCTTCTAGGATTTTTATGGTTTCGGGTCTCACATTTAGGTCTTTAATCCATTTTGAGTTCATTTTTATGTCTGGAGTAAGAAAGTGGTCCAGTTTCATTCTGTTGCATGTAGCTGTCCAGTTTTCCCAGCACCATTTATTGAAGAGACCGTCTTTTCCCCATTGTATATTCTTGCCTCTAAAGGAGTATCTTAAAGACTGTATTATCCTAATCTATGTCCATTTTGGGGTTCGTGTCCTTTTTAGCATTGGGATACACTGAATTTAGAGTTTTCCATGTGCACTGGGCTCCATTATGGTTATCAACTGATCTTTAAGGCCGTGAAGCCCTCTCTTGATGCCTACAAGATGGATTCTCCCCTGAGCCTTACACCTCATGGGTGTAAACATCACAGTCTAATTAATTCATTGAGAAGTGCTCAATTGAGCTTCAGCGGAAACACTTTTGGACCTTTTTCTTGGCTACTCCCAAATCATACTAATTTTAAGTTTGAAGGTCAAGGCTGAATGAGCATTGCCTGGTTTTAAATTTTCATAAACCCAGGCAGGTGTTAAGAAGAAAAGGATGAAGGAGACATCCTTGACCTTGGTTTCCTTTCTTGACTTGGTCAAGGGAGAATGGAAAAGAAAGGGCAAGAGGTTAAGGGAATATTTTGCATCCCTTGGAAGTTGAATCCAAATTTAAAAGCTTCCCCAAGTGTGGCCATTGACAATGGTCTAGAATATTTGGTGTTCTGGGTTGTTTTGGTCCCCTCAGATGTAAATAGGGGAAAATGCATTTATTTATTTATTTAACAGAAAGCGAGAAAGGGAACATAAGCAGAGGGAGAGGTGAGAGGGAGAAGCAGGCTTCTTGCTGAGCAGGGAACCCAACGCAGGGCTTGATCCCAGGACCCTGGGATCATGACCTGAGCCGAGGGCAGATGATTAATGGCTGAGCCACCCAGGTGCCCCAGAAAATGCATTTATTAAGGCAAAGGATGACATATTCTCGCTTCCGGGAAAATGAATGAATGAAGCCTTTACTTGGCCCAAATGTTAATTCGGTGTGATTTGCCTTCTTATGAAAAATGTCAGATGATGTAAAAATTCTTGTTTAGAACAGTTGAAACATGCTTCATGCTCTGGGCTGTGATTATTGGGTAAATTCAGTTTTTCCTTAATGTTAATCGTATATTGGTTATATTTTTTTAAATGCTAGGAACATCTACCAAGTAATTTTGAAGCTGAACTTCATTCACCTTGTTAGAGTTAACAGTAAATCTGAAAAATTGAAGTATTTGTCCTGATTCATTCAGGTCTTAAAGTAATGCTTTGGAAAGGTAGAGGTAAAGAATTGAGGCATTTTTAATATTTAAGGAGCCAAAAAATCTTGTCACATTGTATATGAATTGTTAATTTTAAGATGTAATATTTACCATTAAAAGTCAGTTCAATATGATTTATATTGTATGATATGTCTCAATTGCAGAGATATTAAAATGTGAAATATTACATCGTAGAATAATTGAAATACAGCATTAGTGTGTATGTGACATGCGTATATATATATGCGTGTGTGTATATATATGTATATATACATACATATATATATATATATATATATATATGTAAAATTTTAAAGCCCTTAAATTGAAAAAATAGAGTCCTGTTGAGGAATATTTCCTGCTTCTCTCACTTCTCTGTGTGACTTTTCCTGCTTAGCAGTTTCCACACAAGAAACCATGGTGGCTTTTGAGCTTTGGCAGCTGCTTTCTTCCTGCCTAGTGTGCATTGTGAAAGGGGAGGTTTGATTGCACCGAAGCAGCAAAAATGAGAGTTTTTCATTTGATTGTAATCCAAGGGCTTATTTCTAAGTCAGAGGCCTGGCAGTTGAACCAAGGTGCTCGCAGCTTCTGGACAGCTGCCCTGCAGCAGGGCAATGTCGTCGTGCTCGTCCTACTCAAGCAGTAAGCCCCATGAAGAAATTGCACCCTGAGTGTTAGCAAGGGCTTCTCGTTACCCTAGTAACCTACCATCAGTGACATGCCTTTTCCTGGCCCGTCTTCAACTAACATTCCCTTCCTGTTCACCACCAAGCTCTTCCCCAGATTGGCTTCCCTGATCATTCATTCTAGTGAAATGTTGTCAGTAACCCTGATCCTGGCACCAACTTGACCACCTGCTCTTTCACTTGCAGCAAAATGAAAAAATAGTCTGCCCTTCGTTTGGGTTCTTCCAGAAAGAGACCTTAAGAGAAGGATTCTACTACAGGCATTTTTTTGGGTACATGGTTCAGTGAGGAGGTGATGTTGGGAAGGAAGGCAACCAACAAGGAGTGTGTGTTAAGCCAACTGCCACCATGGAGCTAGAGCTCAGCCATGGGACCTCTCTCCAGAACAGTGAGGAAAACATGCCCTAGAATGATCCCTCTTAAGGCCAAGGGGTTTGGGCTATTGTTTATAACCACTTTATTGAGGAATAATTTTCCCACCAAGATAGTAACCCATTCTGAGTATACAATGATTTTTAGTCAATTAGAATGTGCTGTAACTTGCACCACAATCCAGGACAAAAATAATATGGTTTCCAGCAGTGCACCCCGACGTCCTGCAAATCTGTCTTTTGTGTCAACAGTGTTTGGAGGGAACAGACCCAGGGACTTCCCTCTACCAGCCTCCGACCCCCTTACAAACTTTTTCCCAGTGATAACTTTAGGAGCCATCTTCTCGGCCATCTTCTCCCTCCGATATCAACCAACACGCTATTTTGAGTTTAGCTCCTTATTAGCCATCTGCATGAACTCCCAGATTCCTCAGAATATTCCACTGAGGCAGAGGCCACCTCCCCTGCATGGTTAGCAGGACTTGGCAGGCCTCCTATACCTGCTTCTCTCTGGGTTTCTATGTTGATCTCGACATGGAGGGCGCAGCCACTTCTTCCACATGTTGGCCAAGGAGAAGCATGCAGGTGCTGAGTCTCTCGAACATGCAAAATCAGCAAAGAGGCTGTGCCCTCTCCCGGGACGTGCGGAAGCAGTCCCAAGAAGAAGAGTGTCATGAGAGCCCCGGTTCTGGAGAGGAACCTGAGCCCCGCTGGTCTGGATCTGCATGCCCTGGGGTTCTGCGCACACAGGCCCCATCTCTGGGACTTGCTGGAGAACCACGATGAGAAGGTGACCAAAAAGGTGCACTGCCCTCTAGCTCATGTCCACAGGCCCGCTGGCCCCCCAGGCTGGGCTGGGCAAGGATCTCTGGGAGAGGCTCATACTTGAACATGAACATGATGAGGAGCCCAGTAGCCTTTGAGGGGCCCCTCCGGCGTTCCTCCCACCCGGATGCCAAGACTAGTGCCCAAGCCTCTCCCTGTAGCCACGAGGCAGCTTTTTAACCACCCTGGAGTCCTCTCCCAAGCCTGGGCCAAATGGAAACAATAAAGCTTTCTGCACCAGAAAGAAAGAAAAATTCGTTTCCAGTCTTAACCATTCTTTTGCTTAGCCCTCTATAGAAATTATTTTGGTCATCTTTTCTCTTTTTTAACTTCCCAAACAATATCTTGTTCTTTTATTACTCTTCTTTCCATGGCAGCCTGTTCTTTGTGGATGCAGGACTTAGATGAGTTAGCTCTGTTTTATTTTGATAATTCTTAGTGAGGTATCTCAGGCCTTAGTTATGCTGTTTTTCACCTTAATTTTTTTTTAGAGATTTTATTTATTTGAGACAGAGCACGCAAGAGAGTGAGCACAAGTGGGGGAAGGGGCAGAAGGAGCAGGCTCCCCATTGAGCAGGGAGCCTGACCTTGGACTCAATCCCAGGACCCCGGCATCATGATCTGAGTGG
Source organism: Ailurus styani (assembly GCA_002007465.1). Lineage (NCBI taxonomy): Eukaryota > Metazoa > Chordata > Mammalia > Carnivora > Ailuridae > Ailurus > Ailurus styani. The sequence continues at coordinate 4,112,831 of LNAC01000119.1, forward strand.
ACCCTTAACCAACTGAGCCATCCAGGCACCTGTTTTTCACTTTAATTTTTGTGGAAGAAAAACCGAAGTGATCCTTGGCCATTCCTGTGAATGAATGTGCTGAACTGACTTGTATAAGCTCCTGGAGTGGGTTTCTTCAAGGCTGTTGGCCCCAAAGACTATGTCCCTGAACTGGAAGGCTGAATGCAGGTCTGTACGAGTGGTGTCCTGTACAGGCCCGTGTCTTTTCAAGGATGGAGCAGGTAGACTGGACCCCAGATGCTGGAGCTGCCTTTTCTCCTTTTTGCTTTGGGTCTGTTTCAGGGTGTTCTACTACTCCTCCCAACCTGAACACTGTCTCTGCTCAGTTTAGGAAACATTTCTTGGCATGTAAACATCTGAGCTCATGATCACCCAGGCGTGTGTATGTGTGTGTTTGGAGGGGTTGGTCCAGCTGCTGTGCAGCCAGGCCCCCAGTAAGCCATCCCCACTGCCAAGCTAGGGGCCTTCCTGGATCTCCCCTGGGAAGACCAACCCCATGTCCCTCCAGTGTTCTCTCATTCATGTTCTGGGCTCTCCTCCTCTTATCCCATTTGTCCAATAATACAATTGCATATATTTCCCATCTTTCTGTTGATGGCAGGTAGCATCCTTTTTGCCAGTTTCTTGGGTTTCTTCATTTTTATATTCCTTTATTGTCATTTCAAGGTGATTTTAGTAGGGGGCGGAGGCCAGCACTTCCGACTGCCTGCTCTCCTAAACAGGGCCAGGAGGCTGCAGCCCTGTTTCTCGTCTTTCCTGACCTCTGTAACATTGACCTCCTCCCCTTGACACTCTCCCCTTTGTGCTGTGAGATGTGGTGCCCCTTGTTCTCCCTGTTTATTAATCTGCTGGTGGTGACAACCGGAACTGGCCTGGAAGGGCCTGGGGCAGAGCTGTTTGCCTCTGTCTTAGGCTTCATGCAGCTCTCTGTGCAAAGCTCAGTAGCCAAGGAGGTGACCTTGGAAGGGGGCTCTGGGTTTCATTCACAGACAGCTGACCCTGCCCAGGCTGCACCCCTTTAGCTGCCAGAAATTCCTGGGCAGGTGGGAAGTGATCAAGCCCTCCCAGCCTTACTTGGCCCCACCCAAAACATCCTTGGATGCAAGAAGAAGGCCCAGCCCTCGCCTCCTTTGAATCAATAGCCCCGTGGGCTCTGCCTCCTCTTGTTCTAGGATTCAAGGCACTGGGGTCAGAATTCCTTTTTCCACTTGTCCCACCTCCTTGCAAAGGAGGCATAAGGATGAGGTGTTAACTCATTGGATAATTTGTTTCCAGCCTGTGGGGTAGACAGAAGGGAATGAAAAGAGAACTTGGCTGGCTCCGCACAAAGACAGCCAAGGGGCAGGCATGCAAGGCCCTAGCAGGAAACCTAACTGGGCAGAGACCCAGCAGCCAGATGACAGGCGCCAAGGTCCCACACAGTGACAAGGTGCAGGTCCCACCTGTTTTGCTCATTGGAAACTTGAGGACCAATGTGCCTGCTCCTGGAGCTGCAGTCAGCCCGGAGGCCAGGGCTAAGGATTCTAGTAGAGACTCTCATCTGCTGTTGCCCTCCTGGTTGGTGAGATGGAAGAAACCCAGAGAAGCACAAAGAAAGGTAAAGAAGATAATTGAACACAGGCAGATGCCAACCACTTAGATAGCAGTAATGTCACACTGAGTTTTCCTCTGTGGGATATGAGAAAGGAGTGGGGGACATTGGGGGATGACGTTGTCCAGCTTAAGGTTGGTGGGAAATGTCTTTATTTATTTGATTGTGAAAGCCTCCAAAAGTGAGTCACCATGGATGGAATGAAGGAGGGCTGTGATGCACTGTCAAGAAAGCTGAGAACTTTCTCACTCCCCGAGTCCTGCTGGGTTGAAGAACAAGACAGAAGATGCAGAACAACCTCATTGTGAGCCCACTGGCACACGAGGCTGGGGAGGAGCGTCTCATGGTCAGAGCAGCCCGTCTTGCGGTCACACCTCCAGACACTGCAGAAATGCTTCTCAAAACTGGTGCTGGTACAGTCCTTGCACTAATAGGAACTATTAGAGCAGTAAAATCCCGGCTGTGGTGAATTTCTAACAATACAGCTGACAAAAATACTCTCTGCCTTATTCAATTTCTGGGCATTTTTCACTGCTGGTAGACCAGTCCACTGAAGTTATTTTTGTGGGTTGATGTGTTTGGAGAAATCTCGCACTTAGAGAACTTTAAATTCAAAATAATTAAAAATTTAAAATTTTGAATTCATTTTTGACTTACAGAGAAGTTGTAGTAGAGAGATACCCATCTACTCCCACCCAACTTTCCCTGAGCATATAGCAATGGTCACAGTCAGCCCTGGACGAACCAACAACAGGAAATCAACATTCTATTGCCGACAGGATTCTCTGTTCCAGAATCCTTTTCAAGGTCCCACATGGCAAGAAGTTATTTTTCTTTGGACTCCTCCAACCTGTTGCAGTTTCTTCACATTTCCTTGCCTTTTATGACTTTAATACTTTTGAAAAGTACTTTTGAAGAGTTGAATGTCCTTTAATTTGGGTTTGTTTGATATTTTATCACAGTTAGAATGAGGTTGTGTATCTTGGGCAAGAAGACCACAGAAGTGATGTTTTATTCTCAGTACATCATGTTGGGGGTTTATAATGCCTGTGATGTCCTATTCCTTGTAATTTTTCACATGTTCACTGGGTTTCTCCTTTGTAAGTTACTGTCTTTCTCTTCGTGGTTAAAAAATATCTTGGGGAACATTTGTACATTTAAAAGTTTGTATATTTAAAATGTACAAATAATTAAATGAGTTTGCACATGTGAAATGCTTAGAACCTGTCATGTAGTAAGGGCTCAGTGAATGGTGGTTGTTGCTTTTTCCCATCATCAATGTTGCTCCCTCTGTGTCTGTTCTTTCTCTGGCTTTCCTCCTCTGTTGTTGGCTACTTTTACTATTTCTTCATTATCCTTTTCATCCCATGCTGATCCACTTCTCATTGGTCACTTCCTACTGTGCCGTTGGCACTCTTATTCAGAATATTGAAGCTTTGGGGTGCCTAGGGGGCTCAGTTGGTTAAGTGTCTGACTCGGTTTGGGCTCAGGGGCCATGAGATTGAACCTGGCTCTGGGCTCTGTGTTCAGTGTGAAGTCTGAATTTCATTCTCTCTCTCTCCCTCTCATGCTTGCTCTCTCTAAAACAAAAAAATAAATCTTAAAAAAAAAAAAAATATATATATATCTGAAGCTTTAAGAAGGGTACAGAGGGCTGAAAGCTTCTCAGCACATGGGAATCAGGGTGGGGCAAGAGCCTAGCATTACTCCAGGGTAGGGGCAAGGCCCTGGGTTGACAGGAGGAACGGTTCATCTGACTTTGAAGAATTTGTTTTCTTTTTTTTTTTTTTTTAGATTTATTTATTTGAGACAGAGAGAGCATGAGCAGGAGGGGTGGAAGGAGAGGGAGAGAGAATTTCAAGCAGACTCTGCGCTGAGCACAGAGCCGACTACAGGGCTCAATCTCACGACCCTGAGGTCACGAACTGAGCCAAAACCCAGAGTCAGATGCTTTATGGACTGTGCCATCCAGGCACCCCAAAAAGGTGTTTACTTCTGAGGTAAACATAGTTGCAGGGGAGGCCGTCCAATATCCCTTGTGGTGGGAGTCTGAACCAGAACCTGAGGACCACGGTCACTCTCCTTGTGGAGAGTGGGAACGGGCCAGAGGTGGACCTCCTCCTGAAGGGGGTGGTGGAGTTTTCTCCAGTGAGGGGGTGGGTTGCAGCACTGGGCAACGTTTAGGGGTCACACCAGAGGAGAGGAGTCAGGTCAGGGGTGGCGAGAGCACCAAAGTCTGATGTGGGAGAGCCCTGCCTTTTCTTCCCACACTGGGTAAGACTGCCCAAGTTGAAGTAACCTTGTTCCTTCTACATGAGCATGGTCAGGACATGCCAGGGTGCTGAAGGACAGCCTGTTACCAATTGCTTTACAGGAGGTCCCTTGTCCTACTCTAGCACACGGTGCTTTATTTACAGAAGGGCTGTTCTTGGCAGCTTTCTTGGCCTTCCAGACTCTTCCTCTACTTTAGAGCATTTAGGCTCTATTTTTACTCAGAGAGGAGAAGTTTCTCATGTTTGAAAACAGCTGCCATGTAGAGGACTGTTGTAGCTACTATTTTTGCCTGCCCAGAATACTTTCCTCTGTCATCCTTCTCCTGGAGACAGACTGAGCCCCAGGACTAGAGGGCTGGGCACATGACCAAGCAGGGCCTGTTGGAGTCCCCTGGGGCAGGAGAGGGGAGCTGCTCTTTCTCAGGGTGGTAAATGGGGCTGACAGAATTACCCTGCCAGCTCCCTGACTATCTGCACCAAGTTTCCCATTGGCCAAAGAATAAGGGAACATGTGTAGATGTAGAAAGGGGCGAGTAAAGAGAGCAAAGGTGACCCATGGGGGTGTGGAGCCCTGGAACCAGTGCCACCCCTGTCTCCCTGGTCATGTGAACCAAGACATCCCCTCTTTTGCTCAGGTTTGCTGGAGTTGTCTCTTGGTCTTGGCTGATACCATAAAAACCTCGCTTCTTCCCTCTTCTCTGAGTTTTAGGTTGAGGCCAGCTATGAGCGCCTCCAGATTCCTCCCTGAGACACTGGTAGGCAGCTGGGGATGGGAGTTGATAGACTTGTCTTAGGACAAAGAATTTCGGCAGGAAAATTCAGGAAGCAGGGTAGTCCTTCCTTTTTCCTAGGGTGTCTCAGTGTAGGTCTGGAGATCTCTGAACAAGTGTACAGCTTGTCTTTCAGGTTCAAGTTAATAGGTTCTATTTGTGTTCGCTCTGGTAACACATGAAGAGCCAACAACAACAAAAGGGAGACGGGTGTGCCTGTGTGTGTTTGCATGTGTAAAATCCCGTTCCTTGGGAGGAGATGCTGGTGGTGGGGGAAAAGATTGGGCAGGGGGAGGTGCTTAGCTGCCCGTGCAACCTGAGTGTGGGGTGTGGGTCCCCTGTGTGTGGGGTCCTAAGGTCAAGGGAAGGAGAGCCTGTGTCCAGTCTCTGGCTCCTTCATAGTGAATAGCCTGGCCCAGCTGTGAGGGGGAAGGCAGATGGATGCTCATTAGAAAGTTCTGTGCTCCAAGCTGCCCAGGGTTCTCCTGGGCCTGAGTGAGCTGGGGCCCAGCAGCACAGCTGCAAAGGTTGGAACAGCCAAAGGACAATTCCCTGCTTTCATAATCATGGGATCATTCTTTTAAAAATGCGCTTGGTGTTGGCAGATGTGGGGAGGTGGGACCTCCGTGCCTCACTGGGGGAAGCGTTGGAGGTCCGGCTCTGTGTCGGGCACTCAGATGTAGAGGGGGCTGTTCTGTGAGCCTGAACACTGCAGTCCACCTATCCCTGTCCCAGTTTCTTTCTCCAGTTTACCAGTGAGGAAAGTGAGGCTTGAGAATTTATGTCAGCCCAAGTGCACACAACCAGAAAGTAGGGAGCTAGCATTTATGCTTGGGGTCTCTGACTCCAAAGTCCAAGATCTTTATTCTACTGTGGGACTGTCTCCCTGGGCCTTCCAGAAGATGATTTGGGAGGCTATCATGATCAACCAAAGTGCTACTGGTGCTGTGGCATTTCTGCCAGTCCTCAGCCATGAACTTGTACTTGCTCTTTGGGCTTTGACCCTGTTGTCCAGGGATTTTTGCCTCCATCTGCTGCTTCACTCAGACTTTGTCATCCCAGAGTCTGATCCATGCCCAGCCTTGGTGACTCACTAGGCAAAGCCTGGAGTTCTACTCACAGACTTACCTGTTTGTCCAAGGTTTGTGGCCACTTGAGAAGAAGTGTTATTAGGTGAGACAACTGAGACCCATAGAGCTTGTTGGCCTTTTAATTTTGGATAGGCAGTGAAAGGTAAAGCAGGCTAGTGATTGCCTAGGGCTTGGAGGTACTGGTGGAGGGAAATGAGGCATGACTACTAACGAGTGTGGGATTTCTTTTGGGGATGATGAAAATGATCTAAAATTCATTGTGATAATTATTGCACAACTCTGTGGGTATACTAAAAAACATTGACGTTGTACACTTTATATAGGGGAATTGTATAGTTTGTGAGTTATATCTCAAGAAACTTGTTAAAAAATAAAATTTCACTGAATCTAAGGGGGAAAAAAGATAAGGCAGGTACTCAGTTCCAATTCTTGCAAAACAAACAAACAAACAAACAAAAAACCCCAGACCAAATCAATCAATTCTGAGCTTCCCCAATACCAGTAAAAGACAAGACCTTCACATTAGGCTACACTGGATTTACTGCCCACTAGGAGTGTCCTTTTAATGCTTTCCACCTGCAGCAGGGGGGCCTTCCCCGAATTGTCCATATACTCCTTCCCAATGTTGGTGATAAAATAAAGGTCTAAGGCCTCTCCTGATGCTGAAATTCCATAATTCTGATCTCATGACGCCATAAGACCCCTGCCTGTCTGTGAGCTAGTTGTATGGAATCAGGGGTGCATAGCAAAGGGTTGTAGTTCACTGGGCATAGTCACTTTGCTGCCCTGCCATCTGTCACCCGTTAGACTAGGTGGTCACACAAGGTAGAGGCCAAGTCTGTCTAGTCTGTCTGGAACTCCTAGTGCCTGCTCTCCCATTACTTACTTTGTCTTCAAAGCACTGATTTCTTTGCTTCCATATTGTCTCCCACCAACTGAAGTAATAGTTCTAGTAGAGCAGAGGAGTGTCTTTCCTGTTCACCTCTGTATCTTGCCCATGATAGGCGCTCAAGAAGTAGTTGCTGAGTGAATGAATAAATGTGTAGAATATTTAAGGGAGAAGTATGTGAGTGAATAGATGATAGTTTCAGATTTCCAAAGTGTTTTCCCTAAGGTTTTGTTCTAACCAGATTGGCTGATTTAATTTGAATGTAATCTTTGTTTTTTCCACTCAGTTGTCATGGGAAAGTAGATGAAAAGTTCCTTAAGGACAGGTGTCTGTTGTGTTCACCTCTATACCTTTCCATAAGAGGAGCTCAATAGAGAGTTGTTGGCTGAATGAATAGATGAACATGGTAATATTCATTGGAAGAGGAAAAGTTAAAGTGGCACTCAAGGGGCACCTGGGTGGCTCAGTCTGGTGGTGGCGTCTGCCTTCAGCTTGGGTGATCCTGGAGTCCCAGGATTGGGCCCCATGTCAGGCTCCCTGTTCAGTGTAGATCTGGTTCTCCCTCTCAATCTGAACCCCTGCCCCCCTGCTCAAATAAAAAAAATAAAAAAAAGAAGAAAAGAAAAAAGAGTGGCCCTCCAAAGTTCTCCAGAGAGGAGAGGAAGAAAAAGTAGGGAAGTGTTTGTTTCCCATAGTTGCTAACTCTTTATTATGTTCTTTCTGTCTGTTGTATCCCAGCCTCTTAATGGACCAACTCCCTTTGCAGAGATAACCTGAAGATAGGTAAACACCCTACCACAGGTACTGGCCTCTTATCTAAAGGACTGCCTGAATTACTTCTCCTCCAACTCCCATGTGCCTCTGTTCTTGGCTTTGATATCTGTCCCAGTCCTGCATTTAATGACTCATTTTATGATCTGAATCTCAGCATGAGCCATTTGGACTGGAGTCTGACATTCCATCTCCACCACTTCCTGTGTCCACAGCATGTAAGAGACACTCTTACTTCCTGTCAGCGCAGGCCAACTAGCCAGCTTGTGTCCTGCCTAGTATCCCTGCCAATGGAGGGAGACTGAAAATTATTCTAGAGACCAGCTTGCTTCTTAGAACCTCCAAGTGTCTAAACTTAGTGACTTGCTTGTAACCAAAAGATGACAGCAAAGATAATGAGATGTCACTTCCATGTCACTAAGTGATTGTGACTCTGGTCATGTTAGCAAACTGTCTTTTCTAGTTTTAATGAAGCAAGCTGCCGTGTTGCAAAGGACTATGTGGCCGTCTGCCAATTAGGAAATGAGGCCATTAGCCTAAGAGTCCTTAGGGAAGCGAATCCTGCCAACAACCACAGAAGTTAGCTAGGCAGCCACTCTTACCCCAGTTGAGTCTTCAGATGACACTGCAGAGCCTAGGCCAACAACTTGACAGCAGCCTTGGGAGAGACCATGAAGCTGAAGACCCAACTGAGCTGTGGGTCTGGATTTCTGACCCTTAGAAACTGAGATGATAAATGTATGTAGCTTGAAAGCACTTAGTTTTGGTATAATTTGTTACTCAACAGGAGATAATTAATATAGTGTGTATGTGGTTTTTGTTTTATGCTCTCCCCCAAGAGATGAATGTCCTATGAAGCTAGAGAAACTGAAGTTTCTGGGCTTCTCACTTGCATGTGCCCCTTGCATGGCCTTGGGAGAGTCCCTAGCAATGTGTTCATGTGGTCATATGTTTTTGTAAGATTTGCAGAAAACATTTCAACTGTAGTCAGTTAGGGCTGATGCCCCTTACTACTTTAGCTTCCCCTCCCTCATACTTCCTCCTGAGTGTGGTGGTGGGGGAATGGCTGGCGTATTTTGAGGAGTTGGCTAAGGGAAAGTTGACTTGAAGGTACCATTAGTGGGATTTAGAGGCCTACATTCACCCAACTTACAGTTGTTTCTGTGTAAAGTCATGTTGTTGCCGGCAAAGTTTCATAGGCTGGTACTTGGCAGAGTTAGGGTTCATTCCAAGTTTCATCTTATAGATTTAATACTAGACCTGGTTGGCTTTCTTATTCTCAGTGATTCATCAGAGGCTTTGATTCTTATACCTAAAGGCATGAGAGTCTATCCTCAGATATTTGCTTTGTTTGATACTATTTTCCACTTTCTGGCCTGGTCTAACACCCTAGTCTTACTACCCATCACCACTATCCATGTACCCTTTGCTTCATCTGTGGAACTCTTGTCTTTTCTAGGCCTGCTTGTGCTCAGACTGCACTCCAGCCTGAAATGGCATCTCCCAAACACATCTATGTATATTCTTACTAAGTTTTTGCTGTCCTGATATAAAACATTTATATAACATAAAAAGATCTATATCTCATAATAAGCCATGATGAAAAAATATTGGTGGCAAATGGGATGGGGAGTGTAGCCATGTCGAAGAATAAGATGAGTAACCAAACAAGAAAACTTGAAAGTCCCTGAAATTATATATAGCTCCCATATGAAATGAACTTGACAATTTTCCCCAAGTTTGGGAAAAATTCAACAATATACATGATATTACAAATAATGAATTGTGAAGCTGAACTGGAGAAGTTGAAAGAGCCTTTTCTCAACTGTCAGTGAAAAGCAAGTTTTGTTCAAACGTGGTAAAGGAAAGACCAAATTATCCTCCTGTTTTGTCTATAAAAAATTATTTCACAAATTTATGTTATATGAAGAAGCAACCAGAGAGTGTGTGGATCAAAAAATGTAGGGAAAAGGTGTTAAAAGAGATAAATCAAACAGTTGATGAAAATATGTAATTTTTCTGGGTTTCATGATCCTTGTATTTCTAAAGTTTATATAGCATTTAATTTGTTGTGATTTTCTTCCTTAAGAAAAAAAATGGTGTGTTTTTGGAGTTTTGTTTACTTTCTCTTAGAGGGCCACAAAATTGCATGAGCTTCAGAATCCACTGAGCCTGGATCTACTCTACTTCCCATCATGTAGGAAAAAAAACTCATTGATACAGAGATCAGAATTTCTTCTTCCTACTTTCCACCTATGAGTCCAGCTCTATCTTTCCTATCCTCATAGGGCTCAATAATTTTTTTCTAAGCTTCATTCAACTAAAAACATTTTTGTTTTGAGAAGAGAAGGCAAAAGGGACACACGATCAAAGATGTCTGAAGGGTGGTTGGATAGAGGGGTAAATAGGGGGAAATGTGTAAATTGAGACGATCTCAGAATTCAAAGCTTAGGTAGAAGTTATATTCAGAGAAACTTCAATTAATTGAGAGAAACACTAATAGTTGACCATATATGAAGGACCCTGCCTGGGCAGGTAGGGGGAATTCATCCACAGTTTCCTCTTTCAACACCTGGGTGGCGATGCCAACAGTTCAGGCCCAACTGGAGGATCTGGTACCTGGAGAATGGACTTGCCAGTGGGGTGGGGTGGAGACTCAGGGGCAGTCCCTAGGGTAAGTCTGGTCCAGCATGCAGACCACTTGAATAGTGTTGGGGAGACCTTGTAAGGAGTAGCAGAGGGGAATCTGGTGTGGGAAATGTGGAGAAGGCTAGTGGTCTGACTTGGTCACCATGACAGGTATGAGGCTCCAGGTAAAACAGAAGGCTGACCTGGAGGAGGGGATTGTGCAGAAAGGAGTAAAGTTGAATGTCAGACTCTGGGGCAACCAGATGGGGAATCCTGTGGTTCAGGAGCAGCTTTCAGGCCTGACATGTGGTCTTGTGGACAGTACAAGTTCCTGCTGATGCTTGGGAGGCTTTCCAGCTATTGCTCCCTGCCAAATATATGCACGGCCAAATAGTGCATAAAATCTCATTTACAGAGCTCAGCATTCTGAAATTTCACTTACTTACTGGTTGTTCTATGTGGCAATTCTTTCTTTCTTAACATAAGGACAGCTACTTGAGGCCATCAGGAACAATAGGTTTAAGGGATACCTGGGTGGCTCAGTCGGTTAAGCATCTGCCTTCAGCTCAGGCCAGGATCCCAGGGTCCTGGGATCGAGTCCTGCGTGTGACCTCCATGTTCAGTGGGGAGTCTGCTTCTCCCCCTCCCACTCCCCCTGCTTGTGTTCCCTCTCTGTCAAATAAATAAATAAAATCTTTAAAAAAAAAAAAAAGAAGCATTAGGTTTATGAGGAAGGCAGTGTCCTTAATCTGATCTTTGTCATGCTGGCTCTCATGCTTCTTATTCTGGCTGAGAAATGCTAACAGGAAGCTCTTGAGTCAGTCCCAATGCAGATTGTGAAAGCCTCTCTTATGGCAGAGCTGTATTCTCAACATCTCAAAAGATAATTGATGGTTTAAACAAAATTAATAACAATGTATTATGGGGTTTATAACATATGTCAAAGTAAAATGCATAAAAACAATAGCATAAAGGCTGGGCGGGGAGAAATGGAAGCACACTACTGTAGGGTTCTTATATGATATGTGAAATGGTACAGTATCACTTGAAGGTAGATTGTGATGACTTCAAGACATACGCAATAAACCCCAAAGCAACCATTAAAATAAAGAAACAGAATTATAGCTAAGAAGCCAGTAAAGGAGATAAAAGAGAATCATAAATATGCTCAATTAATCTACAAGTAGGCAGAAAAAGGAAACAAAGGACATATAGGACCAATAAAAAACAAATAGCAAGATGATAGACTTTAAACCTAATTATGTTGGGGTGCCTGGGTAGCTCAGTCTGACTCTTGATTTCGGCTCAGGTCTGGCAGGATCTCAGGGTGGTGAGATCCAGTCCTGGGTCAAGCTCCCCGCTGTACTTGGAGCCTGCTTAGGATTATCCCTCTTCTTCTGCACCCCCACCCCACCACATGTATGCTCTCTCTCTCTCTCTAAAAAAAAGAAAAAGGTAAAGAATGTCAGATTATCAAAACAAGACCAAACGATATGCTGCCTGCTTGAAACACACTTAACTGTAAGATTACTTAGGGTAGTGCCTGGGTGGCTCAGTCAGATAAGCATCTGTCTTTGGCTCAGGTCATGATCTCAGGGTCCTGGGATCGAGCCTTCTGTGGGGCTTTTTGCTTAGCAGGGAGCCTGCTTCTCCCTCTCCCTCTGCCATCCCCCCTCCTTGTGCTCTCTCTCTTTCTCTCAAATAAATAAAATCTTTAAAACGCGCACGCGCACACACACACACACACACACACACACACAGGCTTTTAATGAATAAATAAAGTTACTGAGGGTAAAAGTAAAGGAATGGAAAAAGATATACATGTGAATTCTAGTCAGAAGAAAGCTGGGGTGGCTATATAAATATCAGAGTTGATTTCATAGACATAAAGTTATAATGATAATGGGGTCAATTCATCAAGAAGATATAAAAATCATAAATGTTTTATGTGCCTAACAGATCTTCAAAATACATAAACACTAAAGCAAGAAGGAATAAACAAATTCACAAGTGTGGTTGTGTCCACCTTCTGTACCCTTCTGTCCACAATTAATTGGACAGGAAGATAGATCATCCTTAAGGATTTAGAAGATTTGAACAACATTATTAATGAACTTGACTTAAAACATTCCATACAACAAGAGCAAAACACACATTTTCTTTTTTTTTTTTTTAATTCAAGTATAGTTAACATACAGTGTTGTTACTTTTAGGTGTACAATATAATGATTCAACACTTCTGTACGTTATTCAGTGCTCATCACAAGTGTATTTTTAATTTTTTCACCTATTTGACCAATCCCCCCACCTATCTCTCCTCTGGCAACCACTAGTTTGTTCTCTATATTCAAGAGTCTGGTTTTTTCTTTGTTTGTCTCTTTTTATCATTGTTTGTTTTATTTCTTAAATTTCACATATGAGTGAAATCATATGGTGTTTGTCTTGCTCTGATTGACTTATTTCACAGCATTATTCTCTCTAGATCCATCCCTATTGTTGCAAATGGCAAGATTTCATTCTTTTTTTCATTCATTCTTTTTTACAGCTGAGTATTATTCCATTGTATGTATATACCACTTCTTCATTCATCTAGAGATGGACACTAGGGCTGCTTCCATATCTTGACTATTATAAATAATGCTTCAATAAATATAAGAGTGCATCTATCTTTTTGAATTAATGGAATTACTGGATCATACGGTAATTCTATTTTTAATTTTTTGAGGAGCCACAATGCTGTTTTCCACAGTGGCTACACGAGCTTGCATTCCCACCAATAGTTCATTAGGTTTCCTTTTTCTCCACATCCTGCCCAGCACTTATTTCTTGTCTTTTTGATTCTAGCCATTCTGACAGGTGTGAGGTGATATTTCATTTGATTTGCTTTTCTCTGATGATTAGTGATGTTGAGCATCTTTTCTTGTGTCTATTGGCCATTTGTATGTCTTCTTTGGAGAAATGTCTGTTCTTCTGCTCATTTTTTAATTGGATTATTTGTTTTGTGTTCAGTTGTGTAAGTTATTTATATATTTTGGATATTAACCTCTTATCAGATATAGCATTTGCAGATAATTTCTCCCATTCAGTAGGTTGCCTTTTTGTTTTGTTGATGATTTCCTTCACTTTGTGAAAGCTTTTTATTTTGGTGCAGTCACAATTGTTTAATATTGCTTTTGTTTCCCTTACACCAAAGGAGACATATAAAAAAAAATGTTTCTGTGGCAGATACCAGAGAGATTACTGCCTATGTTTTCTTCCAGGAATTTTATGGTTTCAGATCTCACATTTAGGTCTTTAATCCATTTTGAGTTTATCTTTTGTATATGGTGTAAGAAAGCAAAACATACATTTTCAAGTGCACATGGAAAATTTACCAAAGTAGGCCATATTTTGGGCCATAAAACAAGTCTCAATAAATTTTATAAGACTAAATTCATACTAAATATCTTCTCTGGTTATAATGGAATTAGACTGGAAATCAATTACAGACCTCTGAAAAAATTCTCAAATACTTATAAACTAAATAACATACTTCTAAATAAGCCATAGGTAATAGAAGAAATAAAAAGGACATTAGAAAGTCTTCTTTGAACTGAGTAAAAATGAAAACATGACGGAATTTGTGGGTCGTTGCAAAAGGAGCAGCAGGGGGAAATTTGTAGCATTAAATGCCCATATTAGAATAAAAGAGAGTTCTCAAATTGATGACCTCAGTATCCACCTTAAGAAACTAGAAAAATGAGACAAATTAAACTAAAGTAAGCAAAAGAAAGGAAATAATGAAGATCAAAGCAGAAATAAATGAAACAGAAAACAGTAGAGAAAATCATTGAAATCAAAAGCTGGTTGTGAGAGATCAATAATACTGATAAACCTCCTGCCAGGCCATAAGGAAAATAAGAGAAGATACCAATTACCAATCAAGCATTAAAGAGGTGACATCACTACCGAGTCTGTAGATGTTAGCAAGAACATAAGGAAGAATGAACAACTTTAAGCCAACAAGAAGCTTTTGGATAACGTGTTCATCCCACTGAAGAGATCCACTCTAATGTGGCCAAATTCTGACCCACTGATAACATATCAAGGCCAGCAGATGACAGAATTGCTCTTTACCTATAGCACCGGTTCATTTTTAGTGACATTGTATAGATTGCTTTCCTCCACTCCTGGCCAAAGAAGACAGTCTTTGCCTGATTAAAATGCGAAAGGATTTGGTGCCAACATGTGCCCTTTTGTTCTCTCTCAAAGCCACCAGTGATGGCAGTGGGGGCCTCTTTATGTGTCTCTTATGTCTGTGTCCACTACTTCCTATGCCCACACTGCTTTTTTTTTCTTTTCTTTTCTTTAAGATTTTATTTATTTATTTGAGAGGGAGGGAGGGAGAGAGAGAGCACAAGAGCAGGGTGAGGGCCAGAGGGAGAAGCAGACTCCCCAGTAAGTAGGGAGCCCACCGTGGGGCTCAATCTTGGGACCCCAGGATTATGACCCAAGCCAAAGGCAGATGCTTAATCGACTGAGCCACACAGAAGCCCTACCCATAGTGGTTTTTCAGAGAAGTTTTATGTGTGCATATTAGCGTAAGAGCATTTTGTGCACTGTATTAAACTATATCACAGTGAGGTCACGTTTACTTTCACACCCAGATAAGATGATTTTAAGCTACCCTGCAAATGGGTATTTCTGGGAATGCCCAGGGTTTGGGCCCAGATTGCAGCCAGTCTGTTCATATTTTTCCACTCAGTTTGAAGGAGCTTCTGTGGGTGGCGCCCTCATGATTACATGATAATTACATACATACTATTTCTTGGGCCCCTTCCACCCCTCTCCACCAGAATGAGGAACAGTTTTCAGGTGCGGAGAATTTTTAAACCATGGTTAAGCAACACATACACATATCCCAAAACAAGCAAACAAAAAACAACGTTTCTCATGAGGGAACAAACTCTGAAGAAATATGACTATGCAAAAGCATAGACACTCTCTTACATTATAATAAGTAATTTAGCTCAAACATTCCCTGCTTAAAATTTACATAACATTAATGAACTAGGCAGGTGGTTTTCCAAGAACTGAGGGAGATTCCAAGTCTTCACTTATTGCAAAACAGAAAACTGTTCTCAGCTTTGAAATGACAGTTAAAAAAAAATTTTTTTTTCTGCCTTTTCCAAAGCTCTGGGCAGCCTCCTCCAACAGTCTCTGAAAGAAGCCAGTTCCTCCCAAGCACTTAGTATGGGTCTGGAAACTCAGCCTGAGGCAGCAGCAGAAACTTTGTTACCCCTCAGCATCTGCTCTGGGGATCCCTACTACCATCTCCTAGGGATGCAGTGTCTTCATTATTCCAGAATAATCCATTAAAGGAAGTACCTTTGTGAGATCTGGGTGCTTGTGCTCAACTCTAGTTTGTAGGGCCAAGGTAGAACTCATCCGCCTGCTGGATGTGGCCTGTGCTAGGAACGGAAAGCTACAAAAATGAACAAGGTAGAACAGGGTGTCTCTCAACAAGTTATTTATTCATTGCAAAGGGAGATACCTGCTGATCAGAACTTTCACCATGCAGTTCAGCCTCATCACTAAGAGTGGGACACCTGATGTGTGCATTCTGATGAGATGCTCTGTGACATAAAGCATCAACTGTGAAACAATTTTACCAAAAAGTTTTAACCTGAATCACCCAATCTCAGTATTTAATAGGAAACACAGGTTGTAGAAGGACACGTTACAGTGCCTCTCTCTCTCTCTCTCTCTCACACACACACACACACACACACAAAGTCAGATAGTGGAACATTCTGGAAGACATATATATGGACTGTACTTTTAAAAAGTAAATATTATAAATAATTAAAATATTGAGGGATTGTTCTATATTGAAAGAAACTAAAGAGAAATAATGAAATGCAAACTTCATTTGAAATAATGAAATATAAACTTTGATTAGACCCTAGTTGAATAAAACAAAACAAAATATATTTGTAAAAGACATTTGGGGGGATAGTTGGGGAAACTTGCATTTGAATTGGATAATGTTAGGAAATTATTTTTATTATTGATATTATTATGGTTATGTAGGTGTATATCCTTATTTTTAGGAGATGCATGCTGAAATAATCAGTGGTGGTGTCTAGATGTATAATTTATTCTCAAATTGTTCCAAAAAAGGCAAAATCTTAACAACTAATGAATATAGATAAAATTCATTCTACCATCTATTTCAACTTTTTGATTCAACTTTTTGACAATTTCCATAACATTTGAAGAAAAGGGGAATAGAACATTACCCCTCAAAGTTTGCTTCCATTCCTTATGTACTAAGGTTTTTGGTTTTTAATCTATTTTTTTGTTGTTGTTGTTGTTACTGCCATCAAGAATAGCTACTGGAGTGCCCAAAGGGGAAGCAGCAGAAGCCAGTGTTCCAAGGAAAAATGCAGTTACATTCTCAGGTCCATCTGGTTCAACGATTAGGTGGTGTAGGGCAGGGAAGAAAACCTTTCCTTCTCCTCTTCTAAGTTCTTGGCTGGGGCCTCTGTTATGAAAGACTGATAAACAGAAGAAAAGCAAACTAAAGTTTATTAACATGTGTATCTCATATATATGGGAGAAACTCAGGGAAGAATAGTTCAAAGAGGTGGCTAGAACTTGACCTTAAATATCATCTTTAGGGGCGCCTGGGTGGCTCAGTGGGTTAAAGCCTCTGCTTTCGGCTCAGGTCATGATCTCAGCATCCGGGGATCGAGGCCGGCATTGGGCTCTCTGCTCAGCAGGGAGCCTGCTTCCTCCTCTCCCTGTCTCTCTGCCTACCTCTCTGCCTACTTGTAATCTCTCTCTCTGTGTCAAATAAATAAATAAAATCTTTAAATAAAAAAAATATATCATCTTTAGCTAAAACAAAGGAAGTGTGGGGAGGCAATTTATGGGAAAGTAACCAGGTAAGGTTTATTAATATAGATTTAAGGCATTGCCTTCTCTATTGGTAAGTCTCTTGTGATCTGAAGTCTTCCTTTTCTTTCTGGTACACCCTTACAAATGGAGATTTCCTTTATAAATGTAAATTTCCCTTATAAAATGGTAACTTCTACCCTGCTTTCAGAGTTTCTTCTGTATCTGCTCTTTCTTAAAAAACACAAGCTCAAAATAAACCTTAAGACCAGGGAGACATATTTGGGGTGGTATATTCTGGTCTCTTACAGTGGTCCTTGCTCTGAGCCTCAGTCAGCTCCCCTTTACATAGCAGTCACTGCACTCAAGCTTTGTAAAAGCATGAATTACTTAAAAATATGCCAACAAACGAGCAAATGATGCCTGTCTTCAGAGAGCTGATAATCTACTTAAGAGGTCTTTTATCAACAACCTGTAAACCAAGGAGGAAGAAAATCAGAATCATGATAGGAAAATCCAGAAAGAGCCATTAATCCTGTTGGAGGACTTGGGAGGGATGTACAGAAAAGGAAGCTTTTGATTCCCCCTTGAAGGATTTTCATTAGTGGGGGTGGGGGAGCAATCTTAGATGAAGAGCCAGCATGAAAAAAGGTCCAGATTGTTAAAAGTGCCAGTTAGTGTGGGAAAACCCTGTTGTCAGATACCTGTTGTGGAATCAGAGAATCTGAGATTTTTGTAATTAGTGAGATTGAACACTTTTTCCCATGTTCATGGTCTGCTTATCCATTTATATTTTATATATTTGGTCTAGGTCCTAGAACTTGTCCTTAGAGCTTGGTCCTGGAGCTTGTTGTTTCTCTATTTCTGTGAATCACAGAAAGGCTTCCCTTTTGTAGTCTCCAAAAGAAAATGTTTGCTTAGTAGAAGTGCAGACTTTGCTTTGATTTTAGACCCTCCTGGTGAATATTCAGCTATCTGACCATCCTACTTTTACTCGATTAAAGATAATTTGAAAATAGAAAGGAATTCATGAGCCACAAAGCCCAAGTCATGGTTTCTCTCAATTTGTTCCAGATGGGATAGGGAGTTCTGAATCACAATAATGTGTAGATGAGTTTATATAAAGCTGTTATTTTTTTAAAGATTTTATTTATTTACTTATTAGAGAGAGAGAGCAGGGGGAGGAGCAGAGGAAAGGGACAAGCAGACTGTGCTGAGCGTGAGCCCCACAGAAGGCTTAAATCCCATGACCCTGACATCATGACTTGAGCTGAAACCAAGAGTCAGATGCTTAAATGACTGAGCCACCCATGCACCCCTAAAACTGTTATTTTTTTAATTCTAAAGTTATTTTTGCTACTAAATACAGGGTTTTTTTTTAAGATTTTATGTTTATTTGACAGAGAGATAGAGAGAGAGAGCACAAGTAGGCAGAGCAGCAGGCAGAGGGAGAGGGAGAAGCAGGCTCTTGACTGAGCAGAGAGCCCAATGCAGGGATCGATCCCAGGACTCTGGGATCATGACCTGAGCTGAAGGCAGCCACTAACCACCTGAGCCACCCAGGCGCCCCTAAATACAGGTTTAATAGAATACTGGCCGACTACTGACAGTGTGTCTTAATTAAAAAGTAAAGAACACAGGTTTGGGAATCAAGCTGACTTGGGTTGGAATCTTGGCTCTCCACTTATTAGCTGTAAGCCTGGGGGTAAATGACTTAGCTTCTCTGAGGTTCAATTTTATCTGTAAAATGCATGTAACTAAAATTTAGTCAAGCTTTCCTGGGCAGCTCAGATCTGACCTCACCAAATAATGTTGCATTAAAAAAAGAAGAAAACCCGTAAATCTGACTGAGAGAGGATTACAAATAATCTATCGTGTTTATTTGAAATCAGAACATGTTTTCAAATGATGTGGACTTTAATTTCTCCCTCCCTCCCTTCTTCCCTCCTTCCCATCCTTCCTTCCTGCCTTCCTTCCTTTCTTAATTTCTGTCTTTCTCCCCTCCCTCCTTCCCAATGTTTTTGTTAGCACATAAAATAATGAGGTACACTGCCATTGATTATATCTTAAAGGCAGTGGTGTCTTAGATTAGATGAAATATGGCAGAGTCTATACTGAGACTTTCTTGGAGCTATGAAGAAGTAAGTTATATGTCGTGTACCTGAACTTTGAAAAATCCTCTTCAAATCTCCCACTCTTTCCCCAAATTCTTGTCCTCTCTGTAGTGACCATGGCATGTGTCTCCTTTTCTTTCTAGCCTCCTCTTGCAGCCTGCTGGCCCTTGCCAACCTCCTCTAGCCCTCCTACCCACCCTCGCTTTCTCTTCACTCTCCCCTTTCACTCTTCCCCTGCCCTTAGTCTGCGCAGCTCCCTCCAGCCCCACAGTCTCCATGTCTTTATTTCAAATTAGTCCCCTCTCTCCTGGCTCCTCTATTACCTGTCCCCGACAGTACCAACCAAGGAAAATAAAGAATCCTCTGAGGAAACTACCTTCCTAGGAGTTGAGGAGCAGGGAGGCAATTAGAAATACTTAACATTTAACTTTTTGTGTGTGGTTTCATAGATAATTAACATTATCAACCTCATGGGGCTTTTGTGAGGCTTAAAAGAGACAGGGAATGTAAATACTTGGCATGTTGTTGATACATGCTAAGAATCCAACCAATGTTAGCTATCATTATTTACTATTGTTCTAGAAATAAATGTACAATTAACATTGTAAGGACACGGGAAAGAAAAAAAAAGACCAAAGGAGAAAGAATCACCCACTGTCTTAACACTGCATATTTTCCTAGTAGCAATTATAAATATGCCATGGTGAAATTTGATTTTTATGCTTTTCCAGTGACAGAGCATTCTTATGTATGAATCAGAGTCCATAAATGGAGATAAAAGAAAGTCATTGTGCATTTTTAATGCATTTTAACATGTGGCATTCTATGCTATTTTTAGATCACCACAAAGAGGAACTTACTGTCATCTTCTTCCTGTATCTAGCATGAATTTCTTTTTCTCTAGAAGGACATTTGGCAGAAACTTGTTGACATTCAGAGGAATGCTACTACCTACCATTTTAATGAAGTATTTGAAGAGGATTGTAAAACACACACACACACACACACACACAAAACCTTTAAAAATGAGGGTAATAATTTTAAATACACTTTCCTATTTATAGTCATGGAAGCTAAGAGGAAAACTTTGCAGAGTTTAAGATGGAACCTGTGGCCTTGGTTGTCATTTCACATCACAGGATTGGGAACTGGGGAGAGTGCCCCAAAGTCTGAGACCCTACTGTAGACTAAATGTTGTCTCCACCCCCCACCCCACCCAAATTCATAGGTTAAAGCCCTAACTGGCAATGTGATGGTATTTGGAAGTGGGGGTCTTCAGGAGGTGTTTAGGATTAGATGAAGTCATGAGGGTAGGGCCCTTGTGAGGGGATGAGTGCCCTCAAAGAAGAGACACTGGAGAGCTCTCTCCATCCCTGTGTGCACAAAAGGAAGAGAGCTCCTTGCCAGAAGGCAGCCTCCTACAAGGCAAGAGACAGAGCCTCAGAATGAAACCTACCTCGCTGGCACCTTGATCTTGGACTTCCCAGCCTCCAGAGCTGGGAATTAAGTTTCTGTGGTTTAGACCACCTAGTCACTGGTAATCTGTTATGGCGGCCCAAGGAGACTAATAAGGTCTGGTATCCTCCCATATTGAAGGTCAACAGGAAGCTTTCTGAGGCCAATCTCTCCACACAAAAGGAAGTTTTCTAAAAGCAATAAGAAAGTTGAGACAATGTAAGAAGTAGGGACCACATATGTAATATTGCAAAACCAGACGTAAGGCTTGGTGAAACTCAAAATGAGGAAGTTTTATTTTTAGAAATTGCAACATGCAACCTAACTTCGGGGACTTCTTGGTTGGCTAACGTATGGAGATCATGAATCGATACCTGGCTCGGGAGTGTTTCGCTGTCTTGACAGGTTTCATGGTTCTGTTTCAGGAGTGAACAATCTAATAGCTGCTGAGAGCATCTCCTGAGGCCCCTATCATTTTGCCATACAGTGAAGAGCCCTTGGACTATGTGCCTGGGGGAGAACACAGACCATCTGTGCCCAGAAGATTTGCTCTGCCTTTAGGAAAACTGTGTTCTTCCTTAAAGGGCAATTCTGAATCCAGCTCTTTTTTCGGGCCTCTGAGAGAGAGAAAGAGAGAGAGAGAGCATATAATAATGGCAAATTTAGGAACAATTTCCCCGAGAGCCACATGACAAAAAAATTCCCTCTTCCCTCCCTCCATTTCACTATGTATTTTTGTATTATTCTCTCCCATATGTGATGGGAGATGAAAATTTTACTTTTGAAAGCAAGAACCACCTGTTGCCACCTTCCCAGTAAATGTAAATTTACTTCCTAGTAAATGTGAGCATGGTGGCTCGCAGTATTGTAATGTAACTGCCTCCAAAGCTTTATGAGGATCTGCTGCACATAGCTGCTTAGGCAGGTGATAGGAAAGCAAGAGGGCACTGGGTTCCCGGGCTGGGACCAAGAGAAGGAAACAGCCACAAACGCATGACACAGGCATTCAGTTGGGAATAGGAAATTGGAATGAAGGGGCCATGAGAAGGAAAACCCTGGGAAGGCATAGCTTGAGCCACTTGGATGGAAAAGTTAAAGGACAGGGCGACTTCCTGAGGCTGAGAACTTTCCAGTCTGCCCCTGAGACATGCGTAGTAAGGGTGCAGTAGACTGTTGTGGGCTGGAAGAGTCGGAGTCCTGTCCGAGCAGGGTGGGAGAAGGGGTCCAGAGGAGGGAGGACACGGCCATGACCCGCCTCTTCAGTCTGGCTCAATATCTGGGGGAAAGAAGCCCCAAATCACAAAACAGGGTCCAGACATCAGTGGTAGATTTTGATGTTCTCACAGCCTGGATTTGGAGGTGCCAGAGGGCCTGGAGTTGGCAGCTGGTCAGATGTCCCTGTCTTTGCGGGTGGTGTAGGGCTAGGAAGGAAACACAGGAGGGTCACCAAGGCCTCCTGTAGCAGCCACTTGTCATTTCTGGGGACAAGGTGTGAAGTAGGTAACACCTTAACTGTGATAGGATCAGAAGCCAGACTGTTTTTCTGCTTCGTAAATTCCTCCTGTTATTCCCTTCCTTTCATATTTTGAAATGAAAGCCTGCGACAGCAGGGCTGAGAATGACAAAGTATAATTTTCCAAAAGGTAAAGACATAGTTCTTGTACAAACATATAGTGAGCCCTTGTCAGAGACTTATTTAGCTCGCTAATGGGGAAACCAGCATGATAACAAAGCTAGTTCCAACGAGAATCGACAAAAGCCTATCTGGTCAGTGAAGGGCATGTTGGGATAAGATGGCTGAGTTAGATACAGAACAAGCTGATGACCTCACAGGGCAATCAAACCGCGTATCTTTTCTACTAGACAGAAATTATTTGCATCTCTACCAGGGAAAAGGTCATTTGTAAAACATGCCACTCTTTTACACATTCGATATAACTTTACAGAGTTCAGCCTAATCAGGTCAAACAGTTACCTCCCTCAGACACTCAGATGACTTGTAAGCCGGTTGTTACACAGACTCACAGTCATGTGGCTTTGAAAGAGTACCCGGTCATCCTTTGCTGAATTTCTAATTTTTGGATAATTTTTCTTAACAGAGGGAAGTGAGGGACTAGACTATTGTTCTCACTTCTGTCAGAAAGCTAAATTGTCAGAGTCCCGGAGCAAGCACAGTGTGGTTGGTCAGACCTGGGGAGAGAAGCCCAGAGCTGGTGGCCTCGCCAGGAAAATGAGGGAATGCCCACTCAGCCCTCCTCTCCTGGGATTCTTTTAGTCCTATGACTGCACCTTTCTTTTGCTGATCTTACAAAGATATTGCTGGTCTCTTAAATCTACCAAGACCCTCACTGTCACTACTTGGGGACCCTTGATCTAGCGCTAGGCTCAAAACGTGGAGAACCCAAGCACTGCCCTATCCACTAAGGGGTGGGAGAGTTAAATGCTAAAGCCTCTTTGAGGACAATTTAGCAATACCTACCAACATTTTTTTTATTGTGATAAAACATACATAACCTAAAATTTACCATTTTAACCATTTTCATGTGTACAATTTAGTGGTATTAAGTTCGTTCACATTGTTGTGTAACCATCACCGCCACCCATCTCCAGAACTCTTCATTTTCCCTATCTGAAACTTTATACTCTCCATTCCTCATCCCTGTAGACCCTGGCAACCCTCATTCTTCTTTCTGTCTCTACAAATTTGACTACTCTAGGTATCTCAAATAGGTGGAATTATACAATATTTGTCCTTTTGGGTCTGGCTTATTTCTCTTATTTGTCCTTTTGGGTCTGGCTTATTTCTCTTAGCATAGCATCCTCAAGATCTGTCCCCGTTGTAGCATGTGCTGGAATTTCATCCTTTTTAATGCTGAATGATATTCTATTTTATGTATGTGCCATATTTCATTTACCTATTCATCCACTGATATCTATTAGTATTTTGAAAGAACAAACTCTTTTGACCCAGCAAGTCTATTGCAGAGATTTTGTCCTATGAATGTATTTGCATATATACATGCAGCTGGATATGAGTGTTAGCAGAGGACCCTCTCAGTTGCTACCCAATAAACATTTCACCTTTTTCTTCTTGCCGATAGGACCTTGAGTTGGTTCATGTATCAGAAAGCACCATGCTCAGGAAAAGCATGTCCTTCCCCAGCCCTGGGGGATCAGTCTTGACTGGAATAAGCCAATAATGATAGTTCTATTCCACTTTGCAGGGACTGGTTTTATGACTGGCACATTCTAGTCAATGATATGTGAGGGGAAGTCTACAACATGGCTTCTGGGAAGAGTTTTCCTTCTGGAGAAAAGGAGATGTGTAAGGAGATATTTACTTCTTCTCTTTGAACAGAGTTGGATGATGGTAGAATGTCTGGAGCTATGGCAGTCATCTTACTTCCAAACCCAGGGCAAAAAATAAACAAATAAGCAAATACAAACAGACCCCCTCACTCTGAGGATGGCAAGAGAAAAGAGAAAGCCTCTGGTCCCTTAATAACATTTTGTGCCTCTGAATTAATCTACTCTGAGACCACCTAGCTCTAGATCTTTTGTTAAATAAGATAATAAATCCTGTGGTTTAAACAACCTTTAGTTGGGTATTCTGTTACTTTCACCCTAAAACATTCCAAATGAAACAGTGTTTATTGCATTTGTAATAGCACACAGCCTGTTACTCAATAGAGGATTCATTAAATAAATTATGGTACACCCATACAATGGAATGCTACACAGTTGTAAAAAAGAAGGAAGTAAATTCATATGCAGATACGGAACAAGTTGTGGGAATAATGAAGTGCATACATATATGCAAGTAGTCTCCTAGTTATGTTTAAAAAATACAGAGAGATCTACACATGCATACATACCCACATGTGTGTTTGTGTAAGGAGAGAAAATTTATGCAAAATTATGTGACAAATTTTCTTTTTTAAGATTTGTTTATTTATTTAAGAGAGAGAGAGTGTGAGTGGGAGGGAGACAGAGAGAGAATCTGAAGCAGACTCCACGCTGAGCACAGAGCCAGACACAGGGCTCGATCCCATCACCATGAGATCATGACCTGAGCAAAAACCAAGAGTTGAACTCTTAGCCGACTGAATCACCCAGGCACCC
Organism: Ailurus styani; assembly: GCA_002007465.1. Taxonomy (NCBI): domain Eukaryota; kingdom Metazoa; phylum Chordata; class Mammalia; order Carnivora; family Ailuridae; genus Ailurus; species Ailurus styani. The sequence goes on from LNAC01000119.1 coordinate 4,137,435, forward strand.
TGCAGATTGTTAATAATGCACCTCTGGGGGTATTATGATGGAAGGGAGACTCACTTATTATTATTATTTTTATCTTTGTAAAGTTTGCATTTTTATACCAATAGCTTATATTACTTTTTAAATAAAATTTTTAAAAAACAAGATTTAAAACCACCACCACCACCACCACCACATTAATAGCAGTTCAGTGTATAAACTGACAACTTCTAGGCACTGTCTTTGAGTTGAACCAGCCACTAACCCACTTTCAGCTGATAGAAGGCTTGGCTTCAGGAAGGTAGAGCCAGAACTTTCAAAGAGGCACATTGTGGGGAATCTGGTCCAAGAAAATTCATCCCCAAACATAGGTTTAATTATGTCTCCCAATTTGCCTTTTGTAACTATTCCGGGGCTGATACTCAGCTGGGCCACACTGGCTTGGGCACATCAATTATTTATGGCTCATGTCCATTCTCATGGGGCCAGTGTCCTTTCAGATTTCTTTGTGTCCATGATGGACCAGTTGTTAAATATTTAAAACATCATTTCTGACTCATCCTATTGAACACGGCTTTTCCTAGCTTTTCTACTGGCTTTAACCATCTGGATATATCCTCAACTCCTAGTTTCTAACCTTATCTCTTGATAGTGAATATTATCTAGGATGTATTTGGTAGCAGATAATAGAATATCAACTAAAATAGCATCAACAATATAGACTCAATTATTTCATATAACAAATCTGGTAGTGGGAGGTTTCAGGGTGAATTTTCTGGCTCAGTAATGTCACTGAAGATCTGAAGTCTTCTCATTTTTTCTTTCTGCCATCTCAGCATGTTCGCCATGTCTCCTGTCATGGTCACAAGATGGCTGCTGTAGCACCAAGTATTATCTTCATAGGACAGCATCCTAACATGAAAACTAAGGAAGAGCCCAGAGAGGGGCTTTTCCTTTTTGATTCTCTCTCTTTCGTATTTGTTTTTTTAAGTAGGCTTCATGCCCAGTGTGGAGCCCAGCACAGGGCTTGCACTCACAACCCTGAGATTGAGACCTGAACTGAGATCAATAGTCATATGCTTAATGGAGTGAGCCACTCAGGCACCCCTCCTTTTTATTTTTAACCAAAGAGTAAAATCTTCCTTAACAGCCACCAGCAGGCTTCCACTTATGTTTTATTGGCCAGAATGTGGTCATGTGCCTACCCTAACACCAACTGCTGACAAAGAAGATGAGCTTTGGACCAATTATACTTAATCTTCTTCAGCTGGACATACTGACCTTGAATCAAATCAGCTTTCTATTAACAAGAAAGAAGAGGAAATGGTAGCTGAGTAGCAACCAGCAATGACTGCCACTCATAGCTCTTTAGTTGGTGTTCTTTTTAATTTGGAATTCTGCCAACAGTCTGTTCCTCCGTTTTCTTGTTTCAAAGTAATGTCTATGTGTTTCTTCGTATAAAAGTAATGTATGCCGATTGCTCACTGGGGGGAGAATATAGAACACATGGAAGAAAAAATCACTATGTGTGTTTATGTATGGATATATATAGATTACACAAAATTGGGACTGTATTATATATAATTTAGTTTTGTTTCCTATCTATTTTCACTTAACATTTTATGATGAACTTGTTTCTGTTTCCTTCTTGGTCCCAGCCCTCTCCACACATGTCCAACGGAAGGGAAAAGAAGTATATTCTGAGTCTCCATGCAATGATTAACGAGCTAAAATTCACTTTTGATTTGGGAAGGTCCTGACTTCCTAGCTCCTAACTGGTCTACACAGGGGGCATACCATCTTATCACTCTCCACCTAAGAGTTCCCTCTCAGACTTCCAGGACATTAGGACACCTAGGTTGAGAAAGAGACAGAGAGACAGAGAGAGAGAAAATATACTCTGTTTTTCTCCATCTGACTAAGGCTTGACACTGGGAGTGACCTCACCCTCTTTGAGGATCCTGGCCTCACCTTTGGAGGTTTCAGCAGGACCCCTCTATCTTCATATGACCAGTGGGTGATAGCACCAACTGTTGTGCAAGGAATAAATATACCTAGCGTTGGTGACAAGGATAATCTCTATCTCCACAGAGCATTGCTTATACCTTTGTCCTGAGGGTCATTATGTTGACAATAGGGAGGCATATATGGGAAAACCTCTTCTCTTGAGCTGGATTTTTGGGACCTCCAGGTGAGGAGCCATTTGTCCTTGACAAAAGTTCCCCGATTGCTCACTATATCCACAGCACATTATTAATCTCAGGTGGCCTTACTTTAGAAAAAACATTGTCTACAGTGGTGCTATGGAGTATCTGTTATCATTATTTGTAGCTTACTTTGGTCATAGTATCAGCAGAGATGAATGCCTATTGTTAATAGGGCTTAGAGCTACTATTTGAGGACAGTTGGCCTCAAAGCCCAACATGAATGAGAAAAAAAATATAAAGATGGCAAAAGAGATAATTTTTCTCAATTCTATCTACCCAGGTGATAAAACTTGAATGCTATCTTTTAGTGGTAGAGAGTCATGGAAGTCTCTGTTGAACTTTGTGAGGAACCACATGGCCACAGGTGGCAGACTGTATTTTCCAAAGATGGCCCCAATAATATCTTCCATCCCACATGCTCTTCTGCAATGTGACCTTGCTACTCCCTCATTAAGAGATGGGTCTAATGGGGTCACCTCTCCTTGAATCTGGCTGGCCTTAGTGACTCCCATGTAGGGTTGCCAAGTTTAGCAAATAAAAACATAAGATGCCCAATTAAATTTTCATTTCAGATAAACAATGAATGATTTTTTTAAATGTAAGTATGCCCCATGCAGAGTTTGTATTTTATCTAGTACCCCTCTTTGCAGGTAACCAATAGAATGTGACAGAAGTGTTGCACATGACTTCTAAGGCTAGGTTAGGGGAAATCTTGAAGCATGTGTCTTGGTCTCTTAGAACACTTGCTCAATTGATGCTGTCTTTTGGGATACACCCTCTTGGAAACTATGCTGTGAGAAGCCTGAACCTCATGTAGATTCTCCACTCAAAGATCCCAGCCTAGGCGCCAGGCATGTGGGTAAAGACACCACCTCCAGAGCAGGCTTACCAACAGAACTTTCAATGATGGTGGAAATGTTCTATGTCTGTATTGTCCAATACAGCAGCTACTAGCCACATGTGTGTTCAGTATAGCAGTCACATGTGGGCTTAAAATGTGGGCAGTGCCACTGAGTAACTAAATTTAAATTTTTAAAAAGATTTTATTTATTTATTTATCAGAGAGAGAGAGAGAGAGCACAGCAGGGGGAGTGGCAGGCAGAGGGAGAAGCAGGCTCCCTGCTGAACAAGAAGCCTGACACGGGACTCGATCCCAGGGTCCTGGGATCATGACCTGAGCTGAAGGCAAGACACTTAACTGACTGAGCCACCCAGGCACCCCAAAAATTTAAATTTTATTTAATTTTAATTAATTTAAATGTACATTTAAATAGCCGCTACATGTGGCTACTATTTGGACACTGTAGTTGTAAATGATTTTGGTACCCAGCCCTTGGGTATCCAGTCTTTCTAGCTGAGGCCTCAGGTCTTTAGGTGCAGAACAAAGACACCTCAACAGTGCTCTGTCTAAATCCCAACCCACAGAATCCAGAACATTAGTAAAAAGGTTGCTTTTTGTTGCCAACTTTGGGGTGGTTTATTATGCAGTGGTAGATTATCAGAACAAAGTGAAATGTACTAAGAAAGCCTATTTAGAGAAGGGTTCCAAATCCAAAGACCCCAGGGCCAGGAAGGAAGCAAATGAAGAGAACAGCCCCAGGTTATTATAGCTAAGACCCATGAAAAGGGCAAGGATCAGTAATCTAGATAAACAGTGTTCTCCAGTTCCTGGTGTCCCAGAAAGGCCTCAGGCCTGGAGGGTGAAGATTTCCACAGCCCAGACTCGATTTACCAGGGGTGATGTCTCAAGTCACTTTTAACTTTGGGCTCCAATTTCTTACCCTATAAAGTAGGATTAAAATGACCTACCTACACAGGTTAGCTTAGCATGTTGTTGGAGGATCCAAGGAGCCTGTGGAACGAGGGCCCAATGTTGGCTCCTCACACTGGAATCCATCCCTCCTATACTTGCTCTGTCCTCTGCTCCATAACAGCTTTGCAAACCAACTAACAGCAGCATGTGTTTTCCTTACGGGAGCTCTGTGGTCTTAGGAACCAAATCTTGTTAAACATACATTGGTATGACTTACTCTGGAAAATGGCCACCTGCCCCAGAAAAGCCAACATTTGAGGGCACAGTTTAGATGAAACCTCACTGTTAAAAGAAACCTCGTGGTTTTTCTAGGTATCTTGTGGGGCTCAGTTTCTGTAGGGGCTTTTTGCTCCGAGCTGCACACTTTGCTAAATCTAGTTTTCAATGTTGACCATCCAAATGGACCAAATGCAAGGCCACACAAGCCCAGAGGGACTCACCTCGGGCCCAGACATCTGAGCGCGAATCTCAGTGTTCTCCCAGATGTAGGGGATGTCAAGGGAATTGTTGTTTAGAACTAAATTCTGGCCAACAAGGAGCAGTGAGCCTGGGTATGAGATCCAGGGAAGAACATGTGGCATGTGTCTGGTCAATGTGCCCTAGACTTCAGGAAGGGAGATTTCAAGAAAGTTCGGGGGAACGATGGGCATGGTCCCGTGTCCTAAGTGGAAAGAGGGGAGACTTTAGCATGAGACAGCATGGGTTTGAATCCAGGCTCTGCCACTTACAGGGTCTATGATCTCTGAGACTCAGTTATCTTTTCTGTGAAAGGGCTGTGACACCTGCCTCCCAGGGTATTGTGAAGAGTGAACTGGGAGACAACAAAACAGACATTTAGTCAATACGAAAAAGAATGTCAAAATAGTCAATAGATAATAAAATATATCAAATACATACTCCATGAATAAATATCCATAAGTTAATAGATATTGGATAAGTATAGATACTGCCCAAAGGAGAAGCTGGCTTAGGAGGGCTGGGGGGCTTCAGAAAACAGCACATGACAACTTTGCAGCAAGTTCTCTGGGCGCCAAATGAGAGGGCAGTTTAGACATCAAACAGGGATGTGCTCCCACTTTTCTACCTGCAAATAAGCAAAGAGGAAAAAGTAGAAGAGCCCATTTGGGAGCTTAGACTCCCTCACCTTTCCCAGTGGCAGAGAAGTTGCCTAAGCTTGTGGGGGGCACTTTAACAGTTTCTCCATAACTTAAAAATCCAGCAGCCCTTCCCCTTGAAATTTACCTTAGGACAAATGAGATAAGTATATCAAGAGGTAGATTTGAGCTTGCTGTTAATAAAGAGTAACAACTGGCAACAACCTAAATACTGAGTAATAAGAGATGGCTAAATAATTATTGTAACCATACTATAGTCTCCCCCTTTACAAAAATTTAATTTTATTTAAATTCAATTAATTAACATATGGTATACTACTAGTTTTGGAGGTAGAGTTCAGTGATTCATCAGTTGCATATAATACTCAGAGCCCATTACATCATGTGCCTCCTTAATGCCCATCACCCAGTTACCCCATCCCCCACCCACTTCCAGCAACCCTCAGTTTGTTTCCTAGAGTTCAGCGTTTCTTACAGTTTGTCTCCCTGTCTGATTTTGTCTTACTTTATTTTTCCCTCCCTTCTCCTACGATCCTGTTTTGTTTCTTAAATTCCACACTTGAGTGAGATCATATGATAATTGTCTTTATCTGATTGACTTATTTTGCTTAGCATAATACCCTCTAGTTCCATCCACCTCATTGCAAATGGTAAGATTTCATTCTTTTTGTTGGCTCAGTAGTATTCCAGTGTGTGTGTGTGTGTGTGTGTGTATCACATCTTCTTTATCCATTTACCTGTTGATGGAGACCTGGGCTCTTTCCATAGTTTGGCATAGTCCCCCTTTTTAAAGAACATAGTATTTATGTAACACAGACCTGGAAAGATATCTATCTAAATATTCAGTGCCATACTCTGGTTTCTCTTCAGATCGTATAAATCTTCCGCCTTTTACTAAATATTCAGTGCCTATGATTGATTGGTTGATAGGATATGACTGAAATAGAATTCACATAACATAAACTTCACCATTTAAAGAGTACAGTTCAGTAGTTTTTAGTATATTCAGAGTCATGCACAATCTTCACCATCTAATTCTACAACGTTTTCCTAACCCGAATGTTTTATCACCCATATCCATTAGTGGTCACTCTTCTCCCCAGTCCTTGGCAACCACTAATCTTTTCTGTCTCTATGGATTTGTATAGCCTAGAAATTTCATATAAATGGAATCCTACAGTATGTGGCCTTTCGTGTCTGGCTTCACTTAGCATAATGTCTAGAAGATTCACCCTTGTAGCACCTGTCAGTGCTTTTTTCCTTTTCACTGCTGAATATTACATGGTAATATTACATATGCCACATCTTATTTATCCATGCATCAGTTCTTGGACATGGGGTTGAGTCCCTTTTTTTGGCTGTCATGAAGAATGCTGCTATGAACATTCGAATACAATTTTTGTATGAATACAATTTTTCAGTACTTTGGGGGATATGCTTAGGAGTGGTATTGCTGCATCATATGGTAATTCTATCTTTAACTTTTTAAGTAATGCCCAAATTGTTTTCCATGGCAGTTGCACCAATTCACATTCCCATCAGGAATACATGAGGTTTCCGATTTCTCCACATCCTCGCCAACACTTGTTTTTTGTTTTGTTTTCTGTTTGTTTTTTTTTTAAACCATTCTAACGGGTGTGAAGTGGTATCTCACTGTGGCTTCGAACTGCATTTCTCTAATGACCAGTGATGTTGAGTGTCTTTTCATGTGCATATTGGTCATTTGTGTATCTTCTTCAGAGAAATGTCTATTCAAATCCTTTGCCAGTTGGTGGGATTTGGATTATTTCTGTTTTTCCATATTTCTGATTTATAGGCAATGATGACTTTCTTGCGTAATAATGAATGAAAGTCTCAGGATAAAGTCTGGCCACACAGTGGCCTTTTCTGGAGCCCCTTGAAGGCAGAGCCACTAGTTTAGGCCTCAGCGCCTGGGCAGGAGTTATCTTAGTTAGTCGGAGGTGACTGTCCTGGAGGAGCAGAGGCCCCTCTGGCCCTGGCTAAGGGGCATGTTATCAGGAGGAAAAGACAATAATCAGAGGTGGGTCCTGATTATAGAGAGAAGACTTGGGGTCTGACGGAGGGTCCTGGGGGCAGGTGGAGCAGGGTCAGGTCTGGGGGTGTCTCCGTAGCTGGGCTGGGTATAGCCATGGAGGAGAGATTCCTCGAGGCACCTGTGCGAGCTCCAGCCTAACATGGGCCAGATGTGGGCCAGATGTGAGCCGCACTCTCCAAAATCAGAGAAGGTGGCATCCTTTCTTCCATCAGAATTCTAATTTCGAAGGCACTCCCGTAATAACTATTCATTTTGCCTAGAACAGTTTCCCTCCTCTTCCTTACGATGTAAACTGACCTAAGCTGATTTGGTCATTTAGCAATCCTCAGGTTCTTTTGGTTGGCCTGGAATCCTTTAAAGGACACACCAGCCTCCTACTGGAATGTTTGCTCCACTGAAAGCAAGCCTGACACAGAAGTCTACCAAATAGATACGTGCATCCCAGCAAATAGCCACCCAGACAGTTGATACAACCTGTTCAGGGAGTCCTGCTTTCTGCCCTGAGAACCCATCTGAGCCCTTTATTGCAAGGTCCTCTCTGAGATGATGTCACACTCTCTAGGCTCCAGGGTCAGCTAGCCTTGTGGTTGAGGAAGATAACAGGCTCCTTGGTGAACTGGGAGGACTCAGGACCACCAGGGCCTAGGCCTCAAATGCTCAGTGAAGGTAGACAATAGAGGCTGGCCTGATAGACCCTTATGACTCTTTCTTGCAGCCTGTGCCACTTCTTAGCCAACTGTAGTACCTTGACTGACTACACAGTATGATTTGATGGGACCATGATATGGTGAGTCTCCCGAAAATGCATTTCTAACGTCCTCGGTCCAATTGACAGACCCTCTGGTATAGATTTTTATGGCATTTTTAAGCAGCTAAATAATCACGTCTGGACTATTATTCATAATTAGGGTGTTTCAAATATTAACAAATCATCCTTGAGGTATGTTCAAGTCAAAAGTAAGTAACAAAAATGTGTGGAAGCCAACAGGATAAATCCATAAACTTATCATAGGCAAAACCTCACTTGTCAGGACACACAAAAAAGCACTGCCATAAAAGAAAATTGACAAATTGAAATTCACCAAAATAAAAGATGTCCAAAAAGATCATCTGCTCTTTGGAAAAATGCATTTAGAAAGTTGAAATATACACAGGATACTGGAAGAAAATATTTGCAATGCATATATCTGACCAAGAACTTGTATTCAGAATATGTACCCAATTCTTACAGTCCCATAATAATAAGGAAAAAAAACCTCGATTTTTAAAATGGCCAAAAGGGTGAAAGATATATTAGAGCTTTTGAATGTTAGCTTTACAACTTTTCCAGAAATCTACAGTTATTCCAAAATAAAGTTTATTTTTAAAATATGAGCAAAAGATTTGGCCAGACACTTTACAAAAGAAGGTATATGAGTGCCCAGTAAGTATGAAAAGATGCTCAACGTCATTAGTCATTGGAAAGATGCACGTTAAAATCACACTACTAAACACCCACTGGAGTGCCTTATATTAAGGAGATTGACAAGACCAAGTGTTGGCCAGGACTGGAACAATTACACCTCTCACACATTGATGGTAGAAATAGAAAATGCTAAAACTGCTTTGGAAAATAGTTTAGCAGTTTCTTAAAAAGTTAAGTATATATTTATCATAGGACCTTTTAATTCTACTGCTAGATATCTACCCAAGAAAAATCAAACCATAACCCCAAAAAGACTTTACATGAATATTTATAGGAACTTTATATATTATGGCCCCAAGCTGAAAACAAGCCAAGTTTCTAACAACAGGTGAAAGAAGAAACAAATTGCGATGTAGTCATAAAAGGGGTTACTACTCAACAATAAGAATGAACCATACGTGCCGAACATTGATACATCCCAGAACATCATGCTAAGCCCATGAAGCCAGAGACAAAAAGAGAGCATGCTGTGTAATTCCACTGATATGAAATTCCCTGGGGCTGAGGGCCGAGTAAAGGCATTGACTGCAAAGGGGCACAAAGGAACTTTTGGGGATGATGTGAATATTCTGTAACTTGATTGTGATGGGGGTCACGTGACTCGATAAGTAACAGAACTGTATACTAAAAAAGGTGCATTTCATTTGGTGTAAATTACACCTGAAAAAGTTACTTTTTAGAAGAAATGGCAGAAGAGGAATAGGAAAAAGGAGAAGGAGGGAAGAAGGAGGAGAAAGAGGAGGAGGGGCAGGGGGAGGAGAAGGAGTGGGAGGAAGACAATTAACACTCAGAAAAGGCGATATTCCCAGTCAAGCCATTGTCTACTCTGTGCCTGGCACTGTTAAGTGCTGGGACAGGAATATAAAAGTGCAAGACCTGTCCCCTGTCTGTAGAAGCTTACAGTCCATTGGAGAAGTGAAATTTTCTTCAAGAATGCCCAAGTGTGAGGAATGACAAAGCGAATCTCATCTAGTCCCGCCCATTGAGATTGGAAAGAAAGAGTCTCTGTGGTTTGTTAGGGTTCCGTCCTTCCTCTCCCACATCACCCCCAACCCTTCTCACCCCCCACCCCCCAGAGGACCCCAGGCTACGCAGGCTTGGGAAGAGCCATTTCGAATGCCGTGCGGGCTGGTTTCCCAGTGTCCTTCGTCCCCAGCCCGGTGATCTCTCCCAGGCTGTGACTCCTCCTCTTTCAAACTGAGCTAGGACTCAGCTTTGTGGGGCTACTCAGGCCACCAGCCTGGTGCCTCTGTCTCAGCCTCAAGGCACCTCTACTCCTAGGATGCAGATCCCTGCGAGTCATGGGACTTGTGAAGCCCCCCTGGGCAGCTCCCCTCTCTGGCTGCTTCTAAGTCCTCCCACCAGTCCTTTTATCTATTTGGTAAAAATAATACAGGCGGGTGCCTGGGTGGCTCAGTGGGTTAAAGCCTCTGCCTTCGGCTCAGATCATGATCTCAGCGTCCTGGGATTGAGGCCCGCATTGGGCTCTCTGCTCAGCAGGGAGCCTGCTTCCTCCTCTCTCTCTGCCTGCCTCTCAGCCTACTTGTGATCTGATCTCTCTGTGTCAAATAAATAAATAAAATCTTTAAGAAAAAAAAAGTGTTAAAAAAAATAATACAGGCTTGCCTCTCTGAGTCAGGGTGACCTAAACCCACAGGAGTAAGCCCTGGTGATCCATTAGGAGGAAGGGGGATACTTTATTTCTTGTGACAAACCTATAGCCCAGAAAACAAGGGATAGGTGAGTTTCTTAGCCTGGTTTTTCTATCATACTGCTGCAGAGGCCCTCTGCTAAAACAAAAAAGAGAGAGAGAAGGTGCTGGATGTCTGGAGGGGTGAAAGGCCCCAGAGTGCCGTCAGTGCATGTCAATGAAGGGGGTGACTTTGTGAGGGTGGGGCCGGTGGCAGGCAGCCTGAGCTCCCAAAACCAACGCCACCTGTGTCCTGGCATTGCGCCTGGCCCAAGGCCAGCATCTTGCTGCCTGACATGTGTGTAGTGACAGGAGAAAGGCAACAGGGCTGGGGGACAGAGTAGACGGTTTGGGGAGGGTGAGCCCACAAGAATCCCAGCTTGGGGGCATTTGAAGGAAGTGGCAGTAGCAATGAATCAAGAAGGTGGCACATGATTCAGAATCAGGTGAGGGAAGGCACCAACTGGGTGGGAAAGGGAAGCAGGTGTATTCCTTATTGTGTGTAACGTGCCTGCCCCCAGGATTTCTAACAAATGCTTGGCCTGTATTTCTTGGTTCTCCTGGGAGCCAGATGTATAATAATTTGGGTACATTTTAACTTGAAATTGCAAAAACATCCTTCCAGCTGCATCCTCTTTTTCCTTCCGGGGCCAGAATAGTGTAGAGGGAGAGCTTGGTTCAGAAATCAAATAGAAAGTGCTTTTGTTTCTGGAGAATAGAAAAGAATCATCAGAGCCAAGTCCTCATCTCTAAAAAGAAAACGTAAATGTGCTCTAAGTCCTGCTTAATAATTCAGACACCAAACTGAGCCAATTAGAAGCTGAAGTGAATGATCAGATATACCCACATTCTTCCCTTTTTATCAGTGTGCAAATGTCCTTGTTGGCCCCTGGTTGGAGAGAAGCAGTCAATGGCCAATGGAGCTAGACCATTCATTCATTCATTCATTCATTCAATACAATTATCATGATTTCTTACCATATACCAGGCAGACACAGCTAAAAGCTGAGGATACACTTTGGAACAAGGCAAATGTCCCTATACCTCAGGGACCTTAGAATCTATGCCATGGCTCTCAAACTTTAATGCACTCTACTGTAGTTTTCTGGAAAAGTCAATCTTTTAGGAATTGTTTTTCAGATCTTCAATAAATTTTTTCTTAAAAAAATAAATTTTTTCTTTAAAAAAAAAACTTTAATGCACTCTAGACTCCCCTAGTTGGGTGAAAACACAGACTGCTGGGCCCCATCCCTGGAGTTTCCAATTCAGTAGATCTGGGGTGGCCCAAGAATTTGCATTTCTAACAAGTTCCCATGTGATTCTGATGCTGCTGGTCCTGGGACCACCCTTTAAGAACCACTGATTTAGTCAATCATTTCACCCAACTTTTTTTTTTTTAATTAATTTATTTCTTGGGTGAGGGTGCAGAGGGAGAGAGAATCTTTATGCAGACTCCCCGTTGAGTGGGGAACCCAACTCAGGGCTCCATCTCTTGACCCATGAGATTATGGCCTGAGCCAAAACCTAGAGTCAGATGCCACCCAGGTGTCCCTCACCCAACTGTTTTTACCTCTTGGCACAACATGGCTTATTTGGGGGAAACTAGAGGAAATTTGGAACTCCAAGCAAACAGCCTGAGGTTACCAACCCAAGCGCTGTGGTCATTCTAGGCCCCACAGAGCAAAGGGAATCAATGTCTTAGGGCACACTGATGTCCAGGGAAACCAGCCAAAGACCTTGGCACCCACGCTGAGGTAGGAAGACATGCAGTTTTGAGAGATCTTCTATTGACTTCTCTTAGGAAATGAAGGCCTCATTTTACCACTAGCCCAGTGCAAGCCCAAAACTCTGGGTGGCCAAGTCTGGGATAGGATGCAAGGTAGTCTTCCTTAGTTTCTTCCCTCCCTCCCCCTGGAACCTCTGCTGATTTCCTGTCACATTCTTGGCAACCCAAGAGAGCTCATTCTTCTTCCACCCTCACAGGCAGAGCAGGCAGGAGAGATGCCATTTGGGCCCTTGTGATCTTTTCCAAGTGAATGGACATAGGAGCATCAGATGGAGCTCTGTGGGGCTCTGCTGCCCCTGAGGCTAGTGTGCCTGCCAGGAGTAAGGGCAAGGAACCAGGGTAAGGGTAGATGACAGCAAACCTTCACACCAGGAGCTTTTAAAATGCATCCAAGGAGGGGCACCTGCATGGCTCAGTCCGTTAAGCATCCAACTGGTGCTTTTGGCTTAGGTCATGATCTCATGGGTCCTGAGGTTAAGCTCCGAGTCTGACTCCCCACTCAGGTGGGGAGTCTGGAGAGTGTCTCCCTCTGCCCCTCCCTGCCTTGCATGCGTACGCTCTCTCTCCCTCTCAAATAAATAAAAAAATCTTTAATAAAATCAAATAAAATGCATCATAGGAGGAGGATATGCTGGTCAGAGCGACATCTGGCCTGAGAGTGGATGCAGAGCCCATACCCCAAATGGCAAATCATCTTACAAGTCAAAATCTGTCCAAATTATTTATTTTCTGACAGCCTTATTGAAATATAATTCACATCTATCTAAATTCGCCCATCTAAAGTATACAAGAGCGGGGTGCCTGACTGGCTCAGTTGGAAGAGTATGTGACTCTTGATCTTGAGGTCATGAGTTCGAGCACCATGTTGGTTGTAGAGATTACTTAAATATGTAAATTCAAACTTAAAAAAATATATATAGTTCAATGGTTTTTAGTATAGTCACAGTTGTACAACCACCTTCCCAATCAATTTTTGAATATTTTCATCCAAAAATGAAACTCTGTACCCTTTAGACCCTCAACTCCCCCAACCCTCTTCCAGCCCTAGACAACTACCAGTCTACTTTCTGTCTTTATAGATCTGCCTATTGTGGACATTTTGTAGCAATGGAATCACATTAGAAGTGGTCTTGTGTTATAGGCTTCAAAATTACCTCTACCAGGGGGCTAGGACAATCTTCATTTGGGTCCAAAACGTGATTAGCAGAAACCCAAGGTGGAGAGAGGTAACTTAGAAGTCATTGCTTAACCTTGGAGTCTGCATTGCCTCAGGCTGCTGATTCCTGCCTCCCGAGGCTGTGGTGAAGATGTGAAGTCCCAGCCCAGGCCTGGCCCCCAGCTGCTCAGCAGAGGGGAGACCTCTCTAGTGAGAAGAAGGCCTGGTGATAAGAAGATCAACTGTGGAGCAGCCTCAGAGAAAGTAATCTTATGAATCAGTGGCATGCTGTGGCTTTCAAAAAGTTAAACCATAAACTAAGTTATGTAAGAGGTATTTTCCCTGCCTCCCACCCAGGAGGTTCTGTCTGGGTGCCAAAGTCAGCAAAGTTGGGCTCTAGGCTCTTTCTCGTAGGAGAGGCCCAGAAATGTTCAGTCCCCTTGAGATGGCTCCTGCTGCGCAAGAGAAAGGAGATCCCCTGGGAACCCCTGTCTCCTCTTCATTCCCACGTTTCTCCTGACTGTTGCCCAGGCCTCTCCTAATTCCTCTGCGGGCCTGAGTTGCCGCCTACCAGGCCTCTGCTGGCAACCATGCGTGCCAAGGCAGAAGGCTGCTTACCTGTTCCACGTGAGCTGCTTGTTTTTGTTGTTGCTACAGCAACAGCTTTGTTTCCGCTCCCTGTGAAGAATTCCACCACCCAGAATCCTCTCCTTCTGTTCTGTTCAGACCCCTGCTTGTCCCCAGCATGGTGCATGGTGGGAGGCCCAGGAGCCAGGTCAGCCACTGACCCTCCACCCCAGCCTGTGTCTGGGGTGGAGATGATTTCAATGGTTTCTTTTCCTGGCCCAGCCCTTAACAGGAATGCCGGGAACACCCGCCCCCCCCCCACTTTGCCCTCCCTAGAGGGAATGTGGTGCCACGGGATCCTTCTCAGCTTGGCCCACACTCTCAGGCCACAGGACCATTGCCCCCCACCCCCACCATCACATCAGGAGTCTGGGCCTCTCTTGGCGGTTGCAGAACAGAGTCTGGGGTCTCAAGTGAGAGGAGGGACTGGAGGCCTGCCCTCTGCCTCGTGGGTCCCCTCCCCCTGCCCTGCCGTGTAACCGTGAGCTCAGGTCTGGGAATGGAGGAGGCTGAGGCAGGGTGGGTGAGGAGAAGGGGAGCCTGAGGAGAGGGAGGGGGTGAGTCATGAGAGCTTCCCTTCCTTGAACTGCATCCAGTGAGGTGTGACTCCGGCATTCCTGGGGATTGGGGACAGGGGTGGGCGGCCCCCAGAGAACAGTAACCAGAGCTGGGGGACAGCACCCCGGGAGCGGGCTAGGAAAGCAGGCTGAGATCAAGGCGGAAGGTCAGTCGGGGCTACCCGGGCTGGTGGACAGGCCCGAGAAAGGTCTTCTCAGGGACGGCCTTAGCCTGAGACCTCCCTCCCCAGCTCCCATTAGTTCAGTGTGGGGAGGCAGACCTGGGGAGCTCCTGCAGAAGGCAGCAGGGGAAACAGAAACCACAGGCCTTAGCTCATAGCCCCACTACAGGCCTGGGGCCCACTAGTCTGACAGACCTGAATTATTAAGGCCAGGGAAGGAGGCTGGCTGGCACTTATGCCCAGGGGGAACCGATCCCCTCTCTCGTGTTCTCTTCACCGTTGCCTGGGAGGTGAAAAATTCAGCTTCCAGTTCCGGCTGCCCCAGTGGACCAGTGTGTAAACAGGGCATCTGGCTGCCCTTGGAGGAACCCTGGCCTAGGCTGTCCCTGTCCCTACACCCTGAAATTATCAGGGTGTTTTGTTCAGGTTCTCTAGCCACTCCCCTCTGCCTGCACGGAGCTCCCCTGCCTCACACATTTTCTGCATTCCCCTTCCTGCAAAGCAGCTTTGCTCCTTCCCTTCCCCACAGAGGAAGACCCCGCAGCTGCCCAGGAGCCCTAGTTTCCAGAGCCTTGAATTTTGTGGGGCCAGTCACATGGATCTACCTGCACTTAGATGTCAGCCTATAAAACTCCCTTGTGCCATCCCTGCAGAATCACATTTACATGGTTGTAAAACAGAACTTCTTCATCTTACAGAACAGAAAGCCATACTCCATGCTTCTATGAACTTGACTATTTTAGGTAAATCACATAAGTGGAATGATAAAGGGTTTGTCCTTTTGTGACTGGCTTAGTTCCCTTGGCATCATATCCTCAGTGTTCATCCATGTTGTGCCATGTTTTTGACTTTTAGAAAATTCTTCTTTGACAATTGGCAGAAGGATGTCAGTGACTAGGGGGTTGCTGGCCTGCCTGTCTTCCTTCCTGTGGGGAGTCTCTCTATCTGCCCCATCCCAGGGGTCTCAGAATTTGGCTCTGGTCTGCCACCCCCACTGCCTGCTCTCCTGTGCGAGGCTTCCAGGACCTGCTAGAATTAGACACAAGAACACACAGGAAAGCCCCTTAATCAGCAGGGTGCTTGGGGGACATGTCAAGATCTGAGTGGGGCTAACCACACAAGGGGTAAATAACTGAACTGAATAGGGGCACCCAAGCCGGATGTCCCATTAGCTTGATTTCAGACAAAGGCAGACGCTGGGGATAACAGAGCCTTTACCTGTTGCCTTTGCACTGTAAGAACCTGGAACGTGGCACGTGGTGGGCGGGGGGTGGGGTGGGGAGGGAAGTGAGCGAGTGCATAGCAATGACAGGGCAGGCACTGGGGGCAGGTGTGCCCGGACAAAACTAAATAATTTACTTGGGCCTGTAAGATGCAGTCAGATCGACTGTACATCCTCTCTCTTTTTCTCCCTCTCAATCTCCCTCTCACATACACAAAGACCCTAAGCACCTTTTCACTCAGCGCCCACATCTGTGGTTTGCATAAATGCCAAGCAGTCTTCATAGCTTTAAAATCCATCACTCTCTCTGGGGCCCCTTAAAAATATTTAAGAACCTTTTATTTGTCTTTATAAGCAACAGAAGCAGATTTTCTTGGGGTTCACTGTGTCTGCCCCCATGTGTCTCCCCCCACCCCCATTCTCCAGAAGCCCCATTTTCTCTTCTGGAAAGGGTATGTAGAGGGGCTGGTAAGGAAGTAGCCCTAGATACTGGTTCCAGCAATCCCCAACAGGCCTCGTGGTCCAGGAAGTAACTCAAACACTTGGAGCCTCTGTCTCCTCTCGAAGCAGCCTTGTGATAGCCCTTTCCAGCCCTTGATAGCATGTTCCACCTTGGATTTCTAAACTCTTCTTTCATGTGAATATGTCTTATCTTTAGGGTGGCTGTCTAACTCTTAGCCTCCAAACCGTGACATTTTTAAGAGTGAAAAGCAATATAAATACTAATTATACTGGGACACGGTGGCAAACAAACAGCAAAGTATGGTGACTCTTCTTTTCTTTTCTTTTTTTTTTTTTTAAGATTTATTTATTTATTTGAGGGAGAGTGAGAGCAGCGCGCATAAGAGGCAGAGGGAGAGAGAATCATCAAAAGACTCCGTGCTGAGTGCAGAGCCCATCACGGGGCTCAATGTCACAACCCTGAGATCGAGACCTGAGCCGAAATCAAGAGTTGGATGCTCAACCAACTGAGCCACCCAGGTGCCCTCCCTCCCCCGCCCCCCAGTATGGTGACTCTGCTCATCTTCCAGATTAAACTGGAAAGCTTCTTCCATGAATAGCCCTCGACTATCCACCTTAGGTCCCCCTCTGTTTCTGTCCTAGAGCACATAAAGATGCTCGGTGAACACTGATGTCTTCTTTAAGATGCTCTTTTCCCAACAAATCTACATAGTGCAAGTACAGAGGGAAAGCCTTCTTGGTTTAGTGTAAACACCTTGTTGTAGGGTTGAGTTGGCTTTGGTTGTTGAATAGCATCCATTGTGAATAGGAGACAATGTGGTCCATGATTGGAAGTGGACCATTTCAGAGTGGGTCAGGATTGGGCTACTGAGGGTAGGGTATGTCTGACAAGTCCCATCATGTGGCAGAAGCTCCTGGGACCACAGCTGTATGCAAGGGAAGGGACGTGTGTTGGCAGACCCAAACAGGATTTCAGCTATCTGCTTTGCACAAGAATGTGCTAGGACTGCCAGAAGAAATGAAAAGAATTTTAAGGATTCACTGCTGGACCCTAGGAGAGCAGGTTTACATCTCTGGGGGGGAAAAAAAGACAAAGGTGACTTTGGCTCCTTAACAGTATGCCTGGTGGGCAAAAAGTTCCCTTCAATTTAGGAGGCTGTGGTTTGAAATTGTGGACAGGAATCTTCTGAATGTTCCCCTAGATGGTTGATGGTGGTTGATGGCTGATAAGCTGTGACCCAGCCCTGGGTGGAAGAAGCAAGGAAGCCTTAAGAAAATGGAAGGAGCAAGGCTGTTCCTTTTGAAGCCATATTAACAAGCTGTGGATACTGTTTAAGAGAGACAGCTCCCCCGAGGGTGGTCAGAGAACTGTGTTGGCTGTGCTCCACTACATCCAAGGAAGCACATTCACATAACAGACACTGGAGATGAATCTTTACAGCAAATGGCAGCCAAGTGTTGCATCCTAATAAAATCAGAATATCATGATGGTTTCTGATAAAGTCCAGTGTTTTGAAGAAGGGCACCCTTTGGTCTTAATTGGCACAGGGCACAATATGGGGTAATGGAGGCCATGGTCAGAATATGCGGTGATGTCCTCACAGGGCGGTGACGACAACTACCAAAACCTGGGAGTTGTGCAGCTTGTGGCCAATGTCCCAGTGACGAATGGGGGACAGCCAGGTTAGCACTCCTAGCAAAGCCCTCTGCTGGTCCCACTGAAGCACAGAGGAGAATGGCATCAAAGAGAAGTACAGAAAGGCTTTGTCAGCTGAGGTGGTATTGATGAGATACCAGAGTCCTGGTAGGAGAAAGAGGGAACCATGGGCAGGGGCCTGGAGTAGAAGATTTTTCTGTCACACCGCGGTTGTGACTCATTCCCTTAGGATATTGTGTCCAGGGAAAACACAGTATACTCGGGCTGGAAAACATTTGTTTAGGTTGTGTTCTTTAAATCATTTTGATTTACTACTAGTGGCCTTATCTGATGTTGCTCATTAGTCATCATTAACCTTTGTTTCTCTTCACTCACAAGATACCCATGTGAAAGGTAGGTTGCGCCCCACTGAGCGCTTGGAGTTTTGGTCACCTGCCTCTGTGACTTTTGATGTGTGACTCATAATCAGAATTACTACAGTTGATCCTTGAACTGCACAGGTTTGAACTGTACTTAGAGATTTTCTCGATTAATACAGTACAGTGCTGTGTATGTATTTTCTCTTCCTTATGACTTCTTAATGGCATTTTTTTTCTCCAGCTTACTTTATTATAACAATACAGTACATAATACATTTATATAATACATTTAACATACAAAATATGTGTTAATCAACTGTTCATGTTATTCGTAAGGCTTTGTGTCAACAGTAGGCTCTTGGTAAAGTTTTTGGTGAAAAATCCAAATCCTATCTCCCATATCACTAGGGATCCACCCTGGGGGAGTCGAAAGGTATACACAGATTTTCAACTGTGTGGATGTTGGTGCCCCGAACCCCCACATTGCTCAACTGTACATATTTCTTATTATAAATCACAATATTGTACTATCTTCGAAGTGAATTATCTTGAGTATGACATTTAGTCTGTATAAAGGCAGACTATCCCAAATATATTCTAAACATTTGCCCATGTTTATTTAACTATTTTCATGTGATAACATTTTATTAATTTCTTATGGTTTAATTCTTGATTATTTTATACTTAGTGACATAGGCTGAACCAGACGCCCTGCCAACACCCCATCATTTTAAAATTAAAATGTGTCAGGGCATCTGCGTGCCTTTGTCATTTGAGTGGCTGCCTCTTGATTTCAGCTCAGGGTCATGGGATTGAGCCCCACATCAGGCTCCATGCTCAGTGGGATCCTCTTGGGATCCTCTCCCTCTTCCTCAGCTCCTTGCTCTGCTCACACACTCTCTCACTAAATCTTTTTTAAAAATTAAAAAATTAAATTAAAATGTGTCTTGTTGATTTTTCTTTTGGTAGAAACAGTACATATTCACTGTAAAAAAAAAAGGGGGGGGACACAGATAGACACAGATAAGCAAAAAGAAGAAAATACATACCCCAGCCCATTCACAGAGTTAACTGCTATTCACAACTTGATGTATATTCTTCCAAATCCTTTTCTGTGTTTGTACACGTGAATGCTTGAGTATAAAACAACACTCATACACCTGGAAAACACAAATAATTCTTTGTCCAGTTAATAACTCCATTACTCGTTTCTGATATTTCTACTTTGTAGACTATTTGCCTGTTTTTATTTCATAATTGCCTGTTCTTATTTATGGTGGCTGTGCTTTCATTTAGTTCTCTGAAGTTTTATATACATTTTATTTAAAATATCTTCAAGATTGTCTATTATCTCTAGTTCCTAAAATGTACATTTTTCTTGCTTTGGAGGGTCTAAAAACTACCTTTAGTGATGTTAGTCTTTCTTACAGATTTCATAATTCTTGTTCATGGCTCATCTTCCATGAGCGTCATCTTTCTTAGGACTTCTTCTTCAAGTGCTCTGGGTTATGGAGGAAGGACTTCCTTAAGGGAGGTTTTGGTGTTGTCCTATGGGGTGTGACCCTGCCTCCAGACCACGGCTTAGGCTAGTGGACTAAAACTATTGACTGTATTTCCGCATGGTGTTGGGCAGATGGCTTGTGTTCGACCACACAATCTTTGATTCTTTGGTTCTTTGGCCATTTGACCCAAAGGCAAGTCCAGCTGCTCTTCCAGATCCTGCTGGTTTCCTTGATGAAGACATCCCCAAATGTGTCACTTTGGGCATATTGATTATTTTGAATTAAAGTTACTTAAGAAACAGCCAGTGTAAGAAGAACACTCAGACTTCCCCCACCTTTGTCTCCAGAAAGCAGGAAATAAATCTCCCATGTGAAAGGTACCCTCCGTGAACCAGGAGGTAAAAGGACATTCTATCACAGGGACCCCAACAGGTCCAGGGACTCCGTCTCTTCTGGATTTCTCTATGACTTTTCCCAAATTGCCTGTGTAGCCTCTTGGCCCTACTTGTGCTGAGACTGAGGTACTGGTGACACTTCTTGTGATCTTATTTTATAACCTGCTCCTCTCATTTAGCTCCAGATGTGTATGGGGGGAGAGGCAACGAACATTTCATTCTGGGATCCTCTGTTTCTTTCCTCTTGACACTTTTTAAGTCTTATGTAGTTGTACTATTTTCCATATTTGGTTGCCTCTGATTAACTTTTGGCTTTTTTTTTTTTATCATTGATTACTTTAGGAATGTGAGCTAGAAGGAGATTGTGTGCTCAGCCTCACTTGTACTACCTTTGCCCAAAGTCTAAGCAGGTGCAGTTCTCAGGAACTCACAAGCTCCCAGGGTCTCCCTGGTCGCTGTTACTGTCAGAGGGTAGTACATGCCCCTCAGGCAGCAGACCTCACAGTCAGTCTGTCTGTCTGTCTCTCTTCCTTTTTCTCTCAGGTCTTCCATCTCTCAATTTCTTCGTCTGTGAAATGAGTCTGTTGTAATAGGCCAGTAACCTATGTTGAAACTTGCTCTCTCTAAACTGAAATTAAACTTCCTTCCCACACACAAACATCTTTCCCCAGGATTTCTGAGAGTTTCTGGTGCACAGCCTGGTACAAACTCCAGAAGTCTTTTCTCCAGCCTTCTCATCTTACTGCCATAATTCTCCCTCTGTAGCTCATGAGACTAGTGACTTGGTGACTGCCAGTCCTCAGGAAGAGGACATGGCCCTCCTTCCCCCCTCAGCTCATCTAAAGCCAGGCTCCACTCACTGGGGAGGAGAGAAAGCAGGCTGAGGAGAGTAATTTCCGTCTGCCTCAGAGGAGAAGTGACTGATACCCACAGGCCTCATCTGGCAAGGGCCACGTCAGCCCCCATCAAGGGCAATCCCCAGGCCTGCTTATTCCCCAGAGAGAGGAGGAAATCCTTCTCTCCCTCTCTTCTTTGCTGGCCACAGAATGATAGATGGTGAGACTACCCCTTTCTGTTAGGGGCAGCCTCCTACCAGAGAAGAGCAAAGAATGCCCTTTTTCTCACCTATCTGGGGTCTCTCAGAACATTTAACCACTCAAGAAAGGCAGGAACAATGGGTGATTCAAGGCCAATTAAAGTTTCAACCCAGCTCCCCACCACCTGACCCATTACCACCTCCACAAATATCACCTGCTGGGCAGGAAGGGGTGGCTTAGGTTTCCTACCACTGCCTCTGCCTCGGAGAGGCTGCTGTGGCTGTCACCGACTTCTTTGTTCTGGCCAGAGAAGGAAGCCAAATACCTGAGCCAGATCTTAGTACACTGACCAGGCAACAGGCTTCAGGGCCCTTGGGGCCTTGAATGTGGACCCAAGAGCCACAGAGCATGAGGAACAGTTGTGGGTCCTCTTTGGAGTTAGGACCGGAAACTTCTCTTTATAGCCAGAAAAAATTGCCATTCCAGAGGAAACTGGAAATTATCCTTGGGCCCAAACCTCTCTGTTCCTGCCTTTCTTTAGTGGTTGGCATGTTCTGTAGCACCAACTTCAGGCAGGTAAGAAACATGGCAGCCAGGTCAGACATGGAGCTCACAAAAGCCAGACAGGAAGGGGAGACCTGGAGCTTCTGAATCTTATTATCCAACTGGGGTGTGGGGGTGTGGGTGGGATTCATGCCTATCTGTGGAGAGGCCTCCAGAAATCAACTTTATCTTGACCTTTCCTGTGAG
The DNA here is from genome assembly GCA_002007465.1 of Ailurus styani. Lineage (NCBI taxonomy): Eukaryota > Metazoa > Chordata > Mammalia > Carnivora > Ailuridae > Ailurus > Ailurus styani. The sequence continues at coordinate 4,159,449 of LNAC01000119.1, forward strand.
CCAGGCACCCCTGCACTCAAATTCTAACAAACATCATGACCTTTACTTAATAAACCCCTGGGGGAAAGCCAGGGCAAATGTATGCACTTTGAAGTGCTGCGAAAACGATGTAGCATCTTCCGTATATGAGGATGACACGAGTAGCCCACTGTCACCTGAGTCATTTGTTCCAGATGTGGTGAGGGGAGGGCAGCCAGCTGGTGTCATGGGGAAAGTGCTGGATTCGAGTCTCTTTCGGAGTGTTGGCTAACCATACAGCGCAGCTGCTGCTAGCCCCATCCCCTCGCACTGCCAGTTCTCCTGTGCGATGTGGAGATTGAGAAGGGAATGAGTCATGCCTGGTGTGTCTCACCTGGGGTGCCTGCCCTCACAGAAGTGAGGGCCCTTGAAAAGACCACATGCCACTGACTTCACTGGACTTAGGGTTTAAAGACTCAGGTTGGATCTGGGCAACTTCTTAGCCACGTAAATTTAGGCAAGTTACTTAATGTCACAATGCCTCAGTTTCTTCACCTGTCAAATGGGTATAATCACCCTGGTGCTGATTCCCTCAAGAGGTGGATTAAGTGGGGTGGATATGCGCAGGAAGTGCTGTTATTTGACACTGTCATAGATAAGGTTCTGTTATTTGGGCCAACAGGGCAGGGTGTATCTTGACTTCCATCGTCCCTCAAGGGAGAAGAGCATCTGCTGGTTGCCCTGGTAACTGGGACCAACGGCCCGGCTTCCTGCAGGGGCTTTCCTACTAGTGCACAGTTTCGGTTTCCCCGGTTTCCCCTCTCCACCCCTGCCAGCGGCTGCAAGTGTGGCGGGGGAGTGCATATTGCTCAAGCGGACCATGCTCCCTCCGTTGGCACTGCTTGCCACAACTTCTCCCCGCTTTGTGGAACAGAAAAGAGAACCTGGTTACACATCTCACTGGTTTTTCTGCTTGCTTTTCATGACTCATTTTTGGGGGTATTGCAGGTAAAACACTTGTGGTGAAGATACTTCTTGGCTCAGTTTTCTCCTCTGTTTTCTCTGCGCCAGGCTGACCAATCTTCCTTCTGCGTCCAGTCTACCCTCCCCAGAAAACAGGCCAGGCTGCCTGAGATCACCAGTTGCCTGGATTATCTTCAGTGGGGACCTGAAGGGATTTGGGCATCTCTGCAGCAGTAAAATTCACTCCCTGGGTGTCCTCTGTGAAAAGAGGAAACCACCTGTCTCCCCTCTGACTTTCCTTACAAGTCACTGGCACTGGCTGAAATCTCTTCATTGGTGACTCACTTCTTTGTGTCTGAGTCCCATATTCAATGCAAAAGTCCCGGGTGTTACTACAGTCTTTTCAGGAGTAACTATTCCCAGAAAGTCAGGGACCAGTTCCCCAGGGTTGCTGTTTTTACCATCCTATGTTTCCTATAATCATTAGCTGTGAAACCCGTAAAACAAAAAAGTCCTGTGTGTTTTTCTATGGGGCAGCCATAAAAAAGGTTTTGAAGCAGAGTCCTCTGTACATGCAGGTTTTCTTGAGGCCTCTAAGATTGACCTGTAGGAAGGCTGTGGGAGAGTTTCTGAGGTACTTATAAAGAGCAGGGAGCAGTTCCCACTTACGTCCTTCTTGTAGGAATGGTCTCTGAGATTAGTTTGAGAGTCCTTTTATCTAGTGATCAGAGAGCTATCAACACTGACTCTTCACATTAAGACTGGGAGATGGTACTGTTCTATTATCTTCGTTTTATAGACAAGGAAACCAAGGAGCAACAACCTGGGTTAGGAATCTCAGATTCAACTGGCTTTTATTGAGGTGTGCTGCATGTCAAGGGCTAGATGTTTTCCCAAGGACTACCTCCTGTAATCCTCACAAGAGCTTGGTAGGGTAGGCTCTGTTTCCCCCCATTTTATAGGTGAGGGCCATGTAGCCCTGGGATATTGTGATTCATAATAGAAATACATCTTTGATCTTTGTCACTTCTCTGAATCATCTAATGTGCTGTTGATTCCCTCTATTATTCATTTTGATTATTGTTTTCTTTAGCTCTCATTGGTTCTTTCTTATATTTTCTATCCTATTCAAGTTCTCACTGTGTTCATATATTCCTCTCCCAAGTTTGGTAGTATCTTTATGTCCATTACTTTGAAGTCTTTATCTAGTAGATTGCTTATCTCCATTTCATTTTCTTTTTCTGAGTTTTTGTCTTGTTCTTTTGTTTGGACTTTATTCCTCTCTCTCCCTATTTTGCCTAACTCAGTTTCTTTCTATGTATTAGGTAGATTAGATATGTCTCCCTGTCTTGAAAGACTAGCTTTATGTAGAGGGTGTCCTGTGGCACCGAGTAGTGAAACCCTCCCCTTTATCACTGGAGCAGGGTGCTGGCAGGGAGTATCCCCTGTGTGGGCTGCCTGCATCCTCCTGTCGTAACTGGGCCGAGATTGGTGCCCATTGGCCGGTGCCAGGGGCTGTCCCCCAGCTCAGCTGTCTGCAAGGATTGGCTGTGACCACCACCAGTGTGCTGGTGGGTGGGGCAGTCCTTCAGTGTAGCTGGCTGACGGGCCTGCTTGCTGCACCTGCTGCAGGTGCCCCAGTGTGCAGGGCTAGCTTCCCCTGAACTGGAGCGGGGTGAGTGCTGCTGGCAAGGTAGATGGACGCTGTTGGAACTGGCTCCTGCCTGTGCTGGCCTGGCTAGGTAGAAAGGGAGAGAAAAAAAGAATAGTGGCTACCAGTGCTTCTGTCCCCAGAGAATGTGCCAACAGGTCCCTGTTTCTCCAGCACTTCACCTAAAATTAGTAAATAAATCTCCTTCGTGTACAACCCAGGTGCTTTTCAATCTGCCTCCTGTATGCTGGTACTCCCAGTGAGTGGGGTTGTGTGCGCCCTTCGAGAATAGAGTCTTAGTTGCCCACCGCACTTTGGCTCTCCCAGACATGAACCCTGAGGTTTTGCAGAGCCAGGCTATATGGGGGCTCATCTTCCTGGTGCAGGTCCCCTGGGCTGGGGAGCCTGATGTGGGGGGCTCAGACACATCGTTACTCAGGGAGGCACACTGCTGTCATGATACCCCTCCTGCTTGTGGGTCTCAGCACCAGGGCTGTGGATCCTGACTGAATCATGTCTCTGCCCCTCCTTTCCCACACCATGTGGCTTTTTCTTTATCTCCTCTGTTGTGTCAGATCTGTTCTGCTGGTCTGTTGTTTGTTCTCAGAGATCGCTGTTCTGTGTGTAGTTGTACTTCTGGTACGTCTGTGGGAGGAGGTGAGCTCATGATCTTCCTGCCCCACCATCTTGACCCTGCCTCAAGACGGATTCTTACACTGACTGAAATCTACCATTAGAGTCTTCTTCAAGATGATTTTTACTTTTTGTACCTAAGGTCTTCTCAGGTCTGATGAAAGAATCGTATTTTTAATAATCACGAGAGCTAGCTTGTATTGAGTGTTTGCTCTGCACTAGGGCTGTTCCCAGCATGTTACTGCATTAACTCACTTAATCCTCACAACAACTTTCTGAAGTAGAGCCATTATGCCCATTTTACATCTAAGGAAACCAAGGCTCAGGGATTCAGTTAACAACTCTTGCAGCTGGAAGAGGCACAGCTGGGGGGAACTCTGGCTGTTAAGCTCCAGAGCCCATTCTGTAGCCACCACCTCTGCCCCCTTGCCAAGCTGGGTCTCATGTCAGAAACACATGCTCATATAATCTCCTTGAGGGAAACAGAACTGCCACTATCCTATGAGGCCAGGCTGTGCTAAGGATGCCGACCAGCTGCAGGTGCTCCTCTGAGCTCCTGCCTGCTTCTGATTCTGAGCTAGGTGGAAGGCACTCTCTTTTTGAATGTAGCCATTTCACTAAGCCTCACCAACGTCTCAGTTTTGTCATTTAAATCAGTCTCTCTTCATAGGATTGCTGTGAGGAGGAGAGGAGAGATTTCTGCCAAGCACTTAGCAGGGCTGGTGGGCAGAAAGCATTTGACGAGGAGGCAGCAAAGCTCATGGGGCCTCAGTCCACATGGCTCTGTTTCCTGCTGAGCTCCCATGCTGCCAAGAGACCGTGAAACCAAAAGTAATTTAAAAATAACTCGTCTTTCACTTGCATTTCTCATCACTAAGTGAGCACATAGTCCTCAGCGATACTTTTGATTTCTCCCAGTGGCAGGGCAAGATTCTCAGTGCTTCTCACACTTCCCTTTCTGCCTGCTCCCACCCTTGCTCTCACCTGCCGCATGTGCTTCTGCTCTTCATGGGCTCTCAGACCCTCCTGCCCCTGCCTCTTTCCAATCCCTCCTCCCTTCCAATGCTTTTTATCTCAAGAATGAGATCTCAGGGGAGGGGTCTGAGAGAGACCAAGGAGAGTGGAGCCAGGACCCTCAGGAGGATGAGAAAGTCCATCATTGTTATTTGCCCGCACCAACCATTGCTATTGTTTGGTAAGGTCTAGAAGTCAGAAATCAAGTTGGTAGCAGGGCAGTGGTCAGGCTGAAGGCTCTGGAGAGGATCCTTCCTTGCCTCTTCCCAGTTTCTCATGGCTGTTGGCAATCTTTGGTTTGTAGATGCATCACTCCAACCACTAACTCTGTCTTCACATGGCCTTCTCCCCTATGTTCCCATGTTCAAATTACCCTCTTTTGTCAATTGGTAAATTGTTGGATTAAGGCCCGCTTTAATCCAATATGACCTCCTATTTTAACCCGATTACATCAGCAAGGACCCTATTACCAAATAAGGTCATATCCCCAGATTCAGAGACTAAGACATATCTTTTTAAGGAACACAATTCAACCCGACCCATGATAGTGCCCTATTGTTCAGACTGATTCTAAACTAGCCCATTCCCAGACTAGCATCTTCAGAACTGGTTCCCCCAGATGTTTGAGGTGGTCTCCAACTTTAGTCCAGATGAACCTGTGAGTCCTCAGCTGGCCAATAGCAGATCCTCTCCCTGGCTCTAGCCTCTGGTGGACCAATCAGATACTTGCCTGAAGCTGTGAGGAAAGCTGAGGAGGAAAAGCCCCAGAAGCATAGCCAGTGAGGAATCCATTTTCTGGAAGTGATAACTTGTCAAGAGTTTTTTGAAAAGGTAATATATTGACGTAATGTTTTACAAGTAATATGCTAACATAATGTTGTATTAAGACCATGAGTGAAAAATGTTGTTCTCCTATGAAGAATCAGTGTGAAGTACAATATTAATAGCTATGTCATATTAGTGGGGAAAAGAGGAATGATTCAATAACTGGAACTAGAAAAACATATGTATGAGTAAAAGTGAAACAGGATCCCCATTTAATGCCACACACAAGGTCAACTTTGGTGTTAAAACACTGAGCACAATGACAGAGAAGATGTCACAGCTGTTGTCATTCAGGGGTGCCTCCTTTTCAATTAAAGGATTCATGATGGGCCAACAGAGAAACACTTGCCAGTTACTTAATCATTTGCACTTGATCTTACATAGTAGGGCTTTCCTACAACACACATGCCCGCTGAGCCAGGGCAGAAGGGAACAGGAAGGATGCCCCCTGAGTACAGTGATTACAGAGGCTGCACCTGCAGCCACACCCACACACTGAGATTCCGTGGAAGGGGCAGGGGATGTGGTGATGGAGAGACAGAGAACAGAGAAGTATTGTTATGATCTCCAGATTTTTCCCCAAAATATGAGATTTTAAGTAACTCTGGGGCCCTATTTTTTCCCACCCCATGCCACTCCCAGGCCTAATATGCTTAACAAGGTGAATGGTGATGGTTCTTTACAATTTGCAAAATGCTCTGTAGAACATCATCACATCGGGTCCTCCTTAAAAAAGAAAAGAAAAGGAAAAAAACCAACAACGCTCTGAGGTGGTTGTGATTATTACCGTTATTTTACTGAGGCTCAGAGAGGCACAGTGACTTGTCTGAAGTCACAGACTTAGTGGCAGAGCTAAAAGTAAGACTTCTAACTCCCTGTCCAGTGTTCTTACACCATGCTGTTTGTTTTTCACTAAGATCTTTGCAGTTCCCAGGGGGAAAGGTAGGAAAGCATGTCATCTCAGCAGGGAATGGCCGCCTCCCCCCTCAGCTGGCACCTGGCCCTTTCCCACCAAGGCAGAATGGAAACAGAGGAACGGGGGCTACATCCTGGCCCTCTGCAGCTGGGAGGAAGTGGTGGCTCTGAAAGGAAATATCTAGAGAATGGCCTTCCTGCCACCTGAGCCAAAGGCCAGGGCTAAAGAAACTGTGTCCTTCAAATAGCAGAGGTCTTTTCATTTGTTGTGTGAACCTTCCAGATGGTATCCCCCGGTGCCTCCTCACCATACTGTTTCCTCCGTGAGTCTAGAAAAGGGTCTCTCAGGAATTGTCACACTGTCATTAAAAACAATCATTTAAAGGAAATGCTTTAAAGTTTAGTGTTCTAGTTGTTTCTATCAAGTAGTGATTTCTCATTGTAAAAATAATTTGGGAAAATACAGTCAAATATAAAGAGGAGGAGAAAAGAGTCACAGAACTAATCCAGAACTAATCACTTGTCCACTACCGACTTACCCCCTCCCCTAGCAGGGAATCTGTCCCCAGACACAGCATTCTTGCCATCCCTCAAGGCCCTAGTAAATTCTAACAGAAAGAGTTATGTTTCAGGGTGTCTGGGTGACTTGGTTGGGTGTCTGACTCCTGATTTCAGCTCAGGTCATGATCTCGTGGATCGTGGGATCCAGCCCTGTGTCAGACCCGCACTCAGCCAGGGAGTCTGCTTGAGATTCTCTCCCTCTGTCCCTCCCCTCACTCCTGCTCTCTTTCTCTCTCTCTCAAATAAAGAAATAAATCTAGAAAGGAGAGAGAGAGAGAGAGAGAGAGAGAGAGAGAGAGAGAGAGAAAGAGAAAGAGAGAGAGAGGAAGAAAGAAAGAAAGAGAAGAAAAGAAAGAATGAGTCATGTTTCCACNCTCTCTTTCTCTCTCTCTCAAATAAAGAAATAAATCTAGAAAGGAGAGAGAGAGAGAGAGAGTGAGAGAGAGAGAGAGAGAGAAAGAGAAAGAGAGAGAGGAAGAAAGAAAGAAAGAAAGAAAGAGAAGAAAAGAAAGAATGAGTCATGTTTCCACTTAGGATGTAGAAAGGTGCCCCAGGCTTTGCCATTTTGGATTCACACTAAAGGAATAATCCCCTATCTGGAAGTTTCCAGCGCATGCAAGGGGGAAAAAGAGATGACATTACTACATGAATACTCTTAAAACTTGTTTTCAGAAGAGGCCTATGTGGGTCCTACTCACATTTTACTGGCTAAAGCAAGTCATTTTTCAAGGGCATTGTTAATGGAGTAGAAAAATATTAACACCTTGCAGAGAGGAGCAGTGAATAATTGGGACCAGTGATACAATCTACCCATGAGCATTTGAGAAGATAGAGATATAGCATTAAAAATTTCTGGAATTAAGAACATGATGTTCTAATTAAAAACAGTAGATTAATCAAAGAGCGTAATGGCAAACTGGAAAAATGAATTAATGGTCTGGAATATCAAGTGGAAGAAAACCTCAAACCATAGCATAGGACTGAAAAGAGATGAGGGAAAGCAATAACTGTTTTATTATCAAAACTTACATATATTAACACACTTTTTACTAAAGCCTAGACATTAAGTATTATTGTTCTTCAACCCATATTACAGCTGAAGAAATTGAGGCCCAGGAAAGTTAAGGTACCATCCCAAGATCACACAGCTATGGGCAGAACTGGTCTTCAGTCCCAGGTTGTCTGTTTTCTGTAACTGTGCTGTTAAGTACTGTTGTTAACCACATTTTCTGCCTTTTTTTTTTTTTTTTTTAAGTAGGCTCCACACCCAGCATGGAGCCTAACAAAAGGCTTGAACTCACAACCCTGAGATCAAGATCCGATCTGAGATTAAGGGTCAGACACTCAGTCGACTGAGCCACCCAGGTGCCCTACATTTTTTGCTGCTTCTTTTTTTTTTTTTTAAAGATTTTATTTCTTTATTTGACACAGAGAGAGAGAGATCACAAGTAGGCAGAGAGGCAGAGAGAGAGGAGGAAGCAGGCCCCCCGCTGAGCAGGGAGCCCGATGCGGGCCTCGATCCCAGGACCCTGAGATCATGACCTGAGCCGAAAGCAGAGGCTTTAACCCACTGAGCCACCCAGGCGCCCCATTTTTTGCTTCTTAATGGCCATCTATTTTGCCATGCTAAGACTTGGAGGATAGATCTAGAACACCTAATGTGAGAAATAGGAACTCACAAAGGAGAAAAGGAATTGCTGGTGTTGGTATAGGAATTTAATAAATGGTAAAAAAAAAAAAATGCCTCTAACTGTAAGAAAGACTTGCAATTTCAAAGGGCTCACTGAGTTCCAGAGATTGAGAAAAAAAGAGATTGAGATTGAGAAAAAAAGACACACATCAAGTAACATCCTGTAAAATTCCTCAATTTCCAGGATTAAGAGAATTTATGCAAGCTTTCAGACAAAAAGAACAAGAAACTTATGAAGGAGCCTCAGACTGTTCATCAGGCTTTTCATTTACAACACTGGAAGCTAGAAGACTATGAATAACATCTAATGACAACTGAAGGTAAGTGACCTTGGCCTAGGAATTCTGCAATCCCACCTGACAAGTATCACACTTCACGGTGAAAGTTATTTGTGGATATGACGTCGTGAAGAAAGTATATCACCCACACACTCCATTTAAGGAATTTATTCAAAAGAAGAGCCTTTTTCTAAGCAACAAATGAATCAAAGTGAAGATATCAGGAGAGGGGAAGATGAAGAACAAGGAAACAGTAATGGTAAGAAATAAGGCTAATATATAAAATATATTTGTATACCTAAATCTAAATGAATAATGACAGAGCAACTAGCAATTTATCCCCTAAGTTTGTATTGACAGTTATGATGGAGATTTAAAAACACTGCTTTTTAATCAGACAGGTCTAGCAGGAAAAAGAAAAGTGAAATCCTAGAGGAATGGACTATTTCATTAACAAATTGCAGTGCAGTAACGTAATGAGGCTCCCTGTGATTCCAGAGAGGGAGCAAGGAAAAGAGCAGCTCTTCGTGTGTAGAATAGGGCCCCGTCATTTCAGGGACACCGAATGCCTGTCTCTGCAGACATTCTTCTCCTGTCTGCTCACTGTTGTTTCAATTAAGATGGGAAATGAGTTCTTTGCTTTGAGATGTTGTTCTCTGCTCAGAGATCTACAACTTGGAAAGGTCTTTATTTTAAATGATGGCAATCACTGCCCCTCAGCAGAAGTTTCCTTGTTAAATTTTATCCTGAGAAGAACTTTATCAAGGAATTTACAGGGCAGAGCATGAATTCCAGCAAAGGGTGCATGAGATGGTAAGAGAGGTGGGCAAAGGACCTGGAAGGAATTCAAGGGGGTAGTTCCACTTCACATCAAGCCTACCAATCTGCCTCACACATCAGGGTACCAACTCCTAGCCTTTCCCTTCCTCTCCTCTCTTCCTGTCCTTTGCCATCATTTTTCCTCAAGAGCATTGAAATTGTTAGTAACGTGGGTGATGAGACAGAGCATTTCTTTTTCTTTTTTAAAATATTTATTTATTTGAGAGAGAGAGGGAGCACGAGCATGCACATGAGCATGAGGAAGCAGAGGCAGAGGGAGAAGCAGACTCCTGGCTGAGCAGGGAGCCCTGTGTGGGCTCAATCCAGGATCCTGAGATCATGACCTGAGCCAAAGACAGATCCTTAACCAACAGAGCCATCCAGGCACTCCACCATTTCTTTTTCTTTCAGCCTAATTCCTAAGAGAAGCAACTGCTACTCATGGAATTTCTCAAGCTCAGAGTGTAATTAAATGACTTTTAGCCCTGAACAGTTACTTTGGGGAGCTCCTGGGTAAGCAGTCTCCTTGACATTTGGAAGCGTGAACCTTATCTGGAGCAGCCCTTTGCAGGCTGGTAGACCTTATTGCCATATTGAACTTAAGCCATTTCAGCCCTACCATAGCTATTTCTCATTTCTATTTTTCAATTATATAGCAGCAGAAGATCCTGTTTGAATATAAGGGATTTTTCTCATTAATTCCGGGTAACAACTTTAAGCTTAAGTGGTCATAGTTTACAGAGAATCCAGGGAAATAAATATTGCATTGGTTTTCTTGCTTGTGTTAATCTCCTCTTGTTATAATTGATATGCAAAGAATACGGACTTGAGAGTTCTCTCAGGTCCTCAAACCTCTGGAACAAATCTTGTTCCATGGTTCCTCTGCTCTGCTGTGACCTTCAGTAGCTGTCCCTCTTTCTGCCTTTTTTCCTTGCCACATTTGTACAGATTGCAAAAATGACCTCATTGTAGCTGTCAGTTATTTTTCAATTATAAAAATTGCTCCATTTGGGTGTGATTACACAGACATATCATTTTTATTACAAATAGCTACTATAAAATGCAAAAGCATTGTGTTAGGCATTTTATACACATTATCTCTGTTCTCATGCAACCATGTAAATTTGGCATTATTATTCCCATTTCACAGATGACATTTTGGTTATCCATTGCTGTGTAATAATCACCCCCTAAAACTTTGGTGGACTAAAATAACTATTTATAATTATATGCTTAGACTTCTATTGGTTGGGATGGTCAGCTGGCTGGTTCTCTCTTGGACTTTCACATGTGTTTGCAAGCAGGTGGTGGCTAGGGCTGGAGTCCTTGATACTAGACATCTAAGGTGGCTTCTTTACTTGTGTGTCTGATACATCAGCTCAGATGACAGGACAGCTGGGGGCTGGCTAAGTATCTCTATTTCCACACAGTCTCTCCCTATTGGGCTTCCTCACAGCATCATAGTATCAGGCCAGTTGGACTTCAGACATGATCACTGGCTTCCCCAGAGCTAGTATTCCAAGAGACCAAGGCTTCTTATGACCTAGCATTTTGTCTGCTGCATCCTGTTGGTCATCATATGCAGCCAAGGTCAATGTGGGACTACAGAAGAATGTGAGACAGGGTTCACTGTTGAGTGGAGGGCATCTTTGCAGACTAGCTCTGGAGGTGAGGAAATTGAGGGTATGATGGGTTATATAATATGCCCAAGATTATACTGCCAATAAGTGGTAAAATTGAGATTTGAATCTAAGAGTTCTACCTGACGCCCAAACTCTTTTTCTTTATCATTCTGTTTCATGTGTTTGGCTACATTGGTTCTACAGAAATACAGTATAGTATACCAGATACTGTCTCTAAGATGGCCTCTTAACTTTTGCCAGGCTACTGACAGCATCAAGAGTGGCTTTGTTGAGTTAACAGGAAGATATCAGGTAAAATGAGTAGCACAACTACTCAAAACTCTTTGGGGTCTTTATTTGTAGAATGTAATCACCAAAATGTTCTTCAAATCAAGATATTTCAATAGTGGCTGGTCAGTTTTGCTGCCACCCCCAAAGGAATCCAAAATGTCTTTCTTGTAGTTATACTCTGGGGACTGTGCAAATGATCAAATTCCTACAGTTGATCATTGGGACATTGATGAGCAATCATTCATTTAGACAGAATATACATTGTCCCAATGTGAAGACTTGGGCAATGTCAGGAAAAGCTGCAGTAAGAGTACAACTGGGGTAATGACAGTCCCTTATATTTGTAAGTGTCCTGTAGCTTTTAAAGCATATCCACGTATTTTATCAGTCAAGATAGGCTGGGTTTTGCTGCAAAAAGAGACAAGAAAAGTCCTGGTATGTCAAAACAACAAAAGTTTATTTCTCACTCACAGTACAGGTTCATTACAGATGCATTAGGTATCTGTTCCCATGCCTTTTGCCTCCTCACTCTAAGACCCAGGGCAATGGAGTAGCCAATATTCAGAACACTACTAGTGGTCATGGCAATGCTACAGTAAATGTCTCTCAGAAATTAAACATTTGGCCCAAAAGTGCCATGAATCACTTCTGTTCAAAATTTATTAGCCAAAGAAAATAATTGGCTGTAACTGGTCACATGGCTCTACCCAACCACAAAGACACAAATGTAGGATTTCAGAAAAAAACCCTAAGATGCACCACTTTGGCATGTGACTTATTTTGACCTGAAAATAGTCAAGGCACAAAAGACTCAGGAAGAAACTCATCTTCCCCTTTACTGCCTATAGGAATTTAGATAGAGGACCTGTTCCAGGAAGGCAGCTATCACTATAATCACTATGGCATAATGTGAGGTAGGGGTGGTGGACAGGGAGAAAATTGGCATAATCTGTTAAAATTCTTCTCTCTGTCCCATGATTTCTGTGTAGCCTAGCAAACATTTGTTTGCTAAACATTTATTTTTTTCATCTTCCTATGAATTTTCTTCTTTTTCTTTGAAGTCCCAAAACCCTACACCCTTCTCCTTTGCTCAGAATGGCATATGTACATAATTCTGCCTGTTTTTGGAATCTCTCATGTTTATATGGATTCCTTGCATGTATATAATTAATTTGATTTTCTCCTGTTAATTTGGCTCACGTCAATTTGGTTCTTAGAGCAGCCAGAAGAATCTTCAAAAGTAGTGAAAAATTTTTCCTTCCCAACACCAAGAAGTGTAAACTAACGTGTCTAGAAGGGGATCAAATGAAAATGACTATTTGGCAATAGTACTGATAATTTCCTCATATAAATGGCCTTCTGGTTTTTCTTAGCAATCCCATGATGGAAGGAGCTGTGCAATTATTCTCATTTTCCAGAAGTATGGAAAAGGCAGAAATGACAAAAGAGCCTGTTACATAGCATGGGATTTTATGTCTCAATGAAGATTGTAGGGGTGGAAAATTTTTCACTTCTTCCCTTCTAGTTTCTTTGGCTTGTCTAATAATTAAATATAAGACAGATTGACAGGAGAAAAACAAATTTCATACAGACAGGAGCCCCATAAAAATATGACACCAAAGGACAACCAGGTAATTGAGGTTTCTATAGCATTCTGAGTTAAGGAAAAGGGTAGGGGTCTGGGAATAGAAAGGAAAGGAAGGCCACTCACAGGAAGGTGAGAGGAGACGTTTGTAAAACAAACTTATGCAGATAAGTTTCTTAGGTAAAAAATATCTCTGGTAATAGCTCTCCTTCTGGTACAGGCCCACTTTCCAATGTAAATTTAGGCAGTGAGGGGGAGGTAAAGAACTTTCCCTGAATCTGCTAGGTTTTGTGGTTTTGTTTGCCTCTAGCTCAAAATAATCCTTATGCCAGAGAGACATATTTTGAGGTGGTAAAATCTGCTCCCCTTCAAGCTGTTATAAAAAATTAAAAGTGGGTGAAAGACGAGGCAGAGTGTATGACTTATAGGGAGAATAAACCTCTTTTACAAGCTTGGTTAATATACAATCATCCTAGAGTTCCCATTCTATTCATAACCCTGCACATGAGAGAGATACAGGGTACAGCAAGGGCTCTAAACTTGGGGTCTATAGATAGAGGATGATGGTTCACAAACTCACCCCCAAATTATAGGGAAAGTAAATGTGTATAGATGTTCATTTTGGGAGAGGGAGGATCCACAGTTTATATCAGCTTCCCAAAGAAGTCTATGAACCCCAGGGGTTATTAGAATAATGGTCTAGGAGCCAACGAACTGAGTCCTAACTCTGCCTGACTCTAACTAGCTGAGTAAACCTAGACAAATTACTTGCCTTCTTCATTTGCAAAGTGAAGGACAGGCCTCAAGCTCCCTTCCACCTAGGTGCACAAGGTGCAGGTTACTTTATGGTGAGACAAATCTGAGTTTGTATCCTGGCCCTATCTCTTACTAATTGCATGCCCTTATGCCAGGTTTAGAACTTGTGTCAAAGGTGAATACCAATGCAGAGTTCTTGGGAAGATTACAGCCATGAGTGGAGAACACCTGGAGGCCATTATTATTAAATGATGCTTCCTATGAGTCTATGTCTGGCTTATGTCCTGCTGAGAATTAAATATCTTCAGTGAATGGGCACAGTCTACAGGGAACTCAAGGGCAGTTGTGCCAAATCTTCGCCCTTGGCTAGTTGCTACTCTATAAAGGAAGTCTGCGTGGGTGGTTTTCTGTTAAAAGTTTGCCCGGCCTCATGCATGTACACACCATGCTTGTCTCATCCCCTTCCTGAGCTCCCCAGCAAGGCCAGCTCCTGCCCCTGCTTGCTCCTCTAGGCAGGCCTGGGATCTTGCTGAGTCATCACTGGCTGAGTCATGACTTGGGCTGATGGCATTGCTAGGAGACTGAACTCACAAAAAGCACCAATACTGACAGAACTACAAAACTACACCCTTGGCCATTCTGGCTTTTGTCACTGGGGGCTTCCCATGTTGTTAAGATAGCCATTATATCCACATTGACTCATTGCTTCCTGCTACAGCCAGAGGAAGAATGATCACACCTAGTTTAGTCTCAAAATGTCTGAAAGCCAAAAGAATCAGGTAATTTACCACAGTGAGCTGGTGGTAGCTCCTGGTCAGGCCTCCTGTCTCCTGGTTCCTTGTGTCTCCTTGTAGGATGTCATTGTATTTATTTTCTATTGCTGCCATAACAAATAACCATGAGTTTAGTGACTTAAAACAACAATAAGATAAACAATGTGGTACTACTACATACCTATTAAAATGGCCCAAATCCAGAACACTGCAACACCAAATGCTGGTGAGGATGTGGAACAATAGGAACTCTTGTTTATTGCTGGTGGGACTGCTGAATGATATAGCCCCTTTGGAAGACAGTTTGGCATTTCTTACAAAATGAAATGTACTATTACCCTATGATCCAGCAATGGTCCTTCTTGGTGTTTACCCAAATGAGTTGAAAACTTATGCCTGTACAAAAACCAGTACATGGATGTTTATAGCAGCTTTATTCATAATTGCCAAACCTGGAAGCAACCATTCAGTAGGTGAATGAATAAATAAACTGTGGTATATCCAGTCAATGGAGTATTAGCATTAAAAAGAAATGAACTAGCCATGAAAAGACATGAAAGAACCTCAAATGCACGTTAGGAAATGAGTGAAGCCAATCAGGAAAGGCTATATACTGTCTGATTCCAGCTATATGACCCTATAGAAAAGGCAAAACTTTGGAAGCAGTAAAAAGATCAGTGGTTGCCAAGGGTTGGGAAGGTGGTGAACAGGAGGAGCACAGAGGATTTTTAGGCAGTGAAAATATTCTCTATGATATTATAATGATGGATATATGTCCTTATACATTTGTCAAAATCTGTAGAATGTACAACACCAAGAGTGAATCCTAATGTGAATTATGGACTTTGGGTGACTATGATATGTCAGTGCAGGTCCATCAACTGTAACAAATGTATCACTCTGGTGGCGAATGCTGGTAATGGGCAAGGCTATTCCTGTGTGAGGGCAGAGGTATGTGGGAAATTTCTATACTTTCCCATCAATTTTACTGTGAACCTAAAACTTCTGTTAAAACTAAAGTCTTAAAAAAATTATTATCTACCAGTTCTAGAGGTCAGAACTTCACTGGACTGGAGGCTTCGGGGGAGAATACGTTTTCTTGTCTATTGCAGCTTCTAGAGGCTTCCCTCATTCCTTGGCTCATGGCCACCTTTCACCCTCAGAGCTCATAATGGCTAGTCAAATTTTTTCTTGTTGCATCACTTTGAGACTCATTCTTCTGCCTCTTGCTCCCACATTTAAGGGGTCTTGTGATTGCATTTGGGCACACAAATTCTCCCTATTTTAACTTCAGCTGTTTAGCAACTTTAATTATACCTGCAACCTTAATTCCCTCTTCCCATATACCCTAACATATCACAGGTTCTGGGTATTAGGATGTGGACATCATTGGAGAGTCATTATCCTTCCTACCAGGGTCATGAACCAATGTCCTATGGTAGGAGATGGTGGTAATAATGGCACCGGTCATAGTTTGAGCCTCATTTGAAGCTATAGGTTAGTGCCTTTCTAATTTTCAACTGTGGTTGAGCCTCATTGGCCCTTAACTTGGTTGGTGAGCCCATATTTTCCAAGCTTCCAGGCTTACCCTTTACTTAAATATTTAGAGAAAATTACTCATGCACTGAGGCCAGGAGGATTCCCTCTCAAATATTGCCAAGAATTCCTGGATGTGTGCTCACCCTCATGTTTTGTCTCCTCTCACTCCATACTGCTCCTGACTTCTGGATCTTTCCGGTTCCCTCAACACGGGTTCTACACAATGTCCACACTTTGTTCCCAGACAGGGACCTTCAGCCTTCCTGAAGCAAGGGTGTCTGGAGAGAACTAGGCTAGGATACCTAGTCAATCCCATTCAAGATTTGAAGATCTTTGTAAGGGCTTAACATGCAGGCAAGGAGAACTTCACTGAGACCTTAGTATGGACAGCCTCTAGTGCTCAAGAGAGGCCTTTACTGAGGGTCTCCTTCCTTGGGCCCAGCCCAAGCGCCCTTTCCTCTGAAACCCTAGGCCCCATGTTGCTTCTTCTAGGAACACCAAAGGAAACAGAAACCCTTGAATATTGACTTTGTCAAGCAGAGTTTAGCCACTTCAACCTGGCCTCATACCTTTGCGTAACCAAAGAGCCCATTAAAGTGTTTTCCCAAACAAAAGATAAATTCTTTGCCTAGATGAATTCTTCTCCCACTCTTGGAATGTGAAAATGCTGCAGTTAAAAAATACAGCAAGGCAAAAACAGCTCCCTTTATTTCTAGTTTCATTATTTACCACAGAAATAAAGTGTTAGTATGTGTGTTGTGATATAAAACAGGTTTTATAAAACCTGTTTTATATCACAACACAAGTACTAGCACACACACACATACATGTGCACATACAACTTAATAAAAAAAAGCAATACCTACCCTTATTACTTAGGATACACATTGATATTTTCTATTGTATTCCTTTTTTTAAATGTTGATCAGAGCTTACTAAATTTTTTTCACAGTCTGCTGATGGTTCACAACCTGCTCTTTGAAAAACATTGCACTAAACATAATACCTCCTTCTCTTACCTCCCAGGCCTAGGATAAGTATCGGTATAATACTTTAATGCTACAAGGTGGGTTTTATTTATTTTTATTCATTTTTTTTCAAAGTGGGTTTTAAAGCTCACATTATTCCATTTACTCATGCAACGCTAAAAAATGGCAATAACGCCCTTTTGATAGGTGGGGAAAAGTCTGATGAAGCAGTTCGTCCAAAGTCAGGCAGCCAGAAAGCAAAGAGTGTGGAGGTAGATCTTTGAATCTAAACCCAGTGTTCTTTTCACCAAGACCAGACTCCAAGTTTCATTTTATACATCCTTATTAAATAAGAAAACTCCAACAGAGTAAATGTGAAGATATAATGGGATTTATTCAATGATTCATGAGTTAGGCAGCATCCCATCCAGCAAATAGAAAAGAGGTACAGAAAAGGAAAGGTTTTTAAAGGCAGAGAAGAAGTGGAACAAGAAAGTCATAAATGAAAAAAAAGAAAAAAGATTATTTGGGGCTAGGTGACCTTCATTTGGGGACCAAAAGGGTTTATTAGACAGATTACCCAGATTACCTCTCCAATGCTGACCGGAAAGTTCCAGACTGACCAGTTAAGATAACAGTCCTAGGGAATGTTGAAACTGCAATTAGATTAGGTATCAAGTCTTGGTTTGGTGATGTGGGCTTTGCACAAATGCTTCCACTTTGGGCCTCTTTTTTTAACAACTTTCACTCGTGATGGGGTTTAGGTTAAACTAGGCAATGTAAACCCTTTTTTGCATATGCTAGATCCTTAGTGCTCTTCAAATCTTCTGCTTTGTCAGCCTAAAGTTGGCATACCTGCCCTCCTCCCTTCCTCCAGCCCAGGTGTACCTGCCCCCAGGGCAAGTGGCCCTAACACCTGCCTTGGCCTTCACTGTGGCTGGCCTTCAGACCAAAGGATGCCTCTCAGTACAGCAGGACGGTTCAGTCCCTGCCCTGGGTCTAGGAGGACCTTAACCCAGGAAGCTGGGAGATAAGAACCAGGAAAGACAAACCATGGGTCTAGAAAGCCCTAAGGAGGGATGATCTGGCCCTGAGGACAAGGAGCTCTGGGCTGAGGGTTTCCTTCAGGGATATAGACTGGTAAAAGGAACCAGGCATCATACATCCAGAAAATGCTGAGCAGGTAACGGAAGGAAAATCTGGGATTTGGGGCTCCTGGGCAGCTCAGTCGGTAAGCATCTGCCTTTGGCTCAGGTCATGATCCCAGGGTGCTGGGATTGAGACCCGTCTCTTGGCGCTGGGCTCCCTGCTCAGCAGGGAGTCTGCTTCTCCCTCCCCCTCTGCCCCTCCCCCCCTGCTCTCTCTCTCTCTCTCTCTCTCTCTCTCTATCAAATAAATAAAATCTTAAAAAAAAATCTGGGGTTAGAAAAACATGGGTGCTTTTTTTCCAAGTTCAGACACTGCTTCTACCTCTTTCTCTCATTGATAGTTCTGCTTCCTTGGATCTTCTACATAGGGCAGTTGTTAGAAGGGGCTTATCAGCTTTCAAACATATGGGCTCTGTGTTTATATGGAAAGCTATCAGTGTTTCTTTTTTTAAAATTTTTACTTATTTACTGGAGAGAGAGAGACAGCAAGCAAGCACAAGGCAGGGCGCTGGGGCAGAGGGAGAAGTAGGCTCCTTGCCGAGCAGGGCTCAATCCTAGGACCCTGGGATCATGACCTGAGCCAAAGGCAGAAACTTAACGCACTGAGCCACCCAGGAGACCTGCTATCAATGTTTCTAAACACCAACCTGTCTGGAGAAACTGGTAAAGAAAAGGTTTCTAAGTGACCTGTCGGGCTGCACAGGTCTATGAGGTGACTCCTGAGCTCAGAGAGAGGTTCTTGACGGCTAAGAGGCCTGGATGGGGAAAATTGTTTCTCTTTTCTCTGGATCCAATCCTGAGTGCCTCAGGATTGAGCATTGTGCCTCCTTCAAGCACCAACAATGCCCCTCAGCCCCTACATGGGCTGTTGGGCCTTGATTACCTGTGTTTCATCTAAGCTGAAGCACCATCACCTGTATGGTGCGCCATTCTTCTGTGTACCACTGAGAGAGAGGAAAGTGCTGGAGAGGGAGGCTCCACATGAAAGCTGGGACACCAGAGATACGGAGATCTCCCCAAAGAAGAAACTGGCTGGAAATGTGCATGTCTTAGTCTTGGCACCATGTGGAGTGAGAAAAACAATTCTCTCCTGACAAGTCAGACTGCAAATTCAGAGAGGCCTGAATTTGCATTGTCCGTGCGGTCTAAAAATGTCGAACAGAAAATGAATGTGGGGTGATCTCAGGTTTCTGGTGACCAGAAGTGACTGGCAGATAAATGTTCTCTCCCAGAGAATCAGCTACAATCCTGGCTAACAGTCACTGCAGGACACTGCTGATTTTAAGACACATCCTGACTGCACGTGAAGAAATGTGTTCCTCAGAATTAATGTGAGAAGGACACAAAACAGATGTGGCTGTTGGTGACACTGGCGATTAATTCCCCTGGGTTTGCCTGCAACTTTCCTGGTTTTAGCCCTAGAAGTCACACTTCTAGTGACATCTCTCAGTCCCGGACAAACGTTGGTCACTCCATCTAACTCATTCCTCTCCTGGGAGCATCTTCTCTAGCCAAGGGGCCTTATTCTATAGCACAAGCCAGGGGTAGGCTGACGGCACCAGAGCCTAGTCTCCTGACCCAGCCAGTCAGCACCTGGGACTTGAGGCCTAACCTGGGAGGATAAGGGAATTTGAAAATTTAGATACAAACATCTGAAGAAGTGAGGACATCCATTCTCTGAGAACTCTAGGACAGGCCTGGCTACTCAGGTTCTCATGGGTTCCTATGCACTGAAATAATTTCAATACACTCCCTTTTACTTATTTACCTTTTGAGTGGGGAAGGAGTTAACTTTAGTGTATCCTTGGCCCTTCTGGCTAGAGGGGCCCTGACCCAAACAGGGAGGCTGTCCCGCCAGGCTTTTCAGAGCCTACGGACTGTCCTAGATGCTGCCAAAAAGGGACAAAGTAATGCATATCGGTGGGTCTGCATGCCCAGGGGACAGGCACTCCTCAGGATCAGGTGTGTAAATGAAGCACAAGTAACATGAGTTCCACTGATGTCATTAGCAGAGTGGCGGGAATTATTCCCTAAACAAAGGCCAAGAGAGTGGTTTAATAGCGTCTGTGGTTTGTGTACTAAGTAACTACTCGGAGTTGTGCTTGTTTCCAAGCTCCTTTTCACATGTTTTCTGGGGATGAACAGTTAGAGACAGATACCAATACCGCATGTTTACCAAGGGGCCTGAGCTTCTCAGGACGACTACACACAAATTAAGTCATGTGGTGTTCCCTGCAGCCCTGCAAGGGCTCTGAGTTTGGGTGGGAGAGCCAGGCCCGAATCCCAGCTCCACTCCTGGGGAAGAGTGTGCTCTTGGACAAATTACCTCTCTTCTCTGGACCCTAGTTTTCCTCAGTTGTATGGTAGATCCTGGTCCTGTGAGGCTCCCAAGAGCCTATGTGGGTGGGGTGCTGTGCCCAGTGCCTGGCACACAGCAGGCTCTGTCACAAGGCAATGGCGTTGTTCCCGCCGATGCAGTGTGTGGACAGGGCAGGTCCCATGATAGAGGAAGAAACAGGCAAATTGTCTACCTTCTTGCACTGAATGTTCACCACACCTCTGTGAGGGAGATATTCCTATCTCCACTAAAAATCAGCTGGGAGTTAGTGAGGTCACGCGGCTTGCTCAAGTGTGCAGCTGCACTCAGGGCAGACCTGCGGAGGCAGTCTATGAGTACTGAGTGGACACAGTGCTAGGAGGGGGCTGGACATAGAAAGACACATGCTCTCTCCTTTCTAATGGGAGACAGGGAGACTACGGTCCTGTGCAGGGGTGCTGATTGAGTATAGCTTGAGCCCAGCTTGGAATTGCCCTGACGCTTCCACTGGCCTCATTGGCTGGAAGTCACTAAGGCTTTCTTCCAGTCATTTCCATCTCAGACCCTCTTCTCCATGTTGCTTGCCAGGGCTGGGGAGGGGGTCCTGTCATGGACACCCCATGCCTGATTCAGGGAGGAAAGTCGTGCCCATATCCTTTCTCCTTGGCCCCCTTTCCCCCTGCCAAATGCTGGGCTTCCCCGAGCACCCCTGCTTCCTCGCCAAGGCCATGAGGAAGCAGCTAGCTTTCCAGCGGCTAGGAATGGGATCTCTAAGCTAAGTGGTGGCCTTACAGCTAAGTGCAGGAATAAATTCTGAGCCAAGGGGGCTTTTTTTTTTCTCTCAGAATTTTTCTATATTAAATGCCTTGTCAACAATTTTTAAATTGACATGTACTCACTGTAACCAATGAAGCCATTTGAAGGAAAAAAATAAACACCCTCATCTGGCCCATAGACCCTCAGGAAATCAATGCTAACTGCTTGTGGGTCACCTTTCACAACTTTTTCTGTACTTATCATTATGGACTGAATTGTGTCCCCTGCCCTGACCCAATTCAGATGTTAGAGCCCCAACCCCACCTCCACCCCCTCCGCCTATATTTGGAGATAGGGACTGTGAGGAGGTAGTAAGCATTAAGTGAGGTCATAAGGGTGGGGCCTTGCAGTGAAGAGCCTTGCAAGAATACAGCAAGAGGTCTGCAAGCCAGGCAGAGAGGTCTCACCAGAAACAACACTGATGGCATCTTCACTTTGAACTTCTGGCCTCCAGAATTGTGAGAAAATACATTTCCCTCATTGAAGCCACCTGGTCTGGGTATTTTGTTACGGCAGCCCTAGCCGACTAATACACTTGTGTAACTGCCACACAAAGATCCATGCGGAGGGTGGAGAGGGTGCTTTATTTGTTGTTTATTTGAACAAAAATAGGATCATGCCATGCTCACATTGCTCTGAAGCTTGTTTTTCTCATTAACAGTGCTTAATGGCCACCTCGCTTCTTGTTCACACCCACATCCAATTCAGTTAGGAGATCCTGCAGGCCCCCCTTCAAAATCTATCCAAAATCTGACCACTTGCTGCTTCATTATGGGGTAAGCTCTCCTCTCTGTCATGGCAACAGCCTCTTCACACTCCTCTGCCTCACTCTACCCCCTTGAGTCAGTTGTCATAGCAGCCAGAGAGCTTCTCCAAGAATCTAAGTCAGGTGATGATGCTTCTTAGCTCAGAACCTTCTGGTCACTTCCCATCCGAAACAGAGTAAAACCCAGAGTTCTGGCCAGGAGCTACAAGGCCCTACACACACACACACACACACCAACTCTACAGCTCTCCTCCTGACCTCACAGCCCCTGTCCACTGCCACCCTGCCATCCTTGATGTTCCCAGATTGCATCAACTGCTGCCCTTTCTCCTGAATGCCACAAAGTTCTTTCCCTCACTCCCTCCCAAACTCTATCTCCCGACTCACTTTCATTATGCTTCACAGCACCTACTTACTACCATCTAATGTTCGATATACTTATTTGCTTGTCTGTGGTCTTTCTCCATTAAGATGTGAATTTCATGAACAACAAACCTTGTCTTGTTCCCTGCTGTAGCCCTAGTACTTAGAGCAGTGCCAGGTTCATAGCTGATGCTCAGTAAATGTTCAATGAATGAAAGAATGCATAAATCTCACTAAGTCACATCTAAGTCCAAGTCAGATATGTCAGGATACAACACCCTTTTCAACAGTTGGATAACATCTGCTAATGTGTTTGGACCACAGTTTACTTAACCATCCCCCTATTAATGAAGTTTAAATTGTTTCCACCTTTTCCTACTTTAAACAGTGTTTGTGCTCAACACTTTTGCACAGCTACTCTAATACATTGGTCCTTTTATTTCTATAGGATATTTTCCCTAAAGCTGGGTTGAAGTATGAAGACACTGGCATACTTAAAATTTTAATAGCCATTACTGACTTCCTTAGTCACTATTCACAGACAAATCCCCAAACAAGGTCTCAGCTGTTTTCCTAAACTGGGTCTGGGGTAATATTGCCCTTAGATCAGTCAAGGTGGCCTCCATCCTGTGCCTCCACACTTTTGAGGGCCCTGCATGTCACAAACACAAAAAATTAAATGTACTAAAGATCACATGGGAGCTTTTCTCCCATGGGATTCTGTATTCAGCACTGGGCTGGCATTGTGTGACCTACAATCCTGAATGTGAACGCTCATAACTAACACCCAAAATTTCCACATTTCCAACTATAATTCTCAAAACAAAACACTGCTGAGTCCAAATGCTGTGAAGGGTGTGCCCCTGCTGACCTTAGAGATAGTCACCGCTTTTGAGAGAGAAAGAATTTAATTGGCTGATATGCATAGATAAAAGACAAATCAATTTGTTCCTCAGTTTAAAACCTTCCAGTGCCCTATACTCCTCCTCTCAAAGCGCGTGAATCCAGTGGGTCCTTGTGTAACTAAATATTATTTCTCAACAATGCCAAGGGTCCATTGTCTTTTCTTTTTTGATTCTCATTTGTGATTCTAGAGGCATTCAGGAATTAGCTCGTATTCACAATAGTTGCACACCCTATCAATGTCAGTTATCTGTTGCTGTGTAACAAACCACATTGAAATTTAGCTGGTGGCTTAAAACAGCAGTTTGCTTACAATTCTGGGCTAGGCCAGCTGGGCCATTTTTCTGGTGCTCTCCATTGGGGTCACATATGTGGCTGCAGTCTGCCAGCATCTCTACGGGGACCAGATGGTCTAGGATGGCTTTGTTCAAATGTTTGGCAGGTGTGCTGGCTGTTGGCTAGGATGCCTCAGTCCTCCTCCAAATAGCCCTATACCCCCTAGGCTAGAATGGGCTTCTTTACATAATGGCATAAGTGTTCCCAGAGGACAGAAGCAAAAACTACAAGGCTTCTTAAGGCCTGGCCTTTGCTAGCTGCTTAGTGTTACTTCTGTCTCATTCTGTTGACCAAATGAAGCCTTGAGGGACACCCAGATCCAGTGGGTGGGCGGGAGGTAGAGATTCTATCTCTTGAAGGGAGGCATGGCAAAAATCATATTGCAAAGGAGCTGGACATGGAGTTATGATATACTGGAGACCGTGATATAACAATATACCACTGTGTCTCAGAAACTTTTTGCCATACTAAAGAATTCATATTTTTCTTACCTTTGTGTACACGTAATTGTAGTAGTAAAATATTTGAAGTGTGGTACAGATTCTTTGCCTTGCTTATTAAGTGGACATTAAAACCCTAGTATTATAAAGTTTTATTTTTATAGCAATATTTAATTAAAAAGTAAAAAAAATTTAATATAAAATCCAGCTTTATTTAAGTACATTTAATTTAAAATTTTATATTTATTAATTAAATTTTGTGTATTTTGCTTTGAATATTAGTAATTTTGAATGTTTTAGAAGAAAGCTTTATTTTGTAAATTCAGCCTATTGGGAATGAGTATAAATCAATCTGGGATTGAATTAGAAAATACGACCTTTATGCTCAGAAAAGAAAAAAAGGCAAAAAAAGAAAAATATTCAAAAAGATGATTTGCTTAAGTTTTTAAAAATCTGAAACACTATAAATGAGCAATCTTCCAGTGAGCAAGTTTCTCGTAAAATCTATGAGCAGAGAACTTCACAGGTTGTTTAGTTAGTGAACTTCTAATTACTGATAAAAACTGAAAATGAGCAGGAACATTTTTCTCCTCAAATTCATGACTTGAACAGGTTGAATGAAATGCCCACAACTTCATGGTTTTTTTTTTTTTTTTAAGATTTTACTTATTTATTTGACGGAGAGAGACACAGCGAGAGAGGGAACACAAGCAGGGGGAGTGAGAGAAGGAGAAGCAGACTTCCTGCCAAGCAGGGAGCCCCATGTGGGGGTGGATCCCAAGACCCTGGGATCATGACCTGAGCCGAAGGCAGATGCTTAACAACTGAGGCACCCAGGTGCCCCCATGGTTTTAGCTAAATGAAGATTTCAGTACAGATCCACAGAGTAAGAATGTATGTGTCCTCCTCTTGCACTTCCCAGGTTTGGGATGGTGAAAATGTGCCCATCAACTTCTCTCCCAGAGTGTGTTTTTAGATTGAGCAGAACTGGGAGGAGACGTTCCAGGAAGCCGCTGCCTTGTCAGATTCTTAAGGAGGGAGGGCCTCCAGCTCCCTCTGGGCCCCGTGACTGGAGGAAGAGCCACGAAGAACACTCAATCATGATAGCCTCCCTGGCTCCTGCCAGAGCCATCACAAAGGGGCTGGGCCCTGATGCCCCATTTCTGATGTTCCCCACCCTCTACCCCGGTACCCTTGGACTCAACTGGGCCTCTGCTAACC
Source organism: Ailurus styani (assembly GCA_002007465.1). Lineage (NCBI taxonomy): Eukaryota > Metazoa > Chordata > Mammalia > Carnivora > Ailuridae > Ailurus > Ailurus styani. Next base: position 4,184,600 of record LNAC01000119.1, read on the forward strand.
TGTCCACCTGAATAGGTTTGGGACCACTTCTGGAAACAGAGGCAGCTGCTTTTCATTTGCTTTTCCCTCTCAATGCAGTGCGTGAATTCCCAGCCACCCCTTGCCCGGTTTGCCTAGAGAGACCACTGCAAAGTGACAGCCTGCCACACCTGCTATGTCTGGGGGCTGCTCAGGTCACTCAAGGCAGTGTTAGAGAATCAGTGCAATGGGAGGGAGTAAGGTGCGGTCTGGAGAGCAGAACCATCAGGAGTTGAGGTGATGGAGGCCCAGGGAAAGGGAAGTGGCTTTGCAGGGTCACACAGCTCCTCCGTACCAGAACCAGAACTCTCAATTTCCAGTTGAGACTTTCTTCCACTGTATGAATTAGGAATACTGAGCTGTCTTCCCATCCTGGTAGGAGCTTCTCATTTTGTTTTGTTCCCCTCTCTTTTGTAAGACAGCCCTATCTTTGTAAGTGAGTGGAATGTCTTCAGACTCAGGGATTGGGTGAGTTTATCAATGAGAATAAAAAATGTTTAATGAAGATAATTACATTCTCCCTTTCCCAGGACCCTCTGCTTCCTGAGGCGGCCCCATTTCCAGCCATCAAATCCTGTAGGAAACTTTTGTTTAGTCTGGGGTGTCGGTTACATTTTCAACTGCAAAGATTTAGAACCAAAGTTAGGGGGTCTTAAAAAGACCTCACCATCCTCTTTGTTGAGACATGTGAGAAGTAAATAACCAGACTCTCTCATGTTCAAGAGCAGAAGTTTGGAAATAATCATCCACCAAAAGAGGGCTGATGAAATGCAGCAGCACACTGTGGAGCTGTAAAAGAGAAATGACAGGAGAGCTTTCCTTTTCACTTCTAAATTAAAGTTTCAGGTAGTTAGTAATCTACAGGTCTAGAGCAAAGCTGCCCTCCCACTGTCTGCCAGTCACCTGCAGGCAACCAGCCCCACCTATTTCTTCTGTAACCTTTTAAAGCTATGTCATGCACATAGGACCAGTTACATGGATAGTCTTTTTTTTTTTTTAAGATTTTATTTATTTATTTGACAGAGAGAGAGAGATTACAAGTAGGCAGAGAGGCAGGGAGAGAGAGAGGAGGAAGCAGGCTCCCCACTGAGCAGAGAGCCCGATGAGGGCCTTGATCCCAGGACCCTGAGATCCTGACCTGAGCAGAAGGCAGAGGCTTTAACCCACTGAGCCACCCAGGCGCCCATGGGTAGTCTTTTAAAAAAAATAGAAGCATGTTAAAAATCACTTCCCAGCATCTTGCTTTCTTCATTTAATATGTTCATTTATTCAGTAAATATTTAGTGAGTACCTACCATAATCCAGCCACTCTGTTAGGCGTTTGGAATTTGGTAGTGAACAAAAGAGATACATTCTTTGCCCTCTTGGAGCTTACATTTTCGTGGTAAATAAATAAGCAAGTAACTATATAGTGATAAGGGGTAAGTGCTATGGAGAAAAGCAGGACAAAGGAATAAGGAATATGTCTGTATGTGTGTGTGTACCCAACACAGGGGGCTGTTGGGCTGTTGGGAGGGCTGTTGCTTTTACATAGAGTGGTCAGGGAAAGCCTTGCTGATTAAGTGATATTTGAGGTGAGGGCTGAAGAACGTGAGGGAGTGAGCCCTGTATATAATCTGAAGTTGAACATGTTAAGTGGAGGAGACATCCTGCCCTAAGGCCCTGAGACCAGACAGTGCACTTCATGGAGAGCAACAAGGCAGCGACTGAAGTGGAACTGAGTAAATCTATCTGAGATACTCTGTATCATGAGAACTTTCTAATTTTTTTCAACATTGCATCTCATTCCTTTGGAGGTAGGTACCAGTTTAATTCAGCTTATTGATGGAAATTTAGGAGACTTGTGGTCTCTCGTGATTTTAATTAATAATTCTAGCAGGTGCCCCTTTGCACATGTGCAAGTTGTCTGCAGGATTAGTTCCTAAAAGTGGAATTGCTAGGTCAAGGGAGCGTGTATTTGTATGTTTCATAGATTTTGCCAGACTAAAGCCAACAAAGAAGTTGTACTGTTTTTGCCCCTCTGCCTACAATATGTCGTGGGATTTTTTTTTTTTGTCATTCAACAAATATTTATTGAATAATTACCAAGGACAGCTAAGTGCTGAAGATTGAGAACTGGAATAGAAACTACAGTTTGTCAAGGATATCTTGACTCACAAAACAGGTAAACTGTGCCAGACTAAGCTATGATGTTCTTCATACACTATTAATATTCAAATAAGTACACCACTTGGTTCAGATTCATAATTCTAAGGTAAGATCACTGACACTTCCATTAATTATCTAGTTTACAAAATCTAACCAAAGAGATTAGAGCAAAGAGCACCCTATGTCTAAACACCACCTAGGACAAAATGCACCAAACAATTAAGGAGATTGTTTTATTCCAGCTGGTGCAAAAGGGAGATCATTCATTAATGAGGCAAGTCTCAAGGAAGAGGAAGAAGACTTGAAGTTTTCTGAAACAAGAGTCATTACGGAAGAGTAGAGGCAGGTCTTATCTTGGATATGTGATTGTGAGGTGGTCCTTTGTGGTTAACCTTTTCTCTGTATTGTTCCAGTTTTAGCAACTGTGCTGCTGAATTGAGCACGTGTTAGCCTTTTCTCTGAACACAGAAGGGTGGGGGATTTCTGAAAGATTAAAAAAATGCTATCTCACATAGTTCTATTTCTTTAAATAATAGCTCGAGCTATAATTTACCTACCATACAATTAACTCATTTAAAGTATATGATTCACTGGTTTTCAGTATTTCACATAGTGATATGACCATCATCGTGATCAATTTTAGAACATTTTTAGCGCCTCTAAAAACCCTTCATACCCATTAACAGTCACTCCCTCATTTTTCATTGCCTTGTCCTAGGCGTCCTCTACTTTACTTTCTGCTTTTCTGCTACTTCCATTTAGCATAATTTCCAGGTTCATCCATGCGGAATATTAGAATATTGGGTGTGAAGCCTACTTAAAAACACATGAATACATATATACATAAAGCAATGATTTAGAGGGAAAAAATCCTAGCGCAACCCACAGAGAGATCACAATTTTAAAAATACAGATAAGTCGGGGCGCCCGGGTGGCTCAGTTGTTGGGGCATTGGGGCGTCTGTCTTCAGCTCAGGTCGTCCTGGGGATGGAGCCCAAACCCTGCATCGCATTGGGCTCCCTGCTCAATGGGAAGCCTGCTTCTCCCTCTCCCACTCCCCCTGCTTGTGTTCCCTCTCTTGCTGTGCCTCTCTGTCAAATAAATAAATAAATAAATAAAATCTTTATTAAAAAAAATAGGTAAGTCTTTTGAGGATCTAAATTAACCTCAAGTTTTTAAATAAAAACAAAACAAACATAAAAAACCCCTGGTTTTTCCAGAGGGGGAAGGAAGTCAAAGGAAACGACCAAACAATACAGATTTGCATGGCTATCATTTACCTGCAATTTACAAGAAGTGCAGAAGAGCTCAAAGACAATGAGTCTCCAGCAAACAACCAGAGGGTGGGCTGGAGATGACCCACAGCTCTTTTCTGAAGTACATTTCTTTCTATAGCCTTAAAATTATGTGATACCCTTTTAATCCTCTATTTCTTTAGACTTATGTACCAATTTTTTATAGGTTGAGCAGCTCATCCTGGCTTCAGCACTGTAAGTCCCCTGTCCTGGGAAAACCAGGACAGATGGTCACCCTAATTTTCTATTACAGGCAATGAGGGAATTACTCTATTTCCGCTTCCTTTCTGAGGAAGCTCTTTCTATCACAGTGGTAGGCAACCTTGACTACTCTCGAAGAAGCTTTTAAAAATCCCGATGCCTGGGCCTCACCCCCCATTGATTATCACTTAATTGGTCTGGGATGTGGCTTACACATCTGGGAGTTTTAAAAGCTACTCAGATAATGTTTAGAATTAGAGATTGGGAACCACTGGTATGTAAAGATATGGAACTTTCTCCAAGATGTACTAAGTGCAGAACACTGTATGTGATATGCCACCAGTATGTAGAAGACGGAAAAGAAGAAGAAAATATTTATATATATATGCATCAACTATCTTTGGAAGGAATTGTTAACATTGGTTCCTGTGGGGATGTCAGCTGGGGATTGGGAAGACTTCTCACTGCCTACTTTTTGACCTTGTGAATCTGTTATCTATTTTTAACTGTTATTTTAAAGTTCTACCTCTTCAATCTGGAAAGAGCATTTACTGTCCTGAAAAAGTAGATATATAATTAAATAGACCATATGATCTTTTGTTTTTTTTTAAACGCTCCAAACACAAATTGAACTACAGCCCAACAAAGAGCTATGCATAGAAAACGTTTTCTGAGGAAGGAAATTTAAAATATATTACTCCAAAATTACATGAATATATCACATTATAAAATTAAAACATATACATATATGCAAATACACATATGTCTACACCTACGACCACATCCAACAAAGTGTGTCTCAGTGGTAGAACTATGACTTTTATTCTTATATCTTTTTAAAACATAGAAGCCACCTTCATTATTTTTTATAATACAAATAAAAAATAGAAAATTAATAATCATGTTTTTATCTAAAGGCGTGGCTTTGGCTTCCCTGGAAGGAGTCAGCTTTATCTTGCTGGGGTAGGGGCTTTTGTTCTTCTTCCTTCCTTCCTGAGCCACGTGGGATCCTTTCTCACCAAAAAGGAAGCCCAACTGCTGAGGCTTCAAAATCAGCCTGACTGCCTCACGCCGGCACCTGGGGAAGGGCCATCACTGGAGCTGGGCAGCTGCCAATCGATGCCCAGGTAAACTTTTCTGATTGCTTCCCACACAGTGAACACTGTGCTCAGCTGTGTGGGGGGTAAAAGGTCAGCAGACAGGACTTTACCAACAAGGCATTGCCTGTCAGAGGTGGTGGTCTGGACATATGCACATAAACAGGCTTGTTCTAACATTGATGGGCCAGGATGAGAGTATCAGTGGAAGCCCACATTCCATATATCTAAATATTGGGAAGCTGTCACTCAAGTGAACACACTGTTGACTGAGATATTATCTATTCTATTCCTTTAATAAATATAACTTCAAATGACCAGAGAAGACTAGGTTTGAGTGTAGAATTTCTTCTTATTCCATGGGGTTCTGTGTTTGGACATAGCTGTAGCAGGTATCTTCTCAAGAAAATGTGGGTGGCCTCCACTTAACAGACAGCAAGGAGCCAAGGCCTGCAGTCCAGTGACTCTTGAGGAACAGAAATTCTGCCAACAGTTGTCCCAACTTAGAAGCTTGGGGCTCCTGGGTGGCTCAGTTGGTTAAGGGTATGCTTTCAGCTCAGGTCATGATCCTGGAATCCTGGAATCGAGTCCCACATGGGCTCCCTGCTCAGTGGAGAGCCTGTTTCTCCCTCTGCCCCTCACCCCACTCGTGCTCTCTCTCTTGCTCTCTCTCTCAAATAAATAAAATCTCTGAGAAAAAAAAAATTTAAGAATAAAAAAATGAACTTAGAAGCAGATCCTTCCCCAGTCAAGCCTACTGATGAGACTCCAGTCCTGGACAACATCCCGTGATAGATCCTGAAACCGAGGACCCATCTAAGTCCTGCCCAGATTCCTAACCCACAGAAACTGTGAGATGGTAAATGTGCTGTTTTTAAGTCACTAAGTTTGCCGTAATTTGTTACACAATAGAAAACTGATATAATGGCTCTGTTGGAAGAGTTGGCCTTCAGCCATGGCTCTCAGTCACTAGTAAGTTAGTCACTTACTCGTTTTCTCTTCCCACCCCCTCTTCATCTTGAATCCTGGAGGGCCTCATGTTCATTTCTGTAGATACTCTGGCTTTCATGTTAGTTCTGTCATCCCTGCTCTCTCCTCCTGGATAACCTTCAAGCCCAGAGGTGTGCACATACTCAGCTAGTGCTACCCATGGGAGCAGTGCTGCTCCTGGGAGTACAGGCCAGGGGACAATTCCAATCAAGCCCTGGGAATGGCTCAAGGTCATTTGTGCAGGGAATTCCAGGGTCCCAAAGAGAGGGGCTTCAGGTCTTCGCCCCCCACCCCCCACCCAGACTCTCTACCCCACTGGAAAGGGCATGGCTAGAGAAGGGACAAAGCGAGGCTTACCAAAGCACAGGCCAAGGCTAGAGGCCTTTCTTGCCCACTCTAAGGCCAGTACTGCGCTCATGAGAAGCACTGGCCGAGGCCCAGGTAGACTGGATCAGACTTGGAGGGCTGCCTGAGGAGCACAAAGCAGCATGCTGCTGCACATCTGAGAGAAATCTTCAAAGGGAGCTATTGGTTGAGTTGGACCATGTAAGTGAGAGGGCTTAGGGATCAGGAGAAATGGGAAGGCCTCCAACAGAGCAGCCAGAACTGAGTTGTTGGCTCCCAGTGATGCAGTTTCTTTAGGGCAGAGTGATGAGGAGTTTGGACTATAGAGTCAGAGTGCATCTGTTCAAATCCTGCCTGTGCACCCTGGCTCTGTGACTTTAGTCAAATTACCTAAACTCTCTGAATATAAAATTCATCTATAAAATGGGGATCTATAAAATGTTTCCTCATCTATAAAATGGGGATAATAATAGTATCTATCCCATAAGTTTGCGGAGAGGATCAATACATGTAAAATGTCTGGTAAATGTTTCATGAATATTGGTTATTGTTAAGGAAACTGAGGCTCAAAGCAGATGAAAGATTATCTTTCTGCTCCTCAGTGCTACTTGCCTTGCTTCAGAGGTCAGAGGGAGAAGCAAGGAGGGTTTTATTCAGTTCCTAGGACACTCATTTGTGTAAGAAGCATTTACAGTGTGGGGGCTGGGGTACTGGCCTTCAAGATGGGCCACTTTAGTGTGAACATTACTTTGAGTTAAAAGAAATCTAAACCCAGCAGATTCAGGAAAAGCCTTTACCTCCCCCTCAACTGCCTGCTTGTACCAGGAAGAGAGCTATTAATAGAGATTCCCTTTTACCTAAGAAACTTAACTGCATAATAGGGCAACTTTTATTGCTCAAACACCTGCTAATGGTCTTCCTCCCCTTTGTATCTTCAGACCCTACCCCCCTCCTTAGTTCATATAAGCATCATGTTGCCTCACTGTCTTTTGGATTTCCATGACTGTATGGATTCCTGTACATATGCTATTAAATTTGATTTTCTACTGTTACTCTGTCTCATGTCAGTATGATTCTTAGTCCAGCTAGAAGGACTTTGAAGGGTATAAGAAATTCTTCCTCCTCAACAATGGGAATTTTCAAGCATGGTCCTAACTCACACCTTCCTTCCTCAAACTCCATGACAGTCACAACAGGGAAGTGGAAAAGTGCTGCTGGAGTGAGGGGATCAGGATCTCATGGTTCCTGTCCTTAACAACTGTGTGCCCTTAGGCAGGGCACCTGGGCTCTGTTGTCCCATCTGTGAAGTAAAGGGGTTATCAGTGTGCCTTGAAGTATGGACCACAGACCTGTAGCCTGGGCATCACCTGTTCGAAGAGCAAAATCTCAGGCTCCACCTGGACCTATTGACGCAAAATCTCTGGGGCCAAGGCCTGAGAATTTGCATTTCTAACACACTCTCTTGGTAATTTTTTGCTCACTGAGGTTGGAGGATCACTGGGGTGGACTGTCAGAGGACTATCAGAGGACTGTCACGGACCTGGCTCTGCAGGCACACCCTTGGGCACTGATGCAGGAAGCCCAGTGGGCTGGGCTTCCTGGCGCCAAGCCTGACCAGTACTGGTCTCCCCCAGAGGCTCCACTTTCACAGACACCTGTGGGGTTCTAAGGAAACAGGTGTTCTGCTTTTACTTGGTAGAGCTTAGAAACTGCTTGTTATGGTCTGAATGCTTGTGCTTCTCCAGTTTGTAACTTGAAATTCCAACCCCTGAAGATGATGATAGTAGGAGGTGGGGCTTTCAGCCGGTGCTTAAATCTTGAGGGTGGAGCCTTCATGTATGGGATTAGTGTCCTTATAAAAGAGGCCCCAGCGAGCTCCCTACCTTCTTTGCCAAGAGAGGTTACAGTGAGGAACTGGCTACTCAGCAGGACAGGGCCTTCACCTGACCATGCTGCACCCTGATCCCGGACTTCTAGCTTCCATAATCGTGAGGTAGAAATATCCATTGTTCTTAAGCCACCCAGTGTGTGCTACTTTGCTACAGCAGCCCGAAAGGACTAAGATATTCCTGACTTGGAGGTGGGGCTGGCTATTTAATTTATGGGGCCCAGTGCAAAATGAAAATGTAGGGCCCCTTGTTCAAAAAACGGGAGGAAAGCTTTTTTTCTTGCTTCTGCTGTCTCCCTCTTGACTATTCATGTGTTTTAAAATTTGCTATTTAATGTCATGACCCTTCAGGCACGGGGACTCTTGCAGGGTGAGTGCAGGCCCCAGCCCCCACCCTCCCCGGGGTTTGTACCCAGGCCCTCCTGCGGGCCTTGCAGTTTACACTGAGACCTCTGAGCTCTGGTTGGAGCAAAAGTGATTGCAGCTAGGAGAAAGCAGAGCAGCAACCTGTACTTGGGGTGATTAATGAATACATTTGGAAATTTCCTTCTGCTTTGTCCTGAGCCTGCACCTGAACTGTGGTTGATACAGCAGTACATTTCTGTATAATCTCTTTTGACAGCCAGGAGGAGGGCAAACCCACAAGACTAACCTAATTACAGTAAAAGAGAGATCTGGCTGCTCCTTGTTGACAAGGTCAACCCAAGGGCATCCCAATTCAGGGATCTAGTGCTTCTGGACCAGTGTGCTGCCAGCACAGAAAGTACTTTCCTGTCCAGCTCCTTGGCATATTTTTACTTCGTGACAAATGGTGGCTGTCACTCCTGGGCTGTGTCAAGTAGGGTGATGTGAAGGGAACCAAGTGGATTGGGCTCCCTCTACCCCTGTAGCCAGGCCTGAGCTACATTGGCCCAGGAGGGGATGTACAGTGCTCAGAGCCCTCATCAGGGACTCAGAAAAACTGAGGTCTCTTCCTGTTCTATCTCACAGAGTGACCTGGGGTAGACATTCAGCCTCCCTGGGCCTCAGTATTCTCGTCTATAATATAAAGATACTCAATTAGATGTCCCAGCTCTGCCTCTCCCTTATTTAACATATCATCTGGTTAAGGATTTAAAAGAGGTATTTCAGTCTGTGCAGTTAATTTTATAGGAAGAGCGTGAAGAACATAGGGCAAAGTGAGAGAGAAACTGTAAGGTGGGTTGGTTACATCAGGAAAGACTAAAATGTCATTAAAGAACTTGAGGCTTCTTTTGTAGGCAAGGGAGGGGAACCATTGAAGGCGTATAAAGAGGGAAAGCGATATCTTCAGAGCGGAACCTGAGAAAGATGAAGTAGGATGCCAAGTTTCAGAGGAATTGAGGATAAAAGAAGTCAGTTAAGGGGCTACACACAGGTGTTTGTCCTTACCAGACAGTATCAAATTGCCTTCCTCAGGGCTGTCCAAATTTACACTCCCTCCAGCAGGCTAAGAGAGCTCTTATTTCCTTACAAACTCATTATTTGGCATTATCAGACCTCTATATTTTTACCAACTAAATGGGTGTGTTAGCATTTTATTGTGATTTTTTTTTAAGATTTTATTTATTTGAAAGAGCATAAGCAGGGGGAGTGGCAGAGGGAGAGGGAGAAGCAGGCTCTCCCTCTCCCCTGAGTGGGAGCCCAACTAGGTACTGGAGCCCAGGACCCAGAGATCAGGACCTGAGCTGAAGGCAGATGCTTAACTAACTAAGCCACCCAGATGCCCCTGTGGATTTATAGCATTTTTAAAAAGTAATTTCTACACTCAATGTGGGGCTTGACCTCATGACCCCGAGATCAAGAATTGCAGGCTCAGGTGCCTGAGTGGCTCAGTTGCTTAAGCAACTGCCTTCAGCTCAGGTCATGATCCCAGAGTCCCCGCATCTAGTCCTGAATCGGGCTCCCAGCTCCATGGGGAGTCTGCTTCTCCCTCTAACCTTCTCCCCTCTCATGCTCTTGCTTGCTGTCTTTCTCTCAAATAAATAAAATCTTAAAAAAAAAATTGCAGGCTCTACCAACTGAGCCAGCTAGGTGCCCCATAATTACTGGATATTTGTTTCCTCTTCTGAGTCTCCTGTTCAGTCTTTTGACTATTTCTTTTAAAATCCCCCCTCCCCCATTGATTCTGGATACTAATCTTTTGTCAGTTACATGCAATATGAATATATTTTCCCAGTTTGTAGCAACTTTAGAAAAGCAATCAGATCATTATAATAGTTGAATTTATTAACATTTTTACTTAGTTTGTTCTTTGATATCTTTTAAAGAACTCCTTCTCTGAAACCCTAAATCTGTTTTTTATTTCTCCTATATTTTCTAGAAATTTTAATGTTTTATTTTTCATATTTAGGCCTTTGCACATTAAACTTAGGTTTGTATATAGTGTAGAATAAGGAAAGATCAGATTGAATCTAATTTTATCTTTTTCTTTTTCCATGTGGATACCCAGTTTTCCCAGCACCGCATACTGAATGGTTCACCTCAGCCAGGAAAAGGGTGGGACTAGTCAAGTGCCAACTCCCAGGGTTGCAAGCAACTTGAAGCTGAGAGTGAGCACCTTCATCTTTGTACCCTGGGCACCTTGCTTGCCTCAGTTTATCCCTGCCTTGCTGTCATTCTCCCCTTCCAGGGAACCCGCATGGCAGAAAGGCTTGTCCTGATTCTAACACACATGAAACTTTGGGTCTCCTGTCTAGGATTATAGGTTCCCGAGACAGAAGAGCCTTCCCCCCAACACACACACACATTTTAATTTCAGTATAGTTAATATATAATGTTATATTAGTTTCAGGTGTACAATGTAGTGATTCAACAATTCTATACACTACCCAGTGCTCATCACTGTAAGTGTACTCTTTTTTTTTTTTAAAAGATTATTTATTTATTTATTTGACACAGAGACCACAAGTAGGCACAGAGGCAGGCAGAGAGAAAGGGAGCAGGCTCCCTGAGGAGCAGAAAGCCCAATGCGGGGCTCGATCCCAGGACCCCGAGATCATGACCTGAGCCGAAGGCAGAGGCTTTAACTCACTGAGCCACCCAGGCGCCCCCACTGTATGTGTACTCTTAATCTCCCTCACCTATTTCAACCACTCCCCCCCACCTCCCCTCTGGTAACCATTAGTTTGCTCTCTACAGTTCAGAGTCTAGTTTTTGGTTTGTCTTTTTTTCTTTGTTCATTTGTTTTATTCCTGAAATTCCACATATGAATGAGATCATATGGTATTGGTCTTTCTTTGACCTATTTCCCTTAGCATTATACCCTCTAGATCCATCCATGTTGTTGCAAATGGCAGGATTTCATTCTTTTTTATGGATGAGTAATATATCATTGTATATACATATACCACATCTTCTTTATCTGTTCATCTATTGATGGACACTTGGGCTGCTGTCATAATCTGGCTATTGTAAATAATGTTGCAATAAACATAAGGGTACATATATCTTTTCAAATTAGTGTTTTCATATTCTGTGGGTAAATACCACTAGTGGATAAAATGGTAGTTTTTATTTTTAATTTTTTTGAAGAAACTCCATACTATTCTCCAGTGGTTGGACTGATTTACAGTCCCACCAACCGTGCCCAAGTGTTCCCTTTTTTCCACATCCCTACCAACACTTGTTTGTTGTCTTTTTGATTTTAGCCATTCTGACAAGTGTGAGGTGATATTGAGGTTTTGATTTGCATTTCCCTGATGATGAGTGGTGTTGAGCATTTTTTCATGTGTCTGTTGACCATCTGTATGTCTTTTTTGAAGAAATGTCTGTTCAGGTCTTCTGCCCATTTTTTTTTTTGTTTTTTTTTCAAATAACAACAGACGAAGTTTTATTTCATTCAAGTCAGTCAGTGACAAGCATGCTGCCTTGCTCATGAAAACTTCTCCAAATTATTTGTTAAATGCATTAGTTAGTGATTAAATTTCTTAGATATTACTAACATAGTTTTTTGAGGTAAACATTTTGGATATACATTATCTTAAATCACTTAAAATGTTACAAATTTATTCTGTCCATTTTTTAAGTGGATTATTTTTTTTGTTTATATATTGAGTCACATAAATTCTTTATATATCTTGGATACTAACCCTTTATTGAGTGTATCATTTGCAAACATCCTTTCCTATTCAGTAGGTTGTTTTTTTAGTTTTGTTGATTATTTCCTTTGCTGTGCAGAAGCTTTTTATTTTGATGTAGTTCCGACAATTAAGTTTGCTTTTGTTTCCCTTGCCTCAGGAGACCTATCTAGAAAAATGTTTCTATGGCTGATATCAGAGAAATACTGACTATGCTCTCTTCAGGACTTTTATGGCTTCAGGTCTCACATTTAGGTCCTTAATCCACTTTGAGTTTACTTTCATGTGTGGTATAAGAAAGTGGTCCATTTTCATTCTTTTGCATGTAACCTTCCCAACACCATTTGTGGAAGAGACTGTCTTTTTCCCATTGCATATTCTTGCCTCCTTTGTTATAGATTAATTGACCATATAAATGTGGGTTTATTTCTGCACCTTCTATTCTGTTCCATTGATTGAGATCACATAGGTGTCTATTTTTATGCCAGTATCATACTTTTTTGATTAGTATAGCTTTGTAGTATATCTTGAAATCTGTGTTACCTCCAGTTTTGTTGCTTTTCAAGATTTCTGTGGCTCTTCAGGGTCTTTTGTGGGTCCATACAAATTTTAGGATTATTTTTTCTAGTTCTGTGAAAAAATGCTATTGGTATTTTGATACAGATTGCATGGAATCTGTAGATCGCTTTGGGTAGTATAGACGTTTTTAACAATATTTGTTCTTCTAATCCGTGAGTGTGGAACACCTTTCCATTTGTTTTTGTTGTCTTCAATTTCTTTCATCAATATTTTATCGTTTTCGGAGTATAGATCTTTCATCTCCTTTCTTAAGTTTATTCCTAGGTATTTTAGTATTTTTGATGCAGTTGTAAATGGGATTGTTTTCTTAATTTCTCATTCTGCTACTTCATTATTAGTCTATACAAATCCAACAGATTTCTATATATTGACTTTGTATCCTGTGAACTTACTGAATTCATTTATCAGTTCTAGTAGTTTTTTGGTGGAGTCTTTAGGATTTTCTATATATAATATCCATATCATCTACAAATAGTGGAAGTTTTATTTTTTCCTTACCAATTTGGATGCCTTTTATTTCTTTTTCTTGTCTGATTGCTGTGGCTCAGACTAGTACTATGTTGAGTAAAAGTGGTGAAAGTGGATGTCTTTGTCTTGTCCCTGATCTTAGGGGAAAAACTCTGTTTTCACCATTGAGTATGATGTTTGCTATGGGTTTTTCTAGATGGCCTTTATTATGTTGAGGTATGTTCACTCTAACCCTACTTTGTTGAAGTCTTTATCATGTCTTTATCATGAATGGATGTTTTACTTTGTCAAATGCTTTTTCTACATCTGTTGAAATGATCATATGGTTTCTATCCTTTCTCTTATATTGATGTGATGTATCACATTGATTAATTTGCAAATACTGAGCCATACTTGCATCCCAGGAATAAATCCCATGTAATTGTGGTGAATGATTTTTTTTAAATGTATTGTTGGATTCAGTTTGCTACTATTTTGTTGAGGATTTTTGCATCTATGTTCATGAGAGATATTAGCCTAGAGTTTTCTCTCTCTTTTTCTTTTTTCTTTTTCTTTTTTTTTTATTGGTAGTGTCTTTATATGGCTTTCATAGCAGAGTAACACTGGCTTCATAGGATGAATTTGGAAGCTTTCCTTCCTCTTCTGTTTTGTGGAATACTTTGAGAAGAACAGGTATTAACTCTTCATTAAATGTTTCATAGAATTTTTCTGTGAAACCATATGATCTTGGACTTCTGTTTGTTGGGAGTTTTTTTTATTACTGATCCAATTTCATTGCTGGTATTTAGTCTGTTCAGATATTCTATTTCTTCCTGTTTCAGTTTTGGGAGGTTATAAGTTTCTAGGAATTTATCCATTTCTTCTGGGTTGTCCAATTTGTGGGTGTATAATTTTTCATAATATCCTCTTATAATTCTCTGTATTTCTGTGGTGTTGGTGGTTATTTCCTCTTTCATTTCTGATTTTGAGTTCTCTCCCTCCCTCTCTCTTTTTGATGAGTCTGGCTAAAAATTTATCAATTTCGTTGATCTTTTCAAAGAACCAGCTCCTGGTTTCATTGATCAGTCCTATCATTCTTTTGGTTTCCAGTTTGTTTATTTCTGCTCTAATCTTTATTATTTCCTTCCTTCTACTGGTTTGGGGTTTCATTGGTTCTTCTTTTCCTAGCTCACTTAGCTGGAAAGTTAGGTTTTTTTATTTGAGATTTTTTTTTGCTTCCTTTGGTAGGCCTTTATTGCTATAAACTTCCCTCTTCAAACCACTTTTGCTGCTTCGCCAAAATTTTGGACAATTGTGTTTTCATTTTCATTTGTCTCTGTGTATTTTTGGATTTCCTCTTTGATTTCTCAGTTGACCCATTCATTGTTTAGTAGTATATTATTTAACCTCCATGTATTTGTGCTCTTTCCAAATTTTTTTCGGTTGATTCTTGACAAATCAGATGATTTCTTATTGATTTTCTTCTTGATTTCTAGTTTCATAGTGTTGTGGTCAGAAAAGATGCATGGTATGACTTCAAGTTTTTTTTACTTTGTTGAGACTGGTTTTGTGGCCTAATATGTGATGTCTTCTGGAGCATATTCCATGTGCACTTGAAGAATGTGTATTCTGCTTTAGGATGGAATGTTCTGAATAGATCTGTTAAATCCATCTGGTCCAAGGTATAATTTAAAGCCACTATTTCCTTGTTGATTTCGGATAATCTATTCATTGATGTACATGGGATGTTAAAGTCCCCTACTATTACTGTATTACTTACTATTGATTACTTTATGTTTGTTATTAGTTGCTTCATGTTTTTTAGTGTGTCTATGTTAGATTCATAGTTACAATTATTATATCTTCTTGATGGGATTTTCCCTTTATGTTTACATAGTGTCCTTCTTTGAGGCAGAACAGTCTTTATGAAGAAGGAAAAGGAGGCTTGGATCTTCTTTCTGGTCCAGGCTGCAGAACAAGGGATGCCTGGGTCTGGAGGCGGGGTGGGGAGAAGAGGTCCATTGCCCTTGATGTGCTGTTAGAGGCTTTTATGGGTTTCTGACACTTCTGGGAGCAAGGGGCTGGTGCAACAGGGCCTACCCCCTCCACACTGTCTTGAGTGGACCCTGAAGGATCTGACACTTGTGGATTCTGCCCCTTGTATTCTCTAGAGAATGTGGGAAGTTCTTGAGGGCACCCAGACAGTTTAAGCTACTGCATAGATATGGAACAGGGCATGGTAGGAGTCGAGAGAGTTTTTTCTTTTAATTCTCTTTCAGTCTTTCTGATTGTATCTCCTAGAAAGCCTCCCTTTGATATAACTGGTCAATCTTATCTAAAACTTGTTCACCTCCTTTTTAACTCCTAGAGGTTGGGCTTAAGGCTTTGGAGTCTTGAGGGCTATGGTATCTGACTAAATATTTAATCACATTGTTTTGTTTTCATTGTATTCATTTTTGGGGGGTTGTCTTCTATTCTGTCAAGTGATGGCAGTTTGCTATAGCAAGTTCCTATTAATTAATTAATTAATTAATTAATTATTTTAAAAGTAGGCTCCATGCGCAGTGTGAGCCCAGTGTGGGGCTTGAACTCATGATCCTGAGATCAAGATCTGAGCTGAGATCAAAAGCCCGATGCTTAACCAACTGAGCCACTCAGGTGCCCCCAGAGAGTTCTGTTTTATTTATTTATGTATGTGTGTATGTATGTGTGTATTTTAAAGATTTTATTTTATAGAGAGAAATAGAGCACACAAGCAGGAGGAGCAACAGGCAGATGGAGAAGCAGGCTCCCCTCAGAGCAGAGAGCCCTATGTGAGGCTCAATCCCAGGACCCTGGGATCATGACCTGAGCTGAAGGCAGAAGCTTAACTGACTGGACCACCCAGCCATCCCAGAAAGTTCTGTTTTAATACAGGCATATGAGTTCACCTTATGTATGTAAAGTCATATGGATGGGTGCATTGGATAAAGAGATCACCAAATGTTAATCATGGTTATCTTATGGTGGTTTTTGTTTTCCTCATTGTGTGTGTTGTTTGCATTTTTTATAATCAGCATGTGTTATTTACATAATCAGAAAATAACCATTTTTGTTATGGATCAAGGTATATATTCTATATACATTATGATATATATATGTATATGTAATAACATATACATAATAATACAAAGAATATGTGGATTTAGCTATATGGTTGACTTAGCCTGATGTAGGGCTCATCCTGGGAGACTGTGAGGAATGAGGAGCTGGCTGAACCCGGGCTAAGACCAAGGATGGCTCTTCTGTCACAAAAAGTTAGGTGCCTGGCTCTTAGGGGCCACTCTTTGTCCTTTCAGTATTGCTCGGAAGGCTCCATTTCAGAATCTGTTACAACTTTAGAATCAGGTAAAGCACTGATCCTTTTTGGTGGGATGGGGCTGAGTTTCTGTGATGTGTTAGATCTTTGCCTTGCCCCAGGTAGGGGTGGTCAAAGGGAACCTGGCCAGAGTCCAGATGGCTCGGATTTGTGAGTGCTGCCTGCGAATGGTCTGTTGTACCAGAGCTGACAGATGATAGCCTTCTCCCTCCTGGAATGTTCCCTGCCTGCAGAGTGCCCACTGTCTGGCTCTCCTCCCAAAGAGTCCTGGCCGCTCGTGCCAGTTCATGGTGCTGGCTCTTCCCTAGGGAGGAGGGCACGATTGAATAGGAATTGCTCAGGCAAACATTGCTGATGTGTAGCCCTAGGAATTTACTGTCTTCAGGAAAAGGCTCTTTGTCAGATCATACCCCCAAGTTACTGTTTAATCTTTAGTGGAGCCAACATTGTCCCGACACAACAAGGGGCAGATAGTTAATCCCAGATCTACCTTGGGAATTTACCTGGCTTTATGGTCTGATTCCTGTTCTGGGTATCTGATTATGGGATCAACAGATTGGGGTGTTGGTGTCCACCAGTCATGAGATAATACAGACTTGTAAGCCACTAATCAGTGGACACTGTAATCAGGAGGACCAGACAGTCACAGGGCCTGCCCTTCTGGAGGCAGCAGTTGGATGAAGTGGGCCAGTGAATGAGGCAGGTGTGAGGAGGGTGTGTAGTGCAGGAGTGGGGCTGCTGCAGCACATAGCAGTGATCTCAGAGTGGTGCAGGGTGAGGTGTCTGCAGGATAGACATTTAGATGGAGACACAGTTTGCCAGGTGAGGAGATGTGGAGTGATGCTGGAAGAGGGAGCGGTGTGTGCAGAAATTCCAAGGCCCAAGGAACCCCGCTGGCTCCAGCTGAGAGGTGTCCTTGAGGTGGTTAAAGAAGAGAGAGATGTGTGGGCAGATGGTCAGGGCCCAGATCCTGTAGGACTTCCTTGGACACAGGAGTCCTCAACAAAGGATGATTTCCTCCTTCAGGGACATCTGGCAAGGTGTCACAACTTGGTTGTCACAAGAGTGTGAGGAGGAGGAGGGGAGGAGGGAAGGAGTGTTACTGGCATCTAGTGGGAAAGAGGCTCCCAAACACCCTGCAGTGCTCAAAACACCCTGCAGTGCTCAAGACAGCCCCCAGCAACAAAGGATTATCCTGCCAGTATGTTAATAGTGCTGAGGTTGAGAAATCCTCATCTAGGTACATCAGGACCACTTCCAGGACTTTGTTCCTTACTCTAAAGCCAAGGGGAAGCCATGCTGGCGTCTTACACAGGAGAGGAATGTGATCAGATTTCTATTCCAATGATAAGTCTAGCTGCTTTGAGGACATTTTAAGGTCTAGCTGTTCCAGTCTGGGGCAACTCTCTTAGTAGTTCTGGACCATTCTCTAGCTTGGGAATTTGCAGCCTCTGTGGTCCACCCCCCCACTCCCACCCCACTCCTGTGCCGGGGCTTACCTTTAACAACTTTGTGGCCCTCTAGGTATCTATCAGGGCAGGGAAAGCAATTCAGATGCACAGTAAGAGCTTAAGCAGGCCAGGGGGTTTTCTACTTGGTACAAAAGTCCCACACTAGGGCCTACAAAATGTTTAAGGCCAGTATGGCAGGCAGAAAGTCACCCTCCAAGATGTCCCTGTCCTAATCCTCAAAACCTGTGAATATTGGCAAAGGGATTTTGTAGTTGCAATTAAGCTAAGGAACTTGAAATGGGAAAATTCTCCTGGATTGTCTGAATGGGTCAGTGTAATCACAGGGCCCTTATAAAAGGGAGACAGGAGGTCAGATTCAGAGGAGATCTCATGACAGAAACAGAGGCCAGAGAGAGAGATTTGAAGATGCCATGCTGTAGCTTTGAAGGTGGGGAATGGGACCAGGAATACAAAATAATAAATTTATGTGCCACTAAATTTCTGGCAATTTGCCAAAATAGCAACAGGAAACTAATCCAACAAGAAACTAAAAAAAGTTTCTTGTGTTTTCTTTTTTGTTTTTAGGTAAACTCTACCTCCAGTGTGGGGCTCAAACTCACAACCCCAAGATCAAGTCATGTGCTCAACTGACTGAGCCCAGTCAGGTGTCCTGGGCCTGGAAAAATTTTAGTTAACTCTGAAATAACAGAGGAAAACTGTAAAATAGAAACTAATAAATGTCATTTATTTTAATATTTGTTTTATAATATTTAATATACACAAAAAGATATAAAGACTAACACAATACACAACCAAGTATTATCTACCCAACTCAAGAAATGAAGTAGTTTTGGGGGTTTTGTTTTTTGGTTTTTTTTAAGATTTTATTTATTTGTCAGAGTGAGAGAGAGAGAGCGAACAGGCAGGGGGAGCAGCAGGCAGAGGGAGAAGCAGGCTTCCAGCCAAGCAAGGAGCCCAATGTGGGACTCGATCCCAGGACCCTGGGATCACAACCTGAGCTGACTGAGCCACCCAGGTGTCCCAAGAAATGAAGTAGTTTTAAGAGCTGAAGCCTCTTGCAGTCCCATCCTGGATTTCACTTCCCTCTCTTCCATCCAGAGGTAATAAATATCCAAAATTTGGTATTTATTATTCCCATACATTTTTTATACCTGTCACCAAATAATATGTTGTATTGCTTTGCATGCTATTTTATATACATGACATCCTAATCTATGTTTTCTTATGCAACTTGCTATTCATTTATAAAATTTTTTGAGAATACGGTGTTTAGTACCATCCTTCCCTAGTAGATCTATAATCTAAACGTGTACAATTCTATTTAAAGTAAATGGAACTCTATGTTGGGAGTAGGGTCACCATTATTATAGCTAACATGTTTTTAGCATTTATTAATCCAGAATTTCATTTAATCCTCCTATAACAATCCTCTGAAGTAGGTGCTGTTATTATCCTCAGTTACCAATGAAAAGACAGAGACACAAGAGAAGCTTAGTAATTTGTCCAGTCATAGGGGAGCCCTACCCTGGAGGAGTCCCGAATTCTGCAAAATGATCTGATGGAAGAATGGGGAGGGTTACATAAGGAGAGAGAAATGTTTTTCAGCAAAACTGTTAAGTAAGGCCTCTTTACTAGTTGGGTAATTTAAACATAAATTTACAAATTCTTTAATACTCCCCCTGCCCTTTCAAAAACTGGAGCCTAATTACCTCCCCTTAAGAGTGATCTGTCTTGCTTATAGAATAGCATGTGACAGGAGTGACAACCTGTGTCTCCTGAGACTAAGTCATAAAAGGAGTTACAGCTCTCTCCGTGTTCTCTCAGTCACACACTCTGGGGGAAGCCAGCTGCTATGTTGTAAGGACATTCAAACAGCCCAATAGAGAGGTCCATGTGGCAGGGGGTGGAGCCCTCCTGCTAATAGCCAGTAAGGAACTGAGGCCTTCTGCCAACAGCCATGCAAGCAAACAATCTTGGAAGCAGATTCTCCAGTCTTTGTCAAGCTGTCACATGATAGCACCCCCAGCGGACTTCTTTAGTACATCACAAAAGACCCTGAGAGTCACTGGCTAAGCCACTCTTCCATTCCTGCCCCACACAACCTGTGAGCTAATGTTAGCTCTGTTATACTGTTAAGTTTTGGGGTAATTTGTTTATATAACAAATTATATAAACAGTAGATAAACTAAGTTAACCTCTAAGTGAGTAGTTCTTATTCTGAGGGTTTTACAAACCCTTTTGAGAATCTGATAAAAGCTACGGATCCTCTCCTTAGAAAAACATACAGACACAAAAACACATTGCTCAAAGTTTCTGGAGGATCATATATTTTGATAAAGCCCATTTATGGATCTCAGGTTCAAGACACTTTCTATAAATACTAGAATAGTCCAAGTGTGAATTTTCCCCCCACAAAATCTCTTTCCTGTGGATGGCTAACATAAAACATCTATTCTTTAGTTTATTTTTTCTTTGAGATGGAAGCATTATTAAAGAAGAGCTCTCCCCAACTCTCAGCCCATTCCCCCAGGCTCTTTCCACCCAGCACATTTCGGGGAGCAAAGGGGTCAAATTAACTTTTCTCATGGTTCTATTTTTATGACTCAATTCTTTTGGAGTAGAGAGTCAGGATGACTGGAGGGATTTCCAGAAACATCAGAAACAGTTATTACTAGAAATACAGGAAGGAAGTGTGTTCTTGAAAGATTAAAGCTCCAGTGTTTTAGAGCTATGTGAGTTGGCTTGAGATGTATTTTCAGGACACATTGGAGAATTTGGGGGAAATCCTACTGCATTCATTCTTCAACCACTTGAGCTCCTCCATCCTTGTGTTCATATATACCCATCTCTAGGTTAAATTACCAGTGTAAGGGAGATGCAGAGTTATTCCTCCATGTTTTCTACCTGGGGAGATAAAGAGCTTGAAGGGGACACAGATACAGGAGGAAGAGCAATCAGACTTTCTCTCTGAGATCAGTGTCTTCCAAATCCCTTGAGATCATGGTTCCTGATCAAACCAAGGGCAGTAATTGAAGCTCTCAGGGTGACTTCTGCTTTGGGGACCCAAGAATGGTTCTCACTTCCATTTATGAGCATGTTCCACTGGGCTGCAGGAATGTAATGTAATGCAGGGTGTATAACCCAGGAAGAGAGAGTTTGGGGCATGATCGTGCATTAATTCAGGGAAAATGAAGACCTTCTCTAAGAGTTGGATAAATGGGAATGGAAACCTGGAGAGAGCTGGGTTTGGAGACCTGTGATAGTTAAAACCTGAGGATGGAAGAGCTTGCTCACTAAAGAACCCTGAACCCTTACGGCTGGAGGAGAAAGAGATGCCCATTAAAGAGTGAGAGGAACTGTGGGATGGCTTGCAGAAAGAACTGGGAGAGAAAGATGTGAGAGGAATCTGTGGAATGGGAGTTTAAAGACGGAGAAAATGTGGAGTGGTTTCATATATGAGCAAAGGGACTAGGCAAATGGGAGGTGAATCATGTTGCTTCTATCTGGCATGAGTAGGGACTCACTGGTGGTCTAGGAAAGAGCCTTATCAGTAGAGCGGAGGGAGCAGAAGCCTGATGAAGCAGGCTGAGGCATGAATGAGCTGAAAGAGTGGTTCACAAGAAAATGGCTAAACATAGTCACCCAAGATCTGACATCAGATAAGGCAGAGACGTCAGCCCCCCAAGGTGGGCAGTGGTTCTGAAAGGCTGCAGGAAGGCTGTGGTGAAAGCAGATTCATTTTGCTGCTTGCTCATAATCGACTTTCAGTGAATGACTAAAATTATATTTTTAATAAACCGAGGTGGCTCTCTAGAGATAGAAACTTTGATGTGGAGAAAATGCAACTCAGTGAGCAGAAGTAAGTAGAGCAGAAGCCATCTGCCCAAATTATAACCATCAGAGAAGAAAGAGCCTTGCCAGGCACAGGAACACACATGAGAAGCTGATGATGAACCCAAGAACTCCAGGGGGGAAGGTGTGGGAGAAGACACAGAGGTTGCAATGGCAGGAGAGAAGGTGGTCTCTGCTACTTTGCCTAAATGGATATAAGCTCTGAGACACTTTGCCTCTCTGAATAACACCGGCCTTAGATGTTAGGAGGAGGATGTGGACGGATTGCAACAGACAATTCTAGGACCTAGATTCAGAACAACAGAGAACAGAAGACTTGTAGTATTGTTATTTGAAATTCATTGATTTCCTGGATGTATTAACAAGTAATTTTCTGTCGATGATCTTTCTAATTAAAAAAAGTGAGTATAGACAACATTTTCCAAGAAGTTTCCCAGGCTGCTGGCAGGTGCTGCCCTCATAGCTCTTGGGTTTCTCTCTGCTCAACGTTCACCGAAGACCTCTACCCACTTCTCTGGCTGTTATTGGGGATTCTGTCCCTTGGAGACACTGGCTACATGTGATCTTTAGATTTTTGGCATAGTCCAGGGTGCAGGTCCTATGTGCCAACTGCCTTAGGCCAGCATTCAGGTTTCGATGACCATCTTGGGCTCCCAGGCCCCAAAAGGAGTGCTTGCCTAGGCTGGGACCCTGTTCATACTGCAGATGTCCTACCACTGTCCTCAAGCTTGTCCTTGTACCCCGCCCCAGTGCCGGGCTGGTATCTCCCAGTGGGACACCTCTCATATTTTAGAGTCTGGAAAGCTCAAATGTGAGTACCAGCACCAGCTTTCAGGAAGTCAGGCCAAAAGCCCATGACTTTTTTGGGATGTGTTCAGCCTTACAAAGCCCCAGCTGCCTGCATGCCGTATCCACAGAAACCCCTGGAGTTTCCATTAAAATACAGGAAGAGAAGTAATAAAAGATAAATTTCCTGCCGAGCATTTGGGGGCAACCAGATATAAGAAGAGGAATGATAAAATATGAATATGATAACAACCATTATGTGCCCAGATGCCTTTCCTGTTGAAAAAGTCCAGCTTGCCAGATGGAGTGGGGACCTTGATCACACAGCTGTGAGCTTAAGACCGTTCACACAGGCAAATCTGATGCTTAGGGCTCGAGAAGGACGAAGCCCACCTCCAGCTTGGTTTCTGGGAGCGCTGGCTTCTTTGATGTCACAGTAAAGTGAATGTTGGACTTTCTCAAAGGTTAGAAGGCAGCTCTGACTCATGCTGCTGACTTTAGAGGACGGGTGGCTTCTTTGGGAGCTGGGTCTGACCGTGGAAAGTCCTTAACACGTGTGGTGGCATTGGAGTTGGGGAGTCTTCTGCCACAGCAACCTCAAAACAGGACCCCTAGGCAGGGAAGGACCCCTTAACAGCCCAGTCACCTTGTGTTGGCTGTCATAGCTTCCTCAGACCCCAGCTTTTGCCTCCTGGACCCCCACCTCCTAGAAGTTGAAGTTGAGTCCCACCCTCCATACCGGCAAAGAAAGCTTTTAGGAGAAAGAGGTGAAAAATTTTACTGTTTTTGTTCAAAATAACATCTATTTATTATAAAAAATTCAAGTAAAATTATAAAAATTCAAAAGTACAACAAAGAAAGTTTAAAAAAAAAACTCACCATAAATCCTACTGCTCAGAGACAGCCATTCCCAACATCTATAAAACATCCTTAGAGGTTTCTATTGATACATGGAGAGAGAGAACAATGATAAAATTTTGTGAGATAGGATCTCACTCTGCAGACTGTTTTATTTTATTTTTTCAGTGATCCAAGATTCACTGTTTATGCACCACACCCAGTGCTCCATACAATATGTGCCCTCCTTAATACCCACCACCAGGCTCACCCATCCACTTCTCCCCTCCCCTCCATAATCCTCGGTTTGTTTCTCAGAGTCCACAGTCTCTCATGGTTCGCCTCCCCTTCTGATTTACCCCAATACACTTTTCCTTTCCTTCTCCTAGTTTCCTCCATTTTATTCCTTATGTTCTACAAGTAAGTGAAACCATATAATTGACTTCCTCTGCTTGACTTATTTCACTCAGCATAATCTCCTCCAGACCTGTCCATGTTGATAGAAAAGTTGGGTATTCATCCTTTCTGATGGCTGAGTAATATTCCATTGTATATATGGACCACATCTTCTTTATCCATTCGTCTGTTGAAGGGTATCCTGGCTCTTTCTGCAGTTTGGTGATTGTGGACATTGCTGCTATGAACATTGGGGTATATATGGCCCTTCTTTTCACTACGTCTGTATCTTTGGCATAAATACCCAGTAGTACTCTGCAGGCTATTTTAAATGAAAAAGTAAAATTCAGGGGCTCCTGGGTGGCTCAGTGGGTTAAGCCTCTGCCTTCAGCTCAGGTCATGATCTCAGGGTCCTGGGATTGAGCCCCACATCAGACTCTCTGCTCAGTGGAGAGCCTGCTTCCTCCTCTCTGCCTGCCTCTCTTCCTACTTGTGATCTCTCTGTCAAATAAATAAAATCTTAAAAAAAGTAATATTCAGTTGAATTTATTGTCAGAAAAAATGAAGACAAGCTTAGAAATGACTAAATTGGTTATTCACAAGTTTTCAAAAGATGAATTATTTTAGAATTAAGAGAAAAGAAAGAAAAACATTAAGAGATTGAATTTGCCAGGCTTTTAAAAAGAAAAAAACAAGTTTTTATGTCAATGATACACACAAAAAAATTTTTAAATAAAATTTAAGCTTAAAAAACAAGACAAGATTCAGTGTTAAGTGGCATCTCTTGACTTCATGCTAATGATTAAGGAATTATTCACACTTACTCTTTATCCCACTCGCCTACTCTGTCTCTTGATTTTTATTACGTTCTATCATCCATGTTTACTTCCCTTCATTTTGTTTTCTAACCATACTTCTTACAGCTGTTTAGTTTTAGCTCTATATTTAATGGACTCAGTGCTCACCCCTTTGTGTTACCCCAGTGTTACAGGTTCAATTGTATCTTCCCCCCAAAAAATGTATGTTGGAGTCATAATTCTTAGTTCCTCAGAATGTGACCTTATTTGGAAAGAGTGTTTACAGAGGTAATCAAGTTAAAATGAGGTCATTAGAGTGGGGCTTAATCCAAGACTACTGGTGTCCTTACAAAGGGGAATCTGGATATGGACAAGCATGGAGAGAAGAGTGTATGGAGAGACATAGGGAAAACACTATGTGAAAATAGGAATTGTGCTGCCACAGGCCAATGAACATGTGGGGCTTTAAAATGCTGGAAAGGGCTTGGAAGGATCCATCTCTAGCTTTTTCAGAGGGAACATGGCCCTCCTGACAACTTGATCATAGACTTGTAGACTCTGGAACTATGACACAAATTTCTATTGTTCTAAGCCATCCAGTTTGTGGTTCTTTGTTGTGGCAGCCCTAGGAAACAGATACACTTAGGTTTTCTATTCTAGAATTTATTTCAACTCATCCCTTGGTTGGATGGATTTCATTCATAAGTTGTTTTTCCAAGGTGGTTTTCTGGGTGCTTTGGTCCCTGTGATTTCACATGTCTGAGAATGCTTGTCTGTTGCCTTTATGCTTGAAGGTAACTTGCCTTTATGTACACAATCCTTAAATCATATTTTCTTTCCTTCACACCTTTTTAGATGTTGATCTACTGTTTTTTGACATTGAGGTGAAGTCCAAGGAAACTTGATTTTTCTCTCTGCACATGATTTATTAACTATATAGCCATCCATGTGAGATTTTCTCTATCCTTGGTGTTGCATAACTTCATTAGGCTATATGTTGATGTTGAACGGTCTATCTCGATTTTTCTTGGCATGTATATGTCCTTTTGATCTACAGATTCAAGTCCTCTTTATTTTAAGAAAGTCCTCTGCTGTTTCTGAAAATAATGTATATTTAATCCCTTTTATTCTTCTTCAGAAATTACTATTCTCCTTCAGAAATGCCAAGGATCCCTATTATTGGTCTTCTATAACAATAGCAATTTTCTCTAGAATTATGTAAAAATCTTGTGTTTTGTTGTTCATTTCATGTGATTTCCCAGAATCTTTCCACTGTGGTCTGAATTACATAGTTATTTGTATCCATTTTTTTGTTGCTTCTGATGTAGATTCCACCTCTATCATGGTTTATGCTTCCATTTTTTTTATCCAGAATCTACTAGTTTGCTTTTAGTCTTCTTTTTTCATTTTTTAAATCTCCTTTTTGAATTCTTACGTCTTTGGAGTCTTTTTCTAGATAGTGTTGTCTAAAATTTCTCTCAGACTTTATCTGAACATCTTTTGAGTAATACCATGCCTTGGGTAATTCCTCTTGTGGTTTCTTCTGTCTTCTGTCTTCTTCTTTCTTCTTCTTCTTTTTTGTTTAATCAGCCATTTGGGTAATAATCCCTTCCCCTATAATTTCTATGTGTGAATCCCATCATGATTTGAATGGGGACCAATACTTGCTGACTAAGAAGTTGGTGAGATTGGAGAGCATCTAAGAGCCTTAAATTTTAATAAGTTTTGTTATCTCAAACACACTTTATGTTATTTCCTTTTCCTTGGGGAACATCTCCCCTCAACTTTAGGTGTTCTGGAAATTGATGTGGCTTAGATTCCTAGGCTCGCTGTGGCACAATCTGATGGTTCCTGACTCTACTTCCTCCTTCCCTTGTGTCATCCCCACATATCTCCCTCTCCAGAGATAAGTTTGATAAGGTGCTTCCTGCAGCCCCACACCCAGGCCACTCTGCACTGTGAGTCCTACTCTCTATGGGACATTCCCCAGTTTTTAGAGGTATAGCCCATGCTACCACACCTTGTACATGGAGTAAAGGTGTCATCAGCTAAAGGTCCACCATGGGCCTTTGGTGGGATCTGGATCCTACTGTGGGTCCAATGAGACACCTGGCATCTCTCTTTCCTTTTCTAGTTCTGATCCCAGAGTAACAAGCTGGTTTGCTTCCTGGTTTCTGCTTTGGTGCTTCCTTGCCTCATTGAAAATGGAGACCTCCCTCCCTCCCTCTTTTTTTTTTTTTCCTCCCATTTCTTTTGATATATTCAGTGGCTTTCATAAAAGAGTGGAATAAATATTTTAACAGGAAGTTTCTTGTTTTAAAATGCTACCTGGTAGTATAATAAATCCATTTATAGCTTGGGAAAATTTGTCTTTATTATATTTATATGTGAATATAAGTTAAAAATAGGAACATGATCTGGGATACCTGGGTGGCTCAGTTGGTTGAGTGTTTGACTCTTGGTCTCAGCTCAGGTCTCGGTCTCAGGGTCATGGATTCAGGCCTTGTGTTGGGCTCCATGTTGGGTGTGGAGCTTACTTAAAAAAAGAAATAGAAACATGATCTATTTTTCCATTTGTTAATATCCTTTTTAGTTTTAAGTGTCCTTGTGTATGTCATGAACAGCACTCTTTAGGTTATGCTTTTTTCTTTTCAGAATGATACCTTCATTACTTTTGGTTATAAAAATAGCACATGCTTATTGTAAAACATTAAACAACACTAAAAAGAAAAATCACAGTGAAAATCATCTGAAATTCCACTATCTATACATAACTGCTGTTAAGTTTGTGTAATCATCTTTTGAGACACAAATGTGTACACAAATGTATCTATAATTGACAAAATGGGATCATATATGCTGCTTAGGAAAGGTTTTTGAAATTATATAAGGGGTGTCCAGGGCATCCAGGGGTGCCTGGATGGCTCAGTTAGTTAAGTGTCTGCCTTTGGCTTAGGTCAGAATCCCAGGGTCCTGTGATCAAGCCCCACTTTAGCTCCCTGCTCTGTGGGGAGCCTGCTTCTCCCTCCCCTTCTGCTTGCCACTTCCCTTGTGCTCTCTCGCTCTGTCTTTGTTGAATAAATAAAATCTTTAAAGAAATAAATAAAATAAAAAATTATATAAGTACTGTGTTAATATCCTATCACTGGAGGCAATTCAAAGGAAGCAGACAAGCCCTTTCTTATTTTCTCTCCATCTTCTTCCTGTCTTTGGAAAAGTACTTGTCTCAGATTTCTAGGCCTTTTAAAATCCATTTACATATATATACATAAACATATGAACATACATGATTTTTGAAAATATAAATTATACTGAATACAATTAAAATTCTCAGTATTTTATTTTTTGTTACTATTGTGAGTGGGATCTCATTTTTTAATTAAAATTTCTAATCAGTTTCAGGGAATTATGCTGTGTTTTGAATAAAGAGTGTATCTTATATTCATCTACTTTATTCAACTGTTTTATTCACATAAATTATAACTCATGAATCCTCTAAGTTCCCATTTATGTTTGCATATTCTAGTTTTTGCATATTCTGTTCTAATACTTATTTTTTCCAATATTATGTTTCAGTAATAGTGCTGATGTAGAGAAGTGGTTTTTTTTTTTAAGATTTTATTTATTTATTTGACAGAGAGAGAGAGAGATCACAAGGAGGCAGAGAGGCAGGCAGAGAGAGAGAGAGGAGGAAGCAGGCTCCCTGCCGAGCAGAGAGCCCAATGCGGGCCTCGATCCCAGGACCCTGAGATCATGACCTGAGCCGAAAGCAGAGGCTTTAACTCACTGAGCCACCCAGGCGCCCATAGAGAAGTGTTTCTAAGACTTTATTGTGCATCAGACTCACTTGGAATGCTTATTAGGGATAAATAT
Source organism: Ailurus styani (assembly GCA_002007465.1). Taxonomy (NCBI): domain Eukaryota; kingdom Metazoa; phylum Chordata; class Mammalia; order Carnivora; family Ailuridae; genus Ailurus; species Ailurus styani. The sequence continues at coordinate 4,213,076 of LNAC01000119.1, forward strand.
GACAAAAGATATGCAAAAGCTGTATACTCTAGAATCTGAAAACTACAAAATATTCCTGATAGAAATTAAAGAAGACCGGGGTACCTGGGTGGCTCAGTGGGTTAAAGGCTCTGCCTTCAGCTCAGGCCATGATCTCAGGGTCCTGGGATCAAGCCCTGCATCAGGCTCCCTGCTCGGTGGGGAGCCTGCTTCCTCCTCTCTGCCTGCCTCTCTGCCAACTTGTGATCTCTCTCCCTCTCTGTGTCAAATAAATAAATAAAATCTTAAAAAAAAAAAATTAAAGAAGACCTAAATAAGTGGAGAGAAATTCTAAATTCATGGATTAGAAGACTCAATATTGTTATGTGTCAATTCTCCCCAAAATTGATCTGTAGATTCAATGCAATCCCAATCAAAATCCCAGAAGGCTCTTTGCAGAAATTTAAAAACCAGTTCTAAAATTCATCAGGAAATTTAAAGGACCTGGGATAGCCAAGACAACTTTGAAAAAGAAGAACAAAGTTGGGGGACTAACTCCACTTGATTTCAGACTTATAGAGCTACAAAAATCAAGACAATATTATATTGGTGTAAAGATAGGCAAATAAAAATCTCAATCGAACAGAACAAAGAGTCCAGAAAAAGACTCACACATATGTAGTCAATTGATCTTTACAAAACTTTCAAGGCAATTCAATGAAGGAAAGGATAATCTGTTTCAGGAGATGGTGTGGAACAATTGAAGAGCCATATGCAAAAAAGATGAACCTTGACTTTTACCTTATATCTTATATAAAAATTAACTTGAAGGACAAGGAAAGATTGAAGAAACATCATAGATGTTAGACACCAAGAGACTAAGGAGTCACAACTAAATCCAATATGGAATTCTGAATTGGAGGCTAGAACAAAAAAAGAACGGGAAAAATGGGTGAAATTTAAATAAAGTCAATAGCTTAGTTAAAATATGTTAATTTCTCTCATTTAGTAATTGCACTATGGCTTATGTAAGTTGTTAACATGGGGAGAAACTGGGTAAAGCATATATATATGAACTTTCCATACTGTTTTTGCAACTCTTCTGACTTATATCAAAATAAAGTTTCTTAAAAAATTAGCTCTAAATGGATCATAGTCCTCAATTTAAGACCTAAACTCTATAGAAGAAAATTTAATAGGAAATCTTAGTAGGCTTGGGTTTAGCAAGATTTCTTAAATATAAAACAGAAGGTACAAACTATAAAAGAAAAATATTGATACATCATATATCATCAAAATTTAAGACTTTTGCTCTTCAAAAAACACTGTTACCAAAGGAAAAAACAAAAAACAAGCCACAAACTGGAAGAAAATATTTGCAAAATATTATTGGACAAAAGACATGTATCTAGAATATATGAAGAACTCTTGTAACTCAATGAGACAAACAACCCAATAAAAAATGGGTGAAAGATTTGAACAAATAGTTCACCAAAGAAGATAAACAGATGGCAAATAAGCATGAGAGGATGCTTAACATTGTTAGGTATTAGGGAAATGGATATAAAAACCACAATGAGATACCACTACACACTTTTCAGAATGGCCAAGATTTTTAAAAAGACTGATGACCTTACCAAGTATGGAGGAACTGGAAGCTCATGGTGGGAATGCAAAATAGAACAACCACTTTGGGAAAAAGTTTGGCAGTTTCTTAAAAGATAAACATACACCTACCATTTAATCCAGACATTCCACTTCTAGGTATTTACCCAAAAGAAATGAAAGCTTATGTCCATTCGAAGACTTGCACATGAATGTTCATAGTGGCTTTATTTATAACGGCCCCAAACTGGAAACAATCCAAGTGTTTATAAACAGGTTAATGGTTAAACAAATTAAGTATATCCATATAATGGAACACTACTCAGCTACAAAAAGGAATGGAATCTTGACAACACAACATTGGATGAATTAAAATTCATTATGCTGAATAAAAGAAGACAAAGGAGCACCTGGCTGGCTCAGTCGGTAGTGTGTGCAACTCTTGATCTTGTGGTTATGAGTTTGAGTCCCAAGTTGCATGTAGTGATTACTTAAAAAGATACTTTTATTTTTAAGATTGTCATTTATTTGACAGAGAGCACAGGCAGGGGGAGAAGCAGGCAGAGGGAGAGAGGGAGAAGCAGGCTCCCCTCTGAGCAGAGAGCCTGATGTGCATCTGGATCCCAGGATCCTGGCTCAGGTCATGACTGAACCATCCAGGTACCCCTAAAAAAATAAAATCTCAAAAATAAAAGACAGGAAAAATACTGTGATTCTATATGTGTAAAATTATAAACATTGCCAACTAATCTAGAGCAACACAAGATCAGTGGTTGCCTTAGGATGTTGGGAGTGTGTGTGGAAAGAGGAAGGAGAGAGGATGACAATGGGGGTTGAAGAAACATCAGGGGTGATGAATATGTGCATTATCTTGATTGTGGCATTGGTTTTATCGGTATATACATATGTTAAACTCATCAAAGTGTGAACTTTGTGTAATTTATTGTGTGTCAATTATACCTCATTTGAGCTATTTAAAAAAAAAGGAAGAAAGGAAGGACTCTCCTGGAAGACTTGTTGAAAAGTTTGTTGGGTCCCACCCTAACATTTCTGGTTCAGTATATGGGGATAGGACCAAGAATTTACATTTATAAGTCACTCCCAGGAAATACCCATGACTGGTGTTCCATACTTTAAAGACCACTGTGAACCGGATTTGGCAAACAGCTTTGTACTGACATTTGTCTTTTTATTTGTCATGATAGTTAGTTTTATGTGTTAGCTTGATTGGACAAGGGATGCCCAGACAGTTGTTGTTAACACATTATTTCTGGGTGTGCCTGTGAGGGTGTTTCTGGAAGAGATTAGCATTTGAATCAGTAGACTGAGTAAAGACCAATGAGGTGGACATCATCCAATCCACTAAGGGACAAAATAGGACCGAAAGGTAGAGGAAGGGTGAATTTGTTCTTTTTGTTTAAGCTGGGACATCCATTCTCTCCTGTCTTCAGACATTGGCACTCCCGGTTCTTGGGCCTTTGGACTTAGACTGGGACTTCTTCATTGGCCCTCCATTTTATATATAGGCCTTTGGATTCAGACTTACCAACTCCCCTGGTTCTCAGACCTTCAGACGTAGACTGAATTACATCACAGACTTTTCTGGAGTTTTTTTAGTTTGCAGATGGCAGATTGTGGGACTTCTTTGTCTCCATAATTGTGTGAGCCAATTCCTACAATAAATATCTTCTATTTATCTGTCTATCTAATCAGTCTATCATCACCTCTCATCTCTTGGTTCTATTTCTCTGGAGAGAAATCTGGAACATCTGTCCATCTGAACAACCTTGTTGCTGTGAGAGAATCTCTAGATTCTCTAGAGAGATATCTAGATGGAGCCAACACTGCTTCCCACGACAGAAAGAGTGCAGTCTGCTTTGTCTTGCCCCCTAGCAGCCAGAGTGTGAACTGGTGGCCCAGACTTGGCCAGTCAGATGCCTCACTTGGACTTGCATTGTGAGGGGCTGTTTAGGAATCTCGAGCCTGAGGTCCCAGCAGGAGTCCTAAGGACCTGACCTGGCAGAGCAGCTATAGTGATCAGCTGCAATGAGATCAGCAGTGGTCATGGCAGATGTGCCCTCTTGGTGAGTCCCAGAGTTCTAGGCTGTCTGATCCTAATGTGTCATCTTGACCATCTTCTTCCTTTGCTCCTGTTCAGACCTTGTACTCTGCCCCTGGTGCTGATCCTATGTGCTACTGATAGTATGTCTGTTAAGAGTTGAGTTGTGTCCCCCAGAAATTCATATGTTGAAGTCCTAACCCCCAGTCCTTAAGAATGTGATCTTACTTGGAGATGGGCTTGTTGCAGAAGTAATTAGTTAAGATGAAGTTGTACTGGAGTAGAATAGGCCTCTAATCCAATATGACTATTGTCTTTATAAGAAGAGGAAATTTGGACACAGATACATACACAGAGAGAGTGCCATGTGAAAATGAAGGCAAAGATCTACAAGCCAAGGCATTCAAAGATTGCTAGCAGACCACTGGAAGCTAGGAGAGAGACATGAAACTATTCTCTCATGGCTTTCCAAAGGAACCAACCCTGCCAACACCGTAATTTCAGACTTATAGCCTCCAGAGTTGAGACAGTTTCTGTTGCTTAAGCTAGTTTGTGGTACTTTATTATGACAGCCCTAGCGAACTAATACAATACCCTATATAAATTTTGTTTCTGCTTAACTTAGTTTTTGTTGTTTGCAACTAAGATCCATGACTAGTACAAGCTCCCAAAGGGTGTTGGCAAATGACCAATTATGGGAGTATGTACAAATAAACAGAGGGTGTAAGGGAAGGAGTCAAAATGAACAATCTTCAAGAGTAGTACAATCTTGTTTAGGTCCAAGAGGGAGTGAAAAATCTGCAACAGATGGGAACAAAGGGGTGGGTGGGTGAGACCCAAGTCCTGATCAGGGTTGCCATCTGTCTGAGGCCTGGTGCAGAGGTCTGTAATTCGAAGGAGACTAGATGATGCTAGAAGGTACATAAGGATGGAAACATGGTCTAAGTCAATGAGCTTGGTAGGACTATAGCAAGAGAAGTCAAACTTCCCAAGTATTTAAGGACCCAGAAAGATAGATATGCCCAGGTGCCAGAGGTTCAGGAAGCTGCCATCAGAAATATTCCTAGTATGGAGGTTAATGTTGACCTCCAGCCCTCCAGATGAAGGACAGTAGGCAACTAGCTACAGAGAGACTCATAGGTAGGAGGAAACCTCCTCTTGGCTACAGTCCCGGATAATCTTGTAGGTGGCTGGGGTCAAGGTTTCTGTTTTGTTCCCCTTTTCAGTAACAGTGCTTCTGCTTTGCATGAAAGATAAAACCAGCTCTCTTTTAAATAGCTCTGCATTTTGCTACTGTAATATATTTCTATTCCCCCCTTTTTTAAATGAGAAATACCTAGTGAATTTTATCAAAGGTTGTTTCAGCATCTGTTGAAATCATTGTAATTTTCATTATTTAATCCAGTGATGTAGGTGGTATTATTAATACTTGCTTTGTGTCAAACATTTCCATCATTCTTAAGCTAAAGCCTCTTTGGTCATGGTGTAATGTTTCCCATAACATATTCATGAAAAGCATTTTATGTATACATTTTTTTCTTTTTAAAATTTGAATTTATTTAAACAAAAACAGTTTACCCCCTTTCCCTACCTCTATTCCCTGCCTCTGGCAACCACCTATCCCATCTGTTCGTCTGTGAGCTTGATTATTGGTTAATTGATTCACATATAAGAGAGATCATATGGCATTTCTCTTTCTCTGACTTATTTCACTTAGCATAGTGTCCTTGATAAAATGTCTTGTATATTTTAATGTAAGATTTGTGGATAGCTTATATCTATAGGTACATATTTCCTAGAGCAGTGCTGCTCAAATTTCTTATTATTTCCCACCCAAGGAGAACTTTTAAGTGTTATTTTCTTAACTGTGCCTCCATGTAATTTCAATGCCACAAAAATGCTGTATATCAGTATATCTGATATATGTCTGCACTTTCTACATAAAAAAGAGGAAGATTGTTTTTTTAGCCCCCTCAAGAACCAAATGGCTCCATTGGAGTGCATGCTGCTATTGCTGCACTGAGAACACATGGCCACACAAGCCTATTCTTTATTTGTGCATTATATTTATTAGATTTCAGGATCAAGCCATATGAAGTTTTACATCTTGGAATGAACTATGCAAAAGGCCATACTTTTCAAGGTTCCGAAATGAGGTAGAGCAGAGATGCTTTAAGGCTAATCAATACATTTTAGTAAAGACCAATTGTGTTCATCAGCTCTTCTCTGACCATCCTATAAAAACAGACCAAGAATTACATTTGATCTTTGTTAGCACTAACGAAAATCAGCCTCAGACCTTTCCAGTTCCAGCTCAGTCCATCCCTAGAGAGCTCTCGCCAACCAAGACTTCATCAAGTGTAGCCCGCGATCCCATTCTTCACAGAATCTATCATAGACAGGCCCTTCCGCTTATGACTCAGAATATCTGTAACAGTTTTGCAAGGGCAGCTTATAAGACAGGAGAGGAGACTGAATGGCAAGGGCCTAAAAAGCCGCTAGATCCCTAAAGCCGAGTGTATTGCACATACAGCCTTAGCGGGAGAGCGTGACAGCCAGGTAGAGAGCAAACCTCCATTGAGGCAGCTTCTTGTCAAACCAAGACAGTAAAGCCAAGGACTGACAGAACAGTAGCTGGATTTAAATTGAAGAAGTGGAGGGCTGAGGTTGGAGTGACGAGCTGAACTGTAGACTGGGATATAGCAATGAGTGCCTAAGGATGAGAGTCTGAGGCTTTGTTCTTGAAGGTTTATTTTGCCTGCCACACATGCCTCTTTGGGATCTTCAGCTTTGTCTTAAAGAGGACAGAACTCCTGCTTGCCAGTTTTCAAAGTCAGTAATGAGCCTTTGAAAGCGTAGGAGGGTTTAGCCTTCACCCATATTGTGGTGGATACACCAAAGGTAACTTCCGATAAGTAATGTATGTTCCTGGATAATCAATCAGTCCTCTCCCATTAAATTCCAATGGCACCTGTGATTTGCTTCTAACCAATATGCCAGGGCTAAGGCGATGAGATATCTGTATTTGATCACATTCATCATATAAGATGGTCTAAGCAGACTGGAAAGATTCTCTTGCTGGCCTTGCAGAAGCAAATTGCCATGTTGTGAACTACCTATGGAGAGGGCCACATGAAAGGAACTGCAGGTGGCCATAGGACCTGAGGATAGCCAACAGTCCATGAGAAGCAGGGCCCTCAGTTATACAGCCACTAGGAAATGAATTTTGCCAACAACCAACGAGCTTGGAAATTGATTTTTCCTCAGTCAGGCCTCCAGATGAGAACATGGTGCAGCCAACCCCTTGAGCATCACCTGGGAGACTCTGAGCCATGGGCCCAGCTATTGTACCCAGGCTCCTGAGCCAAGAAAACCATAAGATAGTAACTCTGTGTTGTTTTAAGCCAGTGAGTTTGTGGTAATTACACAGCAATAAAAAACTAACACATGTATATATGTACCCGGACACTTCTAGTTGAATAACTTTCCACATGTCTTCCTCCTCTCAAGTTATTATTTTAATATATATTAGATTAAGTTTAGAGTCTTATATTTAAAAAATTCTTTTCGTTTGTATGCTCAAATGTTATTAGCATATATTTTTATGTTCTAATTTATATTTAAAAAAATTTTTAAAGATTTTATTTATTTGAGAGAAAGAGAGAGCACAAGTAGAGGGAGCAGCAGAGGGAGAGGGACAAGAAGTGGGAGAGGGAGAAGCTGACTTTCTGCCGAGTGGAGAGCCTGATGCGATGCGGGGCTCAATCCTAAGACCCTAGGATCACAACCTGAGCTGAAGGTAGATGCTTCACCGATTGAGCCACCTAGGAGCCCCTATATTTAAATTATTATATAGTGGTTGGTGTCTCCTTTTTCATTTCAAATGTCATTGAATCATAGCTTTACTTTTAATACTTGGCTTTTGGTTTTATTTGAGCTCATTGAAATTATTTTTTACTTTCAAAATGATCTCCTTCTGTTTTTATCATATTTTTTCTCTTTTTAAGATTTTTATTTATTTTAGACAGACTGCATGTGCATGTGTGTGGGAGCAAGGAGAGGGGCAGATAGGGAAGAAGACAGAAAGGGAGAAAATCCCAAGTAGATTCTGCACTAGCCGCAGAGCTGGAGCCTGAGGTGGGGTGCCATCTGGGGGCCTGGCTGGGGGCCCAGCACAGGGCTTGATCCCACAACCCTGAGATCATGACCTGAGCTGAAACTGAGTCGGACACTTAACTGACTGAACCACCCAGGTGTGCCTATTTTTTTCCTCTTTAGTTTGGTTTCTTTTCTTCTTCCTTTCTAATATCTTCAGTTGAATTATTTATAAAGTGTTCTGTTTTTATCAACCACCAAAAAAGAGAGCACTTTAAATCATAAAATTTCCTGAAAGTACTGATTTGAACACATTCCACAGAGATTACTGTGGTGTATTTTAACCATTATTATTTTCTGAATAAACTTCTTTGGTGTTCTTGAGTACCTTTCCAATTCAATTATTGATTCAGGAAGAATTTTTCAATATCCAAGTAGTTGGTTTCTTTTTATTTATTTTGGTTGTTGCTTTACATTTCATTTTACTGTGGCCAGAGAACTTAGCATGTATCATTTCTGGTCTTTTTGAACCAGTTGAGATGATGTCTGTGGCCTGGTATGATATATGAGACCATATGGGCAATTGCTGTGGACATTGGAAATCATACATAGTACAAGTTATCCATTAACTCTATCTCAAGATACTTTTTCTCAGCTGGGACACCCTTGAGGTCCAAACTAAGGGTTGAGGAACATCTCCAAGTACAGTTCCTAGGGGGACACTGGTTGCAGGCAGAGCTAAGAAGGGCACCACTCAAACAACTTACAAGTTACTGAAATAGTTAAGATAATAGCTGGCATGACAGGCCAGAGATATGGAGAAATAGGGTGTCACCTGCACAATGAGCCAACCATAAGCAAGCAGAGAAGTCAAAGAGGGAATAGAGAGAGAGGTATGGATCTCACTGAAAATCCTTACACTATGTAGGATTTGGGTTGGCTGTGTACAGCAGAAAATGCTAATAACAGTAACTTACAAAGCTAAGGGTTCTGTCTCTCTAAGACATCTGGCAGCCCAGGGCTGGAATAGTGGCTTCTCAGAGTCGTCGGGCACCCACGTTGCTTCTCTCTTTCTTCTCTGCCAGTCTCAGAATTGACTGTTGAAGCTCAGCCACCATATCTGCTTTCCTGGAACAGGAAGACAAAGAGGAAAAGGACAAAAAGCTCACTTTCCAGCTGAATCAACTCCCTGTGGAAGTCGTTCTGCAAGCTTCACATTTCCATTTCCATTTATTTGGCCGTAGGTCACATGACCAGTCCTTACGGCAAGGAAAGCTGGGAAATGCCATCCTTTAGCTGGGTGCATTAGTACCCTGAACAAAATCAAGTCATCTGTTCCTAAGGAAGAAGGGAAGACTAGATAGTGGGTGGGCAGTCTCTGCCACATTCCCCAAGGTGGACACCGTGCCTGGTCTACCTGGGTTTCCCCAATTCCAGGCACACTGTGGGCCTTTTGTAAATACATATTGACTTAGACTGAAGTGCTTTAGAAAGTTAAGTCTGAATTCATTTTGAGTAGAGAAGGCACAGCTCCTGAGAGTGGTACAAGCCTGAGGAGACATATATAAAGGCTCCTATCAACTGAGCTCAAACTCCGTACCAGGCGGTGGACTGGGGCAACCAACATAACCTTTGCAACAGTCCTGTGAAGTAGGCATCACTAATGTTGCCCTTGCATGTTGCCCTGGAAATACAAGGCTTGGAATGCTGTATAAACTTTCCTAGAGTCCTTCTGTGAGCAAGTGGTGGAGCTGGGGCTAGAGTAGGTTTTTCTGTTTCTATATTCTGAATGTCTCCACTGTACTGCCTTTCCTTATTTTGTTTTTGCTGATAGTCTTAGCTCAGGTTGCTGTAATAAAATACCATAGATGGGGAGCGTCTGGGTGGCTCAGTCTGTTAAGCATCTGCCTTCAGCTCAGGCTGTGATCCCAGGGTCCTGGGATGGAGCCCCACATTGGGCTCCCTGCTCAGCAGGAAGTCTGCTTCTCCCTCTCCCTCTGTCTGCTGCTCCTCCTCTTCCTCTGCTTGTGTGCTCTCTCTCTCTCTCTGTGTCAAATAAATAAAATCTTTTAAAAAAAAAACCCATTGGGTGGTTTGAACAACAGATATTCAGTTCTCACAGTTCTGGAGGCTGGGAAGTCCAAGATCAAGGTGGCAGCAGATTCGGCATCCGGTGAGGACTGCTTTCTGCTCACTGTATGTTCACATGGCCTTTCCTTGGTGAGTGCTCATGGAAAGAGAGATCAGTCTCTCCCTCTTTTCGTAAGGGCACTAACCCTGACCTGAAGATTCCACTCTCATGATCTCATCAAAACCCGATAACCTCCCAAAGGCCCCACATCCAAATACCATCCGACACGAGGCTGGAGCTTCTGCATGTGAATTTTGGGGTGGTGGGGGACACAAACATTTGAACTCTTTGTTGATATGTGTGGGACAGATGCTGCTACTTGATATGTATTCTGATATACATTTTCTCCATTTTCCTTACTAAGATAACTGATTTTGTTCAGGATGGCAATGCACCCATGTAAAAATACTACCTCACTTGTAGCTGGTAGTGGCCATGTAAACTAGTTGAGGCCCAGCGAGCTGTAAATGAGAGGCTATTGGGTAGAATTTCCAGGAAAGCTGTTGCTTTCTTAATTAAGAGAGACTAGTTTGGCTGGCATATGACTTCGACCCTCAATCCTTCTCCTTCTTCCTGCCTGGAAGACAGAATCAATGGCTGGTGGCACAGTGTGGCCATCTTACACACTGAGGTTGTAGAGGAGGAAAAAACTTTCTTCTTCCTTCTACCTCCTAGGTTCTCCAGGTGGGGCCTGCTAAATTTGGCAAAAGACAGAGTCACAAGGAAAAAGCCCTCTGAAGTTTCTTAGCACATGCTTCGTGCATACACATGGGAGTAGTACTCAGAGATGAGTAATTCAAAGAGGTAGTTCCAACTTGGTCTTTTATAACATCTCAGGAAAAAAACGATACATTTTTAGAGAAGTGACAAGAGGAAGGAAGAGGACTGTAAGTTTCTAGGACCGCAAACTGTGCGAAGATAAGTGTATGAGGGAAAGTAATGGAAGATAAGGGTTAGTTAGTAAGGGTGTTACATAGATTCCTCTGGGGCTGTCTTCAGGCACATAAGGGTTTAGGTTGTCTCCAGTGATTAACTTCTGTCCTTGTGGTAGAGGGGACACCTTTGCAAATTTATGCCTTGTTTTTAAGCAAATAGGTGGAGGGCAGAGGACTTTCCTTGTATTTACTTCTCAATTGCCTTTAGCTCAAAGTAATCTTTGTGCCAGAGAGGCCTATTCTGCTACACTTCAAGGTCAAGAACAGTACACTGTAGCAAAGCATGAGTTAAGAGGAGCCTGGATACTTGATAACTTCCACCGCCTTCTGCACTGGCCTGGAGGCCTCATGCCAGACTTCTTGTTACTTGGGGAAAATATTCCATTCGATTCAGCTGCCATGTTTACATTTCTGTTATTGTGCAACTGAATTCAAGCCTAACTGAGGATAGGACAGCAAGATCTCTTACTACAATTCTATTTTCTGGAATGAAATTTCCTTGTTTTTATGCCCATTTTTACTTGTTTTGTAAGTATATTGGGGTCATATATGCTCAGAGTCCCTAACACTTTATTATTGAACATATCCTTTCCATTATATGATGATCTTCCTCATTCTTTTGAACGCGTTTTGCTTTTTTTTTTTTTTTTGGTAGGCAGTGTAAAGCAAAAAAAAAAGTTTTCTCATAGAAGAGAGTTAAGAATTCTGAGTATTGTTAGGATTAAATATAGAAAAGAAAGTGGTTTTTGTTTTTCTTATTACCTATCTTTAGAATTTATAATTGAAGAGATAAATGGATATCCAACTAGCCAGATTTCCATTTTAACAGAATTACTAAACTAGTAGATAGAACAGCAAATTACGATGTATCGTGGTTTAGCAAGAGATTAGACAGACACTATTCTTTGGACCAGATAGAAGAATGTAAACCATATGATCATGTCGTTTCATGCATATTCAGCTGATTTCCTAGATAGATCTGGAGAATGTGGATTTCTGGGAAACAAAACTTTTAACTTTACATCTTAATCTACCCATGATGTACAAACTTCCTATGATCCTAGATCCAAACTTAATCTGCCACAAATATTAGGACATTTAATAATTTTTTATGGCCTTAGAGAAATCAGTTACTCTGAGGAAAGGATGTGTTGTACATACACTTGAAAAGTACACTATAAAGCACTCTAAAGAATGGTCAAAACAAGCATCAGTCAACTAACTTAAGAAATTAGCCATAAAGGGGGTACCTGGGTGTCTTAGTTGATTAAGAGTCTGACTCTTGGTTTCAGCTCAGGTCATGATCTCACAATTGTGGGATTGAGCCCCACATTGGGCTCTGTGCTCAGCATGGAGTCTACTTTGGATGTTCTCTCTCTCTCTCAAATAAATAAAATCTTAAAAAAAAAAAAAGTAGCCATAAAGGAATGGAATTTTTTCCTTATTTTTTCCCTAGTTTTATTGAGAAATGATCGATATCCATCACTATAAGCTTAAGGTGTGCAGCGTGATGGTTTGATTTACATATATTGTGAAATGATTGCCACAATGGGTTCAGCTAACATCTGTCCTCCCCTCATATAAATACAATAAAAAGAAAAAGAAAAGAAAAAAAGGAAAACGATTTTCTCTTGGTAATGAGAACTCTTAGGATTTACCCTCTTAACAACTTTCTTATATATGTTACAGCACTGTTAGCTCTAGTCATCATGTTGTATGTTACATCCCTGGTGCTTATTTCTCTTCCGACTCGAAGTTTGTACATTTGATCACCTTCCTCCAACTCCCCTGCCCCCACAGCCCACCTCTTGGTAACTATAGGCCTGATCTCACTTCCTATAAGTTTGACTTTTTTTCATTAAGTTAATTGCCCATTACTGCTGAAAAAAAATGCCTTCCACCATACATACTTGCAAAACACAAATAAACAAAAGACATAATGGAAAAGAGGCAAGGAAATACAAAAATTGAAACAAAATATGAACCCAGGAAATGACTAAACATAATGGTAAATGAATGTAGTCATAAATCTTCTACTAAAAACAAGAGCCTCAGTTCAGATTGAAAAATACAATCCATTAGTAAATTAGTTATGAAGTACACTCAAATTTTTTTAAAAAGACAAAAGCCAGAAAGTTATATGAATATTTCCATCAAAATCAAACAGAAGGAAAGGAGAATTTCCAGAATCAGTAGTGGTCTCTTAGTGATCTTCTCCTCTGTCCAGTTCTTTCACAGGAAAGAGACCACTGCCCCCAAATGCTCGGCTCTGAGGTGTGCTGCAAGGGGATTTTTAATGGGTCCCCAGAAGCTCCCATGTGTATAGCTCCCATGAGTACAAATCTCCATCTGCAGACTCAAGTGTGGAAGAAACCTATACTTCTCTGTTTTCCTTAGTACAACTGGACTTCTAATACAGGCTCCCATTCCAATCAAGGAGTCCTGATCTTCAGCCTAGCCATTTGGAAACTGCCCCCTTTTCCGTGGGAATGGGGGTGGAGGACCCCCCCTCCAAAGTTCTGGAGGATTTTCCATGGCATGGGGGTGGAGCAAGACAGATACTCCTTGGTTGCTATGGAGATGCAGGGTCCCTGAGGACGGGGCATCTCTCTAGCCCTGTGCGGCACCTGAGGGCCAGCAAAATCCCTCTGCCTGGCCTTGACAAGCTGCACACCATTCTCTCTTCTCTGGAGTTTTGCCACCTCTCTGACTGTGATTCTCTCTGGAAAGTGAGGCACAGGGCCTCATGCTCTCAGATCCTACACGTTCAGTTGGGATGTTGCTCTCGTTGCTCACTCCTGGGGGCTCAGCTCGGAACAGAGGTCCCTGAGGCCTTTTGTCCATCATCACTAACATCTAAGCCGGAGGAAGCAAATTAGTAGCATGCAGGTCAAATCCAGTCCAGCAGGTATTTTGTCTGGCTCAGACAGTATTTAAAGATTCTTTTGAAAAATGATGAACATTATTTTTTGGAAGTAGAGCTTTAGCTTTTAGATCCAATTACCAGTTAGCAGGAAATGCAGAAAACAGAGAAGCATGTTAAATGACCCCAGCAAAACCCAGACTGTAGGAGATTATGTGACAAAAGACCTCGCTTCTCTAACAAATACATTGCAAGGGACAAAAACATGGGGATCAAACCTGTAGATGAAAAGAAACAGAATCACCAATCACTTGCAATGCATGTACTTTGGATCCTGTTTCAAACAAACTGTAAAAAATAGAGCAATGGAAAATAAATATTTATAAGCCTCATGAGAAAATTATAAATTTTCACACTGACAGGCTATTTGATGTGAAATTATTGGGGTTTTGTTTAGTTATGATATTGTGTTATAGTTAGGAACAGGAGTCCTTATCTATACAAAGAAAATGGTGTGTCTGGGATTTACTGTAAAATAACTGAAGATAAGGGAAGGTGGGTGGAGTAATAGATGAGACAAAATTGGCCATTATGGAAACTTGGTGATGAGTACAAGGAAGTTCATTAAACTAATTTGTTTATTTTTAAATATGTTTGAAGTTTTCCATAGTAACATTTTTTTTTTTTGAGGGGAGCTTCCACATAAAAAATCTGGTTTTGGATTCTCTTGAAAAAATGGAAAGATCTGGCAACATGGGGGTAGACCTCCATATTGCAGCCAGAGCTGCCAAGTCTTAGAGGAAGGTGGCATCCAGGGAAACACAGTCCCTGCCACTCCCCACTGACCTTAAACCTGGCTCATTTCCTGTGTTTATGGTACCTGATCCAGCCATCAGTGTTTTGCTTTGCAACCCCATAGGAACTTTCCTTCCAATGCTCTCCTCATCCAGCTCACTCCCTGTTGTTCAAGTGGGGCTGGGCCAAAGGGGGTGCCTGCTTTTCCTCTCCTTTTCATGATGTTTTTTCCCCCAAATCCCTTTTCTGTGCTATGAATCCTTTTTGGTCTTCCAAGAGTCTAGGATTTTGAAACTCCAAAGCCAGAAGGAAATACTCATCCCTCCTCCCTATCTTCTGCTTTTGGCCATTACACCTCTTCCCTGCAGGAATGAGGACAGAATGACCTGACACTGAATGGGAAACAACAGATGGGGATGGAAAGGAAAAATTGGAGAAAATTTGGTTACAAGATAGATACAGGTCTTATGTACATCCGACTGGCAAGTATTAAAAAGTTGGATAATATCAAGTGCTGCTGAAGGTGAAGGAAAACAAAGTCTCATAGGAATGTTAACTGGTATAACTTTCTGGAAAGCAGTTTGGAAGTATTAACTGAAACAATACAGGTAGATCCTACAACCTGGCTCTCCTGGAGGCTGAGCCTAGAGAAGGTCTTGCCCAAGCCCCCACAGAAACACATGTGAGTATGTTCTTGTAAAATCATTTGTAATAGTGAGGATTTGGAAACACCTAGAAATTTATTAATAGGAAGGCAGATAAATGTTCTATGAAAAGATGAGTACTATTCAGCAGATAAAAGAAATGCTCTGGTCCATGTTTACTTATATCAACTTGGTGTCATCTCAAAATCTCATCATCCTGACTGGACAAGAGTGAGAGAGAATGATATACATACATACATATATACATACATACATATATGTGTGTGTGTGTGCACATATATATATGTATGTATGTATGTATGTAGATAGATAGATAAATAGATAGATATATCTCTCCCTAAAGACTGCTCCAGCATATTTTCTAAAAATACACACAAAAAATAATTACCAAAAAAAATACCAATAATACCAATACTGGGTCTGGATATAAATAGGAATATGGATTAGCAGGACACAGAATCCCAGCAATGGTAAATGGAGAAAAATGAGGCTGGGGATGGGACAAAGGGGAGGGGGGGAAAAAGTGAACTAAAAGTGAGTCCCGTATATGCTAATAAAGATGGTGTGCCTTGAGTCAAGGAGTATGGCTAATTCATTCTGCGCACACGAGGTTTCAGCAAACAGAAAACCAAACCAAACGAAAACACAACACCAGTTAATAGTTAGAATATTAACCTGATGCATGTGGAAGGAGCATGTGAGTGAGTGGCTATGAATAATGAGAAAGCTAACATGTGCCCAGGGGTGGCAGAGAGAGCTATCACTTAGGGGTCTAGGCAGAGTGGGGCCAGAGAGTGGCCTTGGGCTACTCCAGGGGATGTTAGGTGTCCCAACACTTTCAGTCCCCTGTGATCCCCTCCAACAGCTGAGCTCATTCTGGGGTCACCCTGAAATGCTCTTGAGTCACTTAATCACAGACATTCACCTGTCAGCACTGCTGGCTGCTCTCAGGGAACCTACTGGGTCACCAGGGATTGTCACCATGGGGTGCTTTCCACCTGTGGATAGTCTCAAGCTCCTCCAGTAAAGTCAGGATATCCTGGGAACAAATACTGCTGCAGCTCCTCCCTCTTCTGCATGCTTTCAATACTGAAAGCTATTTCTCAAACAACCTGTTGGATGATAGAGACTAGAACTGTCCAGCTTACTTTGGTTGGACAGTGGAGGGGCAGAGGAGAGTGGTTCTGGCCAGCGGCTCTGATATTGTTTGAAGCTCCACTCTTGGCAATGAAGGGGAGGAGGAAAGATGATATGTTATTGCTATCTCCTAAGCCCGTCCTCCTTCTCTCTCTTCCTCTTGCCCACCCTCCTTTCCTTTTACAAACCTCTATTCAGTGTGAGTATGCACCAGGCACTGTACTAGGCACCATATGATATGAATCTGACATTGTTGCCTGCCCTCAAGAAGATTCAAGTCTAGTGGGGAGCAAGTGTGAGTGGGGTCAAGCATGGTAGAGATCTGTGGGAGGTAAGGATGCTTCAGGACCACAGAGGAGGACACCTACATCAGATGCAAGGATATCAGGGACGGCTTATTGGAGGCTGTGCTCCTTGAGCTAGTCTGAAAGGAGAAATGGAATTAACAAGAAGGGGAAGATTGGGGGGAAGGGGTTCCTGCTGGAGGGAAGAACATATGCAATGGCTGGGAGGCATGAAACAGCAGGAAGCAGTGGGAAGCTGTCTGTACATAGTTCCCCATATCTGGACTTGGGAGTTAGGAAGGGTCTTAGGACTTAATTATTGTCCTATCTCCTCCCTGAAGCCTGAAGAACTGCCTCAGCCTCATATGTCCCCTCCTCTATAATCTTGGGTCAACATTTTACAATTTAAAAATTGCATGTTTGCATGTTATTAATAATTTATTATTATTATCATCATCATCATTATTATTTTTGTGTGAAGGCTTTATTTCCCAGTCTTGACTCAGAGAGGGGCCCATGAGCCCTGTGCTTCTCCCACCCAGTGCCTTGCATGTAGTCCTTGCTCCACCATGGGGATGACTCAGGACCCAATTCTGAGCGGGTAAGCTTTTCAGTGGGGAGGCAGACTAAGGCAGGGGGCAGCAGCACCAAACCCACCCTGGTGCCCTGGATTTCCATCTGAGAGGCTTCTGTAAGGGGGTACCTAAGCTGGGCTGACATCTGAGCCAGTGCCCAGGTGCCCAGGTGAACATTCTCCTGGGATGGTGGGGTAGATAGCCTCTAAGATGGTGCTCAATAATACCCATCTCCTGGTTTTCATGGCCTTGTGGAGTGTCCCACATTGTATCAGTGTTGATCTGGATGATCAACAGAATACAACGGAAGTGACAGTACATGCCTTTAAGCCCAGCTCAATAAAGACATTATGACTTCTGTATTCCTTTCTGTCTGGGGCTGCTTACACTGGAGGAGGCTAGTGCCATGTTGTAAAGACACAAGCAGCCCTATCACAGTTTCATGCAGTGAGTAACTGAGGTATCCTGCCAACAGCCATGACAGGAGGCATCTTAGATGCAGATCCTACAGCCCCAGCCAAGCCTCCAGATGACAGCAGCCCCATTTGATGTACCGATCACAACCTCCCGAGAGACCCTAAGCCAGGACCATCCAGCTAAGCTGCTTCCAAGTTCCTGACTCTTGGATACTGTTAGAGATGATAAACGTTTATTGCTTAAACTGTGATGTTTTAGGGTAATTCGTTACTGGTGATGGATAACACAGTGCAATTTGGCAACTCTGAGTGGCTTTACCTGCTTGGGATGGGGGAGGCTTCCTGACCTAGGGTTTTGCCTCCTCTGATAAGCAGAAGTGTTAGGGCCCCCAAAAGGCCACAACCACTCACCCTGATTCCTTCCCTCACTCGTTCTCCCTCCCCAGCTACTTCCCTTGAAGGGACCAATAACTCAACAGCAGATGCACAGAAACCCCATCTGGACTTCCCTTATCTGACTAGCATAGAGCTTTTGGAGAACCAGCTGCCACCCCTGCCCCCACCCCCTCCAGGGAGGCCTCAGTCAGAGAGGCACTGGCGTGGGGGGACATCCCCAGAGAAATTGTGTAAGCCAGCCTCATCAGAACCTTCCATCCTCTGAAGCTCTAAGCCCCTCCACCTTTTGTTAAATTGGTATATACACCCATACCTCTGGTTTTTCGGTGAGTTACCCATCCCTCAGCCCTCCTGCACTCAGTGTGCACACACGTTGTCTTTTCTCCTATTAACCTGCTCCCTACCCCCACCCCTCCCACCTAAGCTGGCAGAGGGAAAGGTTGTCCTTCTAACACTCAAAGAAATCCCCAGGGGCTGTCAAATGGCAAGTTTTGAAGCCGTCCACATTGAGTTTTCAGTCTGGTCAAAGGAACTTAACTTTAAGAGCAACCACCTCTTTGGTGGGAGGGGGGATGGCCCAGGGGTTCACAGCCCCTTCAGCCCTGGCGCAGATGGCCAGGGGCCCACAGGAAATGCAACTGCTGGGCCTGACGCCACAGCAGGGGCAAATTCTGACTTACAGAGAGGCCTGTGTCTCCTGGTCTGTTGTGGCTTCCTTTTGGTTTGGACTTATTTAATGAACACTGAGTACTTGCCATGTGCCCGACTCCCTTCTAAGTACTTCACAAATATTACGTCATTAAACCCTCCTAATGACCCTATGAGGTAAATGCTCTTGTTGTCATTTTACAGATACCGCTCCTAAGGCCCAGAGATGTTGAGCAGTTTGTCCAAGGTCGCACGGTGAGTGGGTAGCAGAGTAGGGAGTCACACTCAGGTGGCGCTCGGCCCGAAGACGAGATGTGACCCCGTGTCTATTCAGCAAGCATTCTGGGCCTCTGGGGCACTGTTGCTTGGCCAGCACTGCTGGGGCCAGACAGAGTCATGTATCTGAGCTCTGGCTATGGGCCATCCAGAGGTACGCATCGAAGAAGGGCACTGTGTCCCAGACAAGCCAGGCCCATTCTGACTAGGGAAAACCATGGAAAAACATGGGGGTGTTCACCTTCCCAGGCTAACCTTTGTCCTCAACCCTGAAGATCTGCCTGAGCACTGCCTTGGGCAGAAGAGTCTCTTCTCTGATAGCACTCCTTCCTGCCTCCTCACCTTAGCTCCACCGGGCACCTGGGCGGGGAGGGCTCCACCGGGCTCCTGGGAGGAGGGCTCCACACTTGCCTGTCTGCCTAGACCAGTCGTTCTCAACCAAGGGCAATTTTGCCTCCCAGGGCACCTGCAGTGTTGTCTAGAGACATTTCTGATCATCATGACTAGAAGGCTGCTACTGGCACCTAGTGAGAAGAGGTCTGAGATCCTGCTAAACATTCTAAGATGCCTAGGATGACACCTCACCATAGAGGATTACCTGGACCAAAATGTCAAGGGTGTAGAGGTTGAGAAACTCACCTGGGCCCATCTCACAGCCTCCTTAAGGCTGAAGACCCCGCCCTCCACCCCAACCTCTGCATACAGACATTACAGACATACAACGGTTGGGCAGTGTGGGGTCCCCATGGGGCTCCGTGCATCCTCCCTTCATGTCTCAGAGGCCACAACAGAACATGAAAGATACAGTTTGCACAGCTGTTACAAGTTCTTGAAAACAAAATAGGGATTTTGAGGTGTCGACAAAGGTAGCTGACATTATTTTGTCCCAGGCTCTGTGCTAAGCATTTTACATATTTCCTCTTCTGTCATTCTCCTAAGCCAGACTTAGATGTGATTATCATCCCTATTTCACAGATTGGGAGACTAAGGCTTGACAAGGTTAAGTAACTTGCCCAAGGTCACACAGCTAATAAGTGACAGGGCCAGGTTTGTAGCCTGCCCAGGCAGTCTGACACTAGCACTGATCTACATACTGAAGCAAAGTGAAGATGAGGTAAGTTTCCAAAGAGAGCCCACCGGATTCCTCCCTGGGGACAGAGGGATCAGCCCCACTGACTCCACAGCTGCAGCCAAGACCCCCAGAGCTGGGCAGAGAGCAGCTGGACCTGCCGTGGTTCTTAAAGAGGAAAGAATAAGAGTAGAGGGAAGGGAGAGGTGGGTTGGTTTTTGTACGGGGACAGTTAAGACAGGACCAGCAGGAAAGAGATGGGTAAGGAAGAACACCCCGGAGCTTTTTATTATTTATTATAGCAAGGGAAAGAATGGGAGGTTTGTTTCTAAGCTATAAATACCCTCCTTTGATTTCTGTGCATATCAGAGATAAATGAGTCACTTAGGCCGCAGAAATTAATGATTGTCCTAATTATTACCTCAAATGACCTTCTGGCATTAGTAATTCTGATCACTCCCTGCAAAGTAGCTGTGTCAGAGTTTGTCCAGGTTTGGGAAGGAGGCAGGACCGGTGTGGGTGAGTTTCTGTGGTGACAGGCTCAGTCTGCTGCGATCAAATTGGCCTCAGCTCTTAATACCAGAGAACTGTTAGAGCCAGACCCCAACTGGGGGGGCCCTGCCCTCAGGGCCCTGGTGAACCCTGAGTCCGTTGATCAGGGACAGTCTGGAGGTGTTTGAAGAGCTGAAGAGTGGCAGGCCCAGCTCAAAGCAAGAAGGTGGTTCCTGCAAAGCTGACAGCCACCTTCGGAAGGGCCCCTTCCCATTCAGATTCCCGGAAGAGCTTTGAAGTTTCCTCTGTTTTCAGAGCCCTGATCCTACTGTACTGGAATTAGCCTGCAGCCCTGCCCTGTCCCTGGGGATTGATTCCCCAACTGCAAAAATCTTAGAAAAATACTGAAAGCTCCACCCACCATCCCCAAGCAGGCGTCTTTGTCCTTAGGCTAAAATAACAAAGGAGACCTCAGAATCCTCACCAGGGGACATTCTCTCTGCGTTTATAGTTTCTCCGGAGACATTCCGGTGATGACCTCTGGGACGGGATCTGAAGGCAGGAGCTTCCAAGATCTGTGTGTGTGCATGGGGGGGGGGTCTTGATGGGGAGAACACGGTAAGGGGAAGAGTGAGTGAACAAGATTGTCCCTGAAGGCCTCCCAAGGCACATTTGGAGGCCAGGGCAGTTACAGCAGGATCCAGAGTGTCGTTCCAGTCATGGCCAATGAGCCAAGCACTGGGCTTCCTGTAGCCAAGTATCAATCTCAGGGATCCTTGTTGTCCCCAGCTTTGCACAAGGTCCTCTGCTGTCGTATTGCTCAAGGCCACCAGAGAGTCATGAAGTCAGGATTGAAGAAGAACATTGAGGGGGAGAGAGGAGGAAGAGGAGGTGCGGAAGAAGAAAGACCTGAGACAGACAGATGGACAGAGACGGAGGAAGAGAGGGAGGAGAGCTGGGAATCCCAAACCGCGGGATTGGCTTTTCAGAGCAGATAGTCTGAGCAATGGTGCCATCTTGTGGCTCTGCAGAGACATTACAACCAGAACACACAGGAACATGCTGTCTCCCTCCCTCCCTCTCCTCCCTTTCTCTCTCCCTCTCCCCCTCCCGCTCGCCCCCCCCCTCAAATTTAAAATTTAAAATTCACTTTCTCAGTCACAGATGCTCACTAGCTCCACGTGACCCGGGGTTCCTGTATTGGACAGCACAGAAATAGAATATTTCTATTGTAGAAAGTTCTGTTGAACAACGCTGTTATAGAAAGTCCAGACTTGTCGTTTGATAGAGAATTATAAAAATTCAGAGGAAATGTTGTTTAGAGTCTGTTTTCTACCTTCAGAGTAGCCACTGGTTAAAGGTTTACAGAGCAGTTTTCCTGAGAGTCTTTCCTCCCACTGTTGGGGCAGCATTGTTGCGTTTTAGAAAGAAGAGTTGACTTGGTGTCAGACCTGAGCGTGAATCCTGGCTCTGCCACGTAAGCTTCTCTGGACCTTAGTTTGCTCATCAGTCAAATAATTCCTCTAGACTTTCCCAGTTCTAACCAGGTTCTTCTCTGCCAGGGTTTGACAAGAGCTGCTGTCAAACCAGGAGGAGGGTGGGGAATAAGAAGCCCCTGGGCTGTGTCCACCTGTGCTGTCTGCAGCTGTGGGGCCACAAGCCATGGACTGTGGCACTCTCCCAGCCCCAGCTTATCTTCAAAACCACTCCAAAGTCTGCTCCTTTCCCGCATACTTCTCAGGTG
Organism: Ailurus styani; assembly: GCA_002007465.1. Taxonomy (NCBI): domain Eukaryota; kingdom Metazoa; phylum Chordata; class Mammalia; order Carnivora; family Ailuridae; genus Ailurus; species Ailurus styani. Next base: position 4,235,219 of record LNAC01000119.1, read on the forward strand.
AGTCCTTATCCGCCTGGTCAAAGACCAGCTGTTTCGTGTTTGCCTCAACCTTAACTTTAAGATTCATTCACTCATTCAACAAATATTTATTGCACTCTTATTAGGTGCCAGGAACTGTCCTTAGACTTGGGGACCTGGCTGTAAATACAAATGTCTCCATTCTGTGCCTTACATTTCAACTGGGGAGACAAGACATCAGGCACTTAAATATATCATACAAAGGAGAGTAGTAACTAAGTGTGACAAAGGGAAATCAGGCAGGGGGATTGTAAGGCTATTTCTGATAAGGTAATTAATCAGACAAAGCTTTCATAAGCAGGTGACATTCGTGCAGAGACCTGAATGATGAGAGGGAGCAGGCCAGTGGATATCTGAGGGGAAAAGGAAATGCAAATGCAAAGGATGCAAAAGCCTGAAGCCAGCTGTGTGGGTCTTCTCACCAGGGTCTGCAGCTGTGGCAGATGACACACATATGGGAATCTAGGGATCTAGGACCTAGGAGCTAAGAATAGGTCGAGCATTTATCCCTTCTCTAGCTAGCCCTGTCTTTAGTATCCGAAGATACCTTTGTAGAAATCCACTGGTGGGGGCTCCTGGGTGAGTCTGTCAGTTAAGTGACCAACTCTTGATTTTGGTTCAGGTCATGATCTCAGGGTCTTGGGATCAAGCTCCGAGTCAGGCTCCATGCTCAGTACAGAGTCTGCTTGGGATTCTCTCTCTCCCTCTCTCTCTGCCCCTCCCTCCCAGCGCTGGCCTTTATACACGTGCATGCGCTTTTAAAAAAAGAAAAAACAAGAAATCCACCTGCCCAAGGCCCACAGAGCATGTGGGAGGCCATGCTCTAGGTCTGGATTCAGGGCCTTCTGGTTCCCATTCTTCTGAATACAGAAGCTGATTTTTCATGCGAGGAAGCCAACACACTTCAGCTTATGGGCCAGTGTTTTCTTCCACCAAATTGCTGGGGCTCCCTTTTGTGGCTGATGGTGATCCCCCAACTCTGCCTTTGCTTGTATCAAACAGCCTTGATCTCCAACTGAACATCTGCGCTAAGACATCCAGGTAGAAATTTAAGAAGAGCAGTTCTTTCGGAAAGAAGGCCCCAGCTTTAGACATCCGGGGACTGGCCAGTCTCCACTCCAGGCTAGCTGGCTCTGCCTCTTGCTCATTTCACAAACAGAGCACAGTTTGCTGGTGTGTTCTGCTCCTTTTCCAGCTTGACAAACAGAGCATAGTTTGCAGGTATGCTTACAAAACGTCATCTGGAACATTTTCCTTTGTTTCCAAAGGCTTACATTCTCTCTAGGCAGCCAGCCAGTTGCTTACAAGTGAAACTGCTCCAGAACTAGATTGCTACCAGGGCCCATCTGGGTTTGCTTTTCCAGCCCATGAGTCAACAAGAATGAGTCAAACGTTACCTGAGTGGCCTCTGGGTTACTGGACGCAGAAGGTCAGAAATGTCTATGGCAAGAAGTCTGAGGACTTGCTATCTTGTCTCCGTGTCTGCATTCACAATGCCCGTTTGTGGTCTCTGGAAGCTGAGTGAGGCAGCCAGGTCCATGGGCCTGGATCTTTGCTCAGAGAGCATTTGGTCGTCTTGGTGGCCTGATTCAAATAACCTCTACTAAAATTAAAAAACAAAAGAAGTAAATACAAAAAAGAAAAAAAGTCCTCATTTCATCTTTACAGTGAATTTAGTCTTTTATTTTTTGTGGCTTTGGCAGCCGCCTTATTTGGGTGTGTTCTTGACAGTTGATGGTTTCTGAAGGTTCTGTCCAAAAGGGAGTCCTCTGATGAGAAAGTATAACTTGGTCCTTCAAACACTCTCTGTGTAGGAAACTGACCACAGCTTCAAGCTCTTGCCCCTGGCTCTTCAAGTCTCTTGCTCAGGCAAGTTGGTCAGGTGAATTTGCTCAGGGAATACTGTCTTGTTGTGGGGCTCCCCAGGGACACCTGCCCGGGCCTGTGGGAAGGTGCGTCTTCTAGCTGAGCCCGTACCCGCACCTTTGTGTAGGGAGGGGAGGTCGGTCACCACTGCCTTGAAGCTGATCCAGCCCGAGCCTCGATCAGAAGCCATGATAGACTCACCTAAAGTAAAATCATTGGCAACGAGGGCCAAGAATGACTTGGCTGTCCTCTCCCTCCTGCAAGAAACAGGCCTGCGGCTGCCACCTGTCCACCTGTTACAATGGCATTTGCCTCTGTGTGGTTCTCATGTTAGGAAGATGTGACCAGGGGAGGGAGGAGGACTGGCAGGTTTGGCGAAGGCTTAGGGCAAAAATACTTTGGGACTGTGGGGGGGCGGGGGAAGGTATATCCTTGCAACATTTCACGAGGCCGGGTGGGCAATTTGTATTGTGCCCCCGTCAGTCCTGACTCATTGTGAGTTATAAGTTACTATTAATTTTTAAGATGACCCCTTTCCATTCTCAAAAACATCCCACTTTGCAGGACAAATGATATGACTGGTACCCAGCCTTTGGGATACCTTTAGGAAATGGATCCTAAGAATGTATATAAAGATGTAGCTTTAGGGATGTTTACCACAGGGCAATAAGGTGTAAGGAAAAGTTAGAGATAAATTATGTGTCTTGCAACAGAGGATTAGCTAAATTAATTAGAGTCCATCCATATAGTAGAATCCTAGATAGCCATTAAGAAATGGAATGTGGCAAAATATTAAATAGCATGGAAATACTTGTGTATTATTAAGGAAAATTACTAAACACCATAGTATTATCCAAATCTAGTTTACAAAGAAAAAAAAAACATGCACTGAACAAAGGACTGGATGAATATCCACTAAACTTTTGGTTATCTCTGGGCAGTGGGATTGGAAGTGGTTTATATGTTCTCCTTTATACCTTTTCTTATTTCTAAATTTCTTACAGTGAAAATGTATGTTGTAGGCAGAATAATGACCTTCCAAAGATGTCTGCGTCCAAATCCTCAGAGTTTATGAATACGTAAGCTTACATGACAAAAGGGAATTGAGTGGAAATTGATGTTATTAAACAACTGACCAGGAGAAAGGGAGATTAGCCAAGGTTATCCAGGTGGCCCCAGTGTAATCACAGCGGTCTTTAAATGTGGAGGGGGTGGGGCGGCACAGAAGATTGGTGCCTACGAGAAAGACTCCACCAGTCATTGCAGATGGAAGGGCACTGGGTGCCCAGAAATGCTGGAAAAGGTAAGAAAATGGGTTCTCTCCTAGAGCCTCCAAAAAAGGAATGGGGCCTTCCCGACACCTTGGCTTTAGCCCAGTGAGAGCCACTTTGGACTTCTGACCTACGGAACTAGAAGGTGATAAATTTGGATTTGTTTTAACCCACTGAGGTTGTGGTAATTTGTTACAGCAGCAATAGGAAACTAACTTAATGAATGTCTTTTTAAGTAATAATAATTAAAAGAGATGTGATAATAAAAGTCACTTAAAAAGAAAGGATTAGAGGGTCACATAGTTGGCTCAGTCAGTTGGGCATCTGCCTTCGTCTCAGGTCATGATCCCAGGCTTATGGGATGGAGCCCCACACTGGGCTCCCTGCTCCTCAGGGAGCCTGCTTCTCCCCCTGCTTGTATGCTTCCCTGGCTTGTACTCTCTCTTCTCTGTCCCTCTCTGTCAAATAAGTAAATAAATAGATAAATAAATAAAATCTTAAAAAAAAAAAGAAAGAAAAGAAAGGATTAGAAATCATTCTTTGTAATGTAACCCAACAGGAGGAAGCCTGGCATAGTCTTCTTCAAAAACAAAGAAACAAACAAAACAAAACAAAACAAAAAAACAAAAACACCTGGGGCTCCTAGCTGGTTGCTGTTTTGTTATTAGTAGAAAATAATAATCAAGGGAAAAGTAAATGAGCTGACTAGCCAGCAGCCTGAGAATTGTACTACAGCGGTAAGATAATTAATTGTGTAAAATGGGGCAAGAACAGTCAGTACTATGGGTCCAGAGGAGGGAGAACCAGGGAGCTGTGGCTTTTGAGAATTCTGGGACTGGGAAAGGAATTGCAGGTGAAAGGAAACCCTTTCCAAGTAAGTGGAAACTGCCAGGTTGTTCTGCAGGTTTGTGCTAGCAAATCCCATACTGGCATCAATCAATAGAAGAGGGTTATGGCTTTTCCAACCCCACCCAGGGGCAGGGAGCTGAGCGTGTTTGCAGTCTGCCCCATTGTGAACTGTTCACTGGAACAACCTGCTCAGGTTAGAGAGTTGCAGAGGATTCTCTCCTAAATAAAATCCTTGCCTGTTTGCTCTGAAGGAGCTCTTAGGGAAACCCCAGACTCTTCGCAAAGGCTGCAGAGAATAATAAAGTATCTGAAAATGGAAATGCTATTTATTTATTTATTTATTTATTTATTTATTTTTGCTAGAGGGTCCAAAACCACTTCCTCTTTCATTTAATCTGTTGTAGAGACTCCCTTTCTGTAACAGGCAGGGCTCTCTGGAAGCAGGTGCTGAGCTGGGGTTTGGTGAGTAGGACATTCGTTCGGGATAAACACCTGCGAAGGTCAGGGAGTGGAAGCAGGACCGGGCACAGAGGGTGGGGATGCTGAGGTGCAGGCCTGACAAACAGCCAGATGTGGTCCATTAGAGTGGCTGATGGGGGGATGCCGTGGCCAGCTTTTAGACACCCTGCCCGTGATCAGTGGTTTCACTGAGGTAACTCTCGGCCAGCCCCAACCAGCCGGAGGCTGTGTGCTGACGGCAGCAAGTCCTCCTTGGAGAGGCAGTCAGGTTGGCACATCTCTGGGTCAACTGCACCATCCCCCTAGCAGACCTTGTTCTGCTTATTGGCCAGAACCCATAGCCCTGCTAAGTTGGTGGGTACAAGAAGGACTTGACTGATTTTGCATAGCTCCTGGAAGCAGAGGTGACGTAAGTGGCGAAATATGCCAAGGAGACTAAATTCATCTCTGAACAAAGGATGAGAGGAGAACATGACTATTTACAATGGGACAGAACCCTCCAGAGGTCCTGAACCTCTGAAATAGTCAGAGCTTGGGAATTTGTGACAGGTTGGAGAAAGGTTTTCTACATTGAGCCAGAAAGGGGACAGGTTGCTTTTAAGGCTGCTTCTTTCCCTGGGTGGGGTGGGGGGAATGTGTATTTAATGGGGCCACCTCAGGTTCTGTCCTGGGGGGCTGCTCTTGGCCATCTGTGGCTCTGTCTACTAGTGTCACCTCGGGGGCAGACATCCACCTTCGTGTCAGGTCTGCTTCCAGAAGTTTGCCACAGACCAGTCACCCTTAGTCCCAGAGGGGGCCCATATTCAGCTCAGAGAATTCTTACAGGCTGGCCCCTTCAGAATGCCCCCTTGCACTCCCCCTCTTCTGGTCCCACTTGCTTGGCTTCCAGTCTGAGTTCTTCCAACCCATTTTGGCCCTTTTGGATTTACTAACCCTGGCATGACCCCCCCCCTCCCTCCAGGACATGGCTCTGCTACCTGGCTCTCAGCCCAAGCCCTGCAGCCCTGGACATTGTATTTCCTCTCCCAGGCAAGTGCCCAAGACCTCATTTACATACCCATCCCTGCCTCAGAGGCAAGATCAGTCAGTAACAAGTGCTGGACATCCACAGTCCCCTTGGTGAATGGGACTTCCTTTTATTCGCTTAAGCCATACTAGCCACAAATTCCAGAAGGGGCTGCCTTCTCCTAGTATTTCAGAATTTGACAAACAAGTCATGTTCATATGCATGCTGCTCATTATTTCATATGTATGTTAAAAACTTTAGTCTGTCATCATGCAAAATGACATGCAGTAAGTACTTGTCACCACATCTGACTGCCCACCCACTGCCTGCTTCAGAACTAGAAATGGATCAGTACCTTTGAGGTTCCTGTTGTCCCCAGTCTCCTTGAGTTGGCACGGGGGACCTGCCTGAATTCCAGGGCCATCATTCCTTTATTGCTTTTTCACAATATCACGGCCTATGTATGCATTCCTATGCAATATACTATTTGCTTCTGCTAGCTTTTAAAAAGTCATATAAATGGAACTTACTGTATGATTCTTCCATGATACTTTCTTTTACTCAATATTATGTTTTTGAGAACCATCCCTGCTGTGCCATGAGATTTTTTTATTGCTGTCAGGCCCCTTGTCAGTCTTCATCTTTCCTGTGACTCTATAGGCTAATGGCTCTTGGGCTCTCAGTTTGTCTGAAAGACAAACTGCCTTCTTTTCTCATTACCTTCCTCTTGCCACCTTCTTTGCATCTTCCTCCATAACCTCCTTCAAGGGCAAAGACCACTCTCTACCGCACCCACCCCTGCACCCTTGCATAGGATTTCTGGAGACAAATACAAAACCATTGCACTCCTGGGGAGGTGGTTTAATGATTGTGACACTGTTGCTGAAATCTGGACCCTGGGAAGGAAATGAGTTTTCTCTTCCTGTTCTAGGAAAGTGAAGCATGTTGAATTTACTGCTCTTGGACTGGGCAAGCAATGCTTTGCCAACTTTAGTGAGCACAAGAAGTACCTGGAGGTCCTGGTGGGAGCTCGTTAACTAGGGGGATTTATGGACCCCCAGAGGTTCAGAACCAAATGATGGGATTATCTGGTGCGGCTGGGGAATATGTGTGTTAGCAAACAAGCCCCTCTTTGCCCAGAAAATCTGAGGCAGGCTGTCTTTGGATACTATTCCAGCAAAGAGTAGCCTCTGCCCCAGCCAGAATCAGGAGAGCTTGACTTGAAATACCATCAACCTCCAAGCATTTCTATTAGCCAGACAGTCAGTGAAGGCCTGTCGTCTGTGCTTTCAACACTGGGCCCGAGTAGAAATCTTCACTGAGGCTTGAAGTTCTGGCAAGGACTGTTCCCTCCAAGAGAAAGGTCAGGTTCCAGAACTGGCAATCGGAAATTTGCTGCCTCTGTCTGATGTTCAGTGTCTTGGACATTGCTGCATTTCCATCCAGAAAGCTGGAAGAAGTGGTCGAGGCTTGCTTCTGACACATGAGATGCCTCAGCCACCAGCCTGACACCAGGAGTCCACGGGGCTGGGTCATGACCGGGACAGTGGTAGCAACAGCAGCTGCACGAGCCAAGCCTACAGGCCACCCCGGGGCCAGCAGGTGCCAGCCACTCTAGGCCTCACTTAGGCATTTGCCTGCTCTCCAACTCGGGCAGGCTCGGGGGAGGCCATTAGCACCGCCCATCTTTGGCAGCATCTGGATCATGGGATCTCTGTCTGTGCTTCCCCTATAAACACAGACCTTGGCCCGTGGCCACTCCTAGGGCATCAGTCACGCTTGCTGGGGGAGAAGCCGTGTAGGCCACTCGGGCATATTGCAGGATTCCTGGGAAGCAGCTGAACTGTTCTTTCCCAATGTAATGAAATGAAAAACAAAGGTTTTGAGCCCAGGGGAGTAGAGAGGTCCTAGGTGGTATTGGGGGATCCCAGGACATCTGTGGGTCTTTGATTGATGGAGCTGAGAGAGAGATGGGAGCATCATTCAACTAATGAGCCTGGCTCTGTAAGGTGTTGAGACCTTGGTGATGAACAAAAGGCATGGAGGTCCCTGGCCTCGTGGAGCTCTATGTAAGTAAATCATAGCAGGTATGTGCAAACTGGAGTATTTGCTAGGTCAGTGGGAATGCCAACGGGTGGAAGGGAGGTTATGAACTTGACTTTGATAGTCAAGGAATGATTCAAAGGAGGAAATCGCTAGATTCCTCCTGGATCTTAAAAATGAGTCTGAAAGTCAGGAGAGGGCATTGCAGGCAAATGAGAGGTCAAGGTCAAAAGCTCAAGATGTTCAAGCAGGCTTCAGGTGATTCCACTTACGGGAAGTACCTAAAGCAGTCAAACTCCTGGAGACAGAACATAGAAGGGAGGGCGCCGGGGCAGAGACAAGGAGGAAGTGGGGAGTTAGGGTTTCACAGATACAGAGTTTCAGCTTTGCAAGATGAAAAGAATTCTGTGGGCGGGTGTGGCGGTGGTTGCACAACAACGTGAAGCACTTCATGCCCCTGAATGAACAATGTGCCTCTTAAACACGGTTAAGATAGACTATGTATGAAAATGGCACCCAAGAGTGCTGGGACTTTGAAAGCTCTCCTCGCTGAAAATGTTGCCCAGTAGAGTTTCTCAGGGTGATAATTATTGGTGATAGCCAACAAATTGAGGCCTAGTTAGTTACCGATTCTTTATATTAAATTCTTTATGTTAAAACTAGAAACTAAAACTAAACTTATTTGGAATAATCTTTTCTAAGCAGGAAAACCACACACAAGGGCTCCCCAAAGTCACTTTGAACATACAATCTTACCATAGAAAAGTGAGGGTTCCAGGACTCTAAGGCAATGGCAGAATGGAGGGAGAGGTGGAGGGTGTAGAGAGCAGGCGTCAGGCAGGAGAGCAGCTGTGGGAAGCAAGGGAGAGTCCCAGGAGGCCAGGATGGCTCGTGGCATTAGGTGTGGTGAGACCAGCATGGCCTACCAGCGTGGTTTGGTACTATTGATCGAGCTCTGGAAGAAGGAGTGGAGGTGTGGGGAATGGGAGCTATGTGTCAGGTGGAAACCAGCCTGATAATCAGGCCTGGTATTCAGGGACCTCAGGGTGGAGTTAAGGATTTGAGAATCTGGGGGCACGGTTGGTGGCAGAAGTGCTGTATGCTATAGAGATGACCCTGAGAGAAGCCTGGAGGGAGGAGCGACCTTGACTAAGGACAGAACTCTGAGGAGTGCCAACCCTTCCAGGGGGGCAGAGCCTGAGCTGACAAGATCCACTTAGATGATATAGTTTTAGGGCCATAAGATGCCTTCGCATCCCGTGCCCCATTCCTCTCCGCATATCTCCTCCAGAGTTTCCCCATGCCTGGAGCTCTTCAACTTAGGAAAAGTGTGACCATGAGGGGCATCTGGGTGGCTCAGTCAGTTAAGCATCTGCCTTCAGCTCAGGTCATGCTGTCCCAATCAGAGGCCCAGGCAGTTGTGGTAGGAACAGTGACCAAAGGGCTGAAATCACACCAAGGTGCCAACAACTGATGCCCCTGGGTTCCTGCCAGCGGGTTCCTGTGGGAGAGGAGAGTATCCAGATGTCTCTGAGGAGAGCTCGTGGATGAAGGGGCAGTGGGCAGGGAGGAAGGAGCACAAGTGACTCTCTGGTCAATCGGCTGGTTCCCTCTTGTTTCCCCTCCAGAGGAATCCCCAGCCTCAGCCCTGCCCAGTCCGGGTGAGGAGATTGCTGAGAAGTCAGTGAGGAGGAGTCTGGAGGCTTGTCTCCTCAGAGGGCTGGCAGGGTGGGGGTGGGGTGAAGTAACTCCACCCGCTTTGACGTGATCCCCCCCCCCCAGTACTGATTACATCCAGCTGTCGTGGAGCACCCTGCCCTTCACTGCGTGATGCACAACAGGTACCTCGTTAGTCACCCCTCAGGCCAAGGAGGCCCAAAAGGAAGAGCTCTTGGAGGCTGAGTCTGGCCTCAGACCCCTGCTGCCCAGAGAGGTAGGGCAGCTCTGCTCAGAATAGGGCCTCTGGCCCCACCCCAGCCTTACTCCCCTTGCTTTCCCCCTCTGGCCTGATGCCTGGAAATGAAGCTCCCCAGTGCCCACATCCACAATCAGGTTTCAGGTACAGCCCCACACTGGGCCTGGCTCTCAGGGCCCATCCAGTTCTTGGTGTGGGGAGAGTCCGCCTGCCCCCCAGTGCTCATAAGGATCCTGGGGGGCAGGGGCCATCCAGGAGTGGGTGGCACATAGCTGTGCCCATGTGTGGGTGGGGCTGGCCTCAGACCCCCACACAGCAACTTGTTCAGAGCCCCTTTGGGTTCCCCTAGGCAAGGGGGTGAAGCAGAGGGGTAGGTTCCCGGGGCTGTTTGCTAGATGAGTGAGCAGGGAGGTAAGGCCATGAGAAAAGGCCAGGAGAAAAGGCCTCTGTGAAAAACAGGTGCTTCCTGTTCCTACCACGAAGCATGTGTCCCGCAGACGTTGGGACCCTCTTACTGCATGTTGCCCGCCATGCCCTTAATCATGTTTGCATCTCAAAAGAGACCCGGGAGGGGGAAGGACAGCCCTCCTCTTCTCCAAACACTTCTGCCCATATTTTTTACCACCCCATCCATGTTCCTGGAGACCCTGCAGGGTTATGGCTTCAGGAAGTTGGCTTATGGCCTAGGAAGGCTTAGTCACTGACCTCAGGACCCCTGTCATCTGAGGAAGAGACTAGGTCAACATGTCAAGCAGAGAAATAGTGACCCAGGCAGAAGAGCTCTGGAAGAACAGGAAGATGACATACAGACAAGTCAGGTGTGTTCACAGAATGGGTATAAAGTCTATGGTGTCATCCACACTTTGGGACTTCGGCCTCGAGGAAATGAGCAAAGGGATGCTCATCCACCCATGACCCCTCTAAGACCAGGATTCATTCTTTGATTCTGGGGGTCTTCTACTTCTATCTTTACCCCCAAACTGCAGGAAATCAGGAGGAACTAAAATCAGAGCCCTGCTAAGCTATAGTGTCCCCAGAGAAGCTTCCACCTGCTTCCTACACAGTGTTGCCTCCAACCAAACTCAATCATAAGGGACAGGGCTGGGGGCATGGTTCTTGGCCTTCTTAGAAACTCAAACCTGACAACACTGTTCAAAGCAGAGATAAAATCTTGAGTTTGAGTCCTCGGGGGACTCACTTGGCCAATTGGCCTAGTAATTGATCTCTATTTAAATGTTCTTATCCCCGAAGGCAATTGTGTCTGAGAGATGAGCAGCCTGGGACAGCCAAGCACTAGGACCAGGATCCAAATGAATGATCCAGGTAAGATGGAGAACCCTCTCATGTCAACACTGCTATTTCTAAGGGCCTGAAGTTAGGAGAGAATACAGAAGCTTTTCTCAACTTTGGCCTAACATGGGAATTACTTGGGGAGTTTTGAAAATACCGAGGCCTGGGTCCCCTGCTCAGAGACCATGACTTAGTTTGGGGCCTGGGCATTTGGATGTTGACATTCTTCCCAGGAGATTCTAAGGTGCAGCCAGCACAGAGAACCACTGCAGTAACACCTGCTTGGCCACCTGGTGGCTCTTTGGGGGGGAGTGCTGGCTTCAACTGCTTGGCTTCTGGTACACAGTCTGCCCTTGACTGTTGTGTTGGTCCTAGGAGAAAGGACTAAAGAGAAGGCTGCTCATGGTGTGTTTCTGGCAAGCCTGGATTTAGAAGCTTTGGAGGTGAAGAGTGAACTTTCCACTGTCTTTTCCTTCTTCTGTCTCTAGTTGAACCAGAATGAATTCCTATCCTGATTCCCTGAACCAAGGTGATGATGTAGTTTGACCTACACTGATGGTTCTCAAAGTGAGGTACCCAGACCAGAATCATTATCCCCTGGAAACTTGCTAGGCATGCAAACACTCAGGTCCCACCTCAGACGTAACTAAATCCAAGCTTGGAGGTAGGGCCCTGTAATATTTTCCAAGCCCTCCATGTGCTACTTCTGATGCTTACTCGAGTTTGAAAGTCACTGTCTTAAGTCTTCATCCATGTCTGCCTAGTGGACACTGGTTATTATCCTCAGAATCAAGGGACCTGTGTGTTCTAAGATTTGTGCAACCTATGTTGTAACCTCTCCCTGTAGGTCCCTCCACTGGTCTTATGATTACTGTCCTTATGTCCTATCCAAGGGACACAGTGTCAGATCGTCGACAGACCCTTATTCATGTATTCTGCCTGCATTTAGTGAGCAGCTACCATTTGCTGGGCACTATTTTATTCTAAGTCCCAGGGATGCAGCAATGAACAAAATCAGAATCTGTTCTTCCACGCAGCTTATGTTCTAGTGGGAGTGATGATCCCTTCATTAAACATAAGAATATCTAGTAGTTCTAAGTTCTGGGAAGAAGAACCAAAGAAAGTGATGGGGAGTGGACTATTTTTGACTGTGCTTAGAGAAGATTTCTCAGGTCATATCTGACCAGACACCTGGTTGAAATGGGGGAGAAGCCCCAGGAAGAACTTGAGGGTAGTGCCCCAGGAAGGTGGAACAGAAATGCTGAGCCGCTGAGGTGGGAATGAGCTTCACATGTTCTAAGAATGGAAAGGAAGCCACGCAGCTGCAGAGGAATGAGCAAGTCAGAGAGAGGCAGGTCCAAGAGATAAGAGACAATGGCCAGATCATGAAAGGCCTTACAGATCCTGTTCAGGTGTCAGGATTTTGAGTGAGGACCAGCTTCTGGAGAGTCTTGAAGATGTCAAGGATGTGATATGTCTGAACAGAAATTATTCCACAGAATGGACTATTCCCTAAGAGTAGAAGCAGGGAGATGAGTTAGGAGGTGGACCCCTCCCCTGGCTCCCTGAGTCCAGCCATGCCCCAGGGTTTCGCCAGCCGTGGAAAGAGCAGAGTGGCTGCTGGTATCTCTGCTGAACTCCCTGGAGCTGCACTCCAAACTTTCTGCAGAGCTCACTGACTTGTCTGGCTCCCTCTCCAAATCTGACTGGAGCAGAGCTAGCTTCTATACATTTAGTGACTACTTCCTGACCTGAGCCCAAGGTGGCCGAGAGAGCACAGAAGTAACAAACCCCCTTGAGGGAAGAAGACTGGATGATCCCTTGCACCCTTTTGCTTCTGAGTTATTCCCAGGTGTTCATGCTCTCTGGTTCTTCCCCTGGAAGTGAAGCTCCCTCAGGGCCAAAGGCATTTGCTACTCTAGCTGCTTAGTTAGTCTCGGAGCAGCAAACCAGCTGGGCAGTGGGCTCCTCTGGGGAGACCTTTAAACATGCCTAAATGGCCATCCAGCCCTCCAAAGGGCTCACTTTACAGGGAGCTGAGCCCTGGCAATCCACCCCTCTCCTGGGGCAGGTGATTAAGCAAGTCACCAAAGCCAGCCCAGGCTCACGGAGAGAAGGGTTAGACTCCACTTTTCAATGAGTGGGGTGGAAAAATTTTTATGGCCATCTTTAGTTACCACACAGTACTTCCTGGGTCTGTGGATACATGTTTTTTATCTGCTAAAGAAAACTTGTAACCATTTCCTCTGATATTTCTTTTCCTCCATTCTCTACCTATTTCTTCTGGAGCTCCAGTTAGATACCCAAGTCTCTCTCTCTCTCTCTCTCTCTCTCTCTCTCTCTCTCTCTCTCTCTTTAACTAATCTCTACTCCCAATGTGGAGCTTGAACTCATGACCCTGAGAGCAAGAGTTGCATGCTCTTCTGACTGAGCCAGCCAGCCGCCCCTAAATATCTAGGACTCTCTGAACTTCTCTCATATTTTCATGTCCTTGTCTCTGTCCTGCATCACATCTGCTTTATTTGGTTCAGGAGTAGTTTTTTTCCTGACATTTTGTTATTTTTCACACATACAAAACCAAATTAAAAGACCTTTGCAGTAAATAGCCATATACCCACTACCTGTCTTCTACTATTGACCTTTTACCATACTTTCTCATATCTGTCTATCCATCCATCCATCTATTCATCTTACTGTTTGGATGAATTTCAAGTACATTGCAGACATCAGTAGTCATGGAATTTTATTTCAATTATTCATTTCTATAAATTCACTTATTTTTGAATCTGCCCATTTATTCCCAGTATGTTTTTTTTTTTAGATTTATTTTTTTGTTTTAGAGATTAAGGGGAAGGGGAGGGGCAGGGGGAGAGAACCTCAAAAAGACTCCTTGTTGAGCACAGAGCCTGACTCAGGGCCCCATCTCACAACCCTGAGATCATGACCTGAGCTGATGTCAAGAGTCAGCCACTTAACCCACTGAGCCACTCAGGCAACCCATGCTTGTATCCTTCATCTCTTTGAAACATTGTTCCATATAACAATTGTTCCATTATTATAAACATTGTTCCAAGAAGTCTTTGAGTACAAATTGGGTTGGTTTTTTGTTTGTTTGTTTGTTTTGGGGTTTTTTTGTCTCTTGCTAAAAGTACTTGATCTTAAACTGTGCTGCACTAATGATAGCAATTAGCCACATGTGGCTATTTATATTAAAATTAATTAAACTTAAAGTTGAAAAACTCTGTTCCTCCATCGCGTAAGCCACATTTCATATTCTCAGTGGCCATATGTGTCTAGCAGCTACTGCATAGGGCAAGACAGATTACAGAATACTTCCAACACTTGTATGAATGAATGGTTCAAGTAAAGCTGTATTCAAGTAAAGCTCTATTTGTAAGAGCAGGTGGCCGCCTCACTTGTCCTGTGGGCTGCAGTTTGTAGACCCCTGCTCTAGGCCTAAACTGGAATGCTTGCTTTCAAAGAGGATACGCTTTTGTCTGTAGGCCAATAAGCACGGAGCCGGAAGGTCCCCAGGTCCCCAGGGCTCTCCTCGTGGCAGGAGTCTCAGACTCATGTCCCCCTCTTGCTGCTGTCCCAGGCCTTCGTGTCCATAATCACCCTCAGGTCAACATGTCTCTAGCAAGTTCTTGCTGTTCGCTGTTTGAACTCCCTCCTGGTTGTCTTTGGAGAGTCAGGCAGGCAAGGGGCGCATAGAGCCCTCCTCCTCGCAAATGAGAAACTTGGTGTATGCACAACCCCTGGTCTGGTTCTGTAGGGGGAGAGTCCTTTGGCGCTCCCAGTCCCCCAGGGTGCAAGAAGCAGGTATTTTCTCACAGTATTGTCTTGCCATGTCTGCTTAAACCTGGCAGTTCTAACTTGTGCAGAATTGATAAATTCCCAGTCTTTCTAGGGAGTTAAGGCTGTAGCCAGCTTTCTTCAGGATGCTCTGCCTCAGCACTATCTGGATGTCTGGGGGTTCCATCCTGGAACCCTGGTTCGCTGGAGGATAGAGAGGGACTCTCAGAGAGCCTAGACGGTGGGCCTTGCCTATATGCTCCCAGCTGCTCGGGGCCAGGGTTAGTGGCACTAGTCTCTGAGAACTGAGGCCATGGCGAGAGCCTCCAGGGAAATGTGAGAGGGGCAGCAGAAAGGAAGAGGCCAATGGTAGATGAACAAGGGAAGTCTTTGTTTTTAAAACGATTTTATTTATTTATTTGAGAGAGCACTGGAGAGCGAGAGTAAGCAGTAGTGGTGGGCAGAGGGAGAGGGAGAAGCAGGCTCCCAGGAAGCCCAACATGGGGCCCGATCCCAGGATCCTGGGATCATGACCTGAGTCGAAGGCAGACACTTAACCGACTGAGTCACCTGGGCACCCAAGGGGAGTCTTTGTTGACTCACATTAACCCAGCTGGTGAGAAGCCGTATCAGGCTTGTGGAAGACTCCTTAAGGGCCTCTTAGAGATCTGGCCAGGTATTCCAAATGTCAGCATGGCCTTACTTGCTGATAAACCAGGGATTGGCTAGTCTGCTTCCTTCATCACCTTCCTAGGTCTTGGGCAGGGTGGGAAGCAAGTGCACATTCAGCCCCTGTGATCTCTGCCTCTCTCTCCCGAAGCAGAGGCCGTGAGTGGTGCACCACCACACCGTGTCCAGCAGGTACCTGAGTGTGCTGTGGGGCAGCAGCCACAGGGAGGCAGCCAGACTCTAGAATCAGGAGCTCATGGTAGGGTGTTAGAGACACACCGCTGATGGCCAGATGCAACTGGACAAAGGCCGTGTGCGACTACTGTCGGAGCGCAAGAACTCACAGGGCCCTGTGGTCAACCAGAGAAGGGGAGGAGTTATGGGGAAGTAGGTGGGAAGTTTCTGGAGGTGGTGACACAGGAGCTGAGAGCCTTCTGAGAAGTCAGTAGCTTTGTTCCTTAAGCATAGCCCAAGGTGGGTCTGCTTTCTTAGTTAGGGATGAGTAGAGTTGCCTTTGTAGTGCTCTTCTCTCTGACATGTTAGCTGGGTCTTCTACAACCTGGTTCCTTCTTCATCCCTCCTCCTCCCTTTCCCCTCCTTCCCCTCTTCACAGAGGTGAGACAACACAGCCGAGTGGTAGATGTTTCAATCTGAAGGTGCCATGTGGTTTTGAGGGGCCCATTTGGGAAGTTTTGGTTGCCACAGAAACTGTCCAGTCAGCTGCCAAACATCTGTGCAGCTGGACCATATGGCCCGGGGCCCAACAGGAACATTGTTGTTTACACCCCTGGATGGTAGCCATGTGGACTGCCAAGAGCCTGGACAAGGTTGTGGTCCAGGGAGTCTCCTCCACTGAGGAAATGAAGGCCTCTCATGTGTGCAGACACTTCGGGAGTCTGATGTTTGGCACACAGGCACTAACTGTTAGTGTGATGCTACTTGCCATGAGACTGACCTCCAGGCCCAACAGCAGTGCATTCCGAGGCCAATACTCTGTCTTTGCTGAGCCCAGGAGAGAATCCCCCATAAGCAGAGAATCCCCTGGTAGTGAGCAGCCTCACCCTGGCCTGGCCCCAAAATGGCGGCTAGAAACCATATCAAACCTGAGCGTCACCCACATGGGTCTGGAAAGCAGAAGGGCAGAGGTTGAGGAGACTGTTAGGATGAAGGATGAGGAAGCCATAAGGGCTAGAGGGCATATGTCCCACCCTTCCCTTCGACCTGATGGGGAAGAAGAGCCTTTGTTCATAGATGAAATCTTTATAGCCCCAAGGCTACAGCTAAGCAAGCCATGGGATGGAGGAAGGGGTCTAACAAAAGCTCTACTCACTACTGCTTTCTGGAAGTCCAAATTGCAGAGTTAACTTGTATTGGATGGTTTGGTTGAATTGTCCACTGACAACCCCTGCAGAACAGCCCTCCAAGTCCTAGCGGTTCTTTCCAAGCAAGGAGGAGACAGCATCAGGGTCTGCAGCTGCCTTTGAAAAGAAAGCTAGAGAAATGGCTCAGATATTGTACGGGTCCACCATGGGAGACAGCCTGGACTTCTCACCTGACACTGGTGGAGCGGATCTCTCCCGGAAGAGTCTCTGGATTGGGGAAGTGCTGAGGAAGTTGGGATTGAGCCTGAGACCGTCCAGGACCCTCCACCAGCTGGCCACAGCCAGGCCACACCTTCAGGTTGGAAGGGTGAGAGTACCAAATACCAGGTTGTCACCTAGGCCCATGGCTTGCTCTGTGGGGCCGCAGGTAATCTCTCAGCAGTGCTGATCCCAAACAAGGCCAGGACACAAGGCACAAACCCCCAGTGCTTCCTTCCCCTGCTGAGTGGCAAAGAATTCTACCACTGATGGCCTTTTCATTTCAACCTTGGTTATGGACAGCAGCATGTGGGAAGGATTGGCAACAAGGGGCTGCCATCCTGTTGTGCGGGATCGTGGAAGGGTCACTCAAGTATTGAAACCTCAAGCTGGGTTTTGTTAAGCTCTGCTTTGCAGGGAGGCAGGCCTAGAGGACTAGGTCTGAGGCTTCCCTTCCCTTCCTTTCATGGAAACTCCCCTGTGCTCTATCCCTCACTGAGCCTAACTTCCTGACTTCTGTAGTAGCTGTAGCCCTTGACCTGCCTGACTCCTTTTCGTCCCTCTATGTCTCAACACAGAGGCCACCAACCGCTAATGTCACATCATCCTGCTGCATTCTCTCAGAACACTGATTGCTATCAGCAGTTTTCTGGTTTACTGAGTGTCTCACTGGAATGTGAGTGTCACAAGGACAGGTCACCTGATGTGTTCCCTAGTGTATCTATCGCTAGGGCCCAGAAAGTTCTTGGCACACAGCTTCTAACTGTCAGATGAATGTCACCCCTCCTTGGAGTATCTTTTTAGGAACTTCATACATTTTAGGAAATATAATGATAAATCCAACTGAATAAGAGCTTATGACTAGACTTTATGGAATTCTGGTGAGGAAGGGCTTGGAGTAAGGGGAAGTAGCTTTAAAAAAGGCTCTAAAGGCATTTTCTCAGTTCTGGATGCCTTGTTTAGTTCCATCAAGGAGCTCCAATGAGTTCACAAGTGCCAGTCATTCCATCCCAAATATCTCACAGGAGAATAGGTACTCCCCGCCCCCCATCTTCTACTACCCTCTACCCTACTCTGCCAAAAGATTAGTTTTTAGGATCCTATCAAGTTGAACTTAAACTTGTCTTTCTCAAAATTGGGGAGTTAGAGAGGCAAGGGGGAGCCCAGGCAGCTTATTTTACTCTACGTAAGTAAGTGCTGTGGACCCTGGGGCCCCCAAGCGTGGGGGGGCGGGGTAGGAGGGGAGTCTCTCCACTGAGGGAATTATGTAGCTAATGGACAGGAAGGCTGGCAAGCCCTGCACAGGCCTGGGACTTGGGCATGCCAGGGACTCTGCAGGGCAGAAATCAAAATGACAGCAATGCGATAACTTTTTAGATAAGTTGGCACAATTCCTTTCTGTATCTTCCTTTCCTGTATCAGAACAGTGACTGCGCATCTGTAGCTAGAGGTGCTTCTCCTGGGAGCCTGTCTACAAAATTTCTCGTTTTCTGGGTTGACTCTGCAGTGAACTTGTCTTACCCAGTGGAGAGCTGCTCCTAGGGAGAGCTTGAACCTAATGGCAGGGCTGCACAGTCTTAGTTCGTCCTTGACAATCTCTCTCTCCCTTTTTTCAACTACACCTCCCTGCTCTGGGCTCATGGGTTGGTGGCCCTGTCATCTCTGAAGCNGTAGGGGTGGGCTCACAGAGGGTGGGAATAGCCCCTGTTGCTGACATAGCTTCTGGAAAGAGCTGTTGTCTCAGACCGCAGGACGAGGCTTTCTTTTCGATTTATCAGTAGCAGTTGGGTTCCTATAATCCTAAGCATTTTCACTTCAAAGAAAGTTGTTAAGCCCAATCAGGAAAAAGAAGGAAAAGAATTGGGGGGGGGGTGTCAGCTCTTAGGAGATGGTATGAGAAGGATCTAGGAGATGTTGGGGGCCAACTTCATTCCTTTCAGAAATTTAATAATGGAGGCAGAACACAGAAAGTTATACTGTGGTAACAAATACCACCAGCATCTCCTCTCAGTGGCTTAAAAATAAAGGAAGATGTATTTCTGACACAGGCTGTAGTGTGTCACATTGGGCAGGTGGGCTCTGCTTATCATAGGCCCTCAGGTACCCAGCCTGATGATGGTCGTCAGTTGCCTTACTAGAAAGGAAGAGTTCTGGAGACTGTGTCTTCATGTAGCACTTAAACGCTACCATCCAGAAGTGACAAGCAAGCATGCCCAAACACAAGAGGGTTAGGACGTATGATCCTAGAGAGTCTGCAGGTGGGAAGAGCTGGAAACACAGAGCAGCCTCAAAGGTAGCAACAGGAGTTGACTGAGTTAGACTTTCGGACTTCATAATAGGTCAAACCTTGAAGCTTGGATGCTTTGACTTGGGGTTGTTTTCATCATTTACTGGGTTTGAGGGTCATAAAACTTTGGTTTCATGGCCATGTTCTGCTCTAGCCTAGAGAGTTATCAGTGTGTTCATTTTCTCTAAAGCTGTTTTTTAGTCAGTCAATATCAAGAGGCAACTTTAGAGGATGGAGGGTAGTTGGGATTAAGAGTTGAGATATGATAGCATTGACAGGCATGACTATTTTAGCACTGTTTGGACAAAAGGCCATTTTAATAGAAGTAGAAGATGTAGATCAAGGGAGGTGATGATCCTCCTTTATTTTGCTGTACTTACACCCTGCCTGACACAGCTCTGTTGTGAATATCATACTTGAAAGGCAACTTGGACAAGGTTTGTCAAGTTGGAACCCAGTAAGAGTTATCAGGGGAGAGAGGAGTCTTGAAGATTATTGAAAGGGATAACTTGGCAGGTGCTGTCTTTGAAAAGCTGTCTAAAGTTTTTCTCTTACTATTGATAAGGCTACCTCCCTATTTTGAGATGGATTAGACTGAGTTGTGAGCAAGCATACTCATTGCTCTAAGTGACCAAAGAAAGCAGAGAAGGGAGTGTGACCCTCCAAAGAAGAGAGGAAGGATGGTTGTCATAGGCAGCTTCTTGGGTCCCTTCCAAGTTTATCAGGATGATTTCTCTGACTCAGTTTTTCTCAGCAGTAAAAATAAGTCTTTGGTCATGGGAGAAAGGGTGAATGCCAGTTGAGACTGCACTATATAAAATGCTGCTAACCCGCCAAGCATCTTGACACTGGTGACAGGATCTCCATTTGACAGGCGAGGCAGTGTGTCTGGGTGGCTCAGTTGTTAAGCATCTGCCTTCAGCTCAGGTCATGACCCAAGGGTCCTGGGATCGAGCCCCGAAATGGGCTCCCTGCTCCGTAGGAAGCCTGCTTCTCCCTCTCCCACTCCCCTTGCTTGTTTTCCCAATCTCTCTCTCTCTCTCTCTCTCTCTCTGTCAAATAAATAAATAAAATCTTTTAAATTAAAAAATAAAAAAAGACAGGTGAGGCAACTGAGAAGTCAAACACAAACAAACTCACAAGGTATTTTGGGTTAAGTGCAGAGTCTGGAGCCAGACAGCTTGGTGTTAAATTCTGGCTCTGCAGCCTTCTAGCTGTGTGACCTCGGCTAAGTCATTTAACCTCACTGTTTTATACTCAGTAGAATGGAAATGATAGTACCTCATAGGGTTGTGAGGATTAACTGATTTTTTAAAAGATTTTATTTATTTATCTGACAGAGAGAGAGATCACAAGTAGGCAGAGAGGCAGGGGGACGGAGAGGGGGGGATGCAGGCTCCCTGCTGAGCAGAGAGCTGGATTTGGTGCTCGATCCCAGGACCCTGAGATCATGACCTGAGCCGAAGGCAGAGGCTTAACCCACTGAGCCACCCATGTGCCCCAGATTAACTGATATTTTTAAGAAATATTTTATTTATTAGAGAGAGAGAGAGAGAGAGAGAGAGAGAGAGTGTGTGTGTGTGTGTGTGTGTGTGTGTGTGTGTGTGTGTGTGTGAAGAGGGGAGGGGCAGAGAGAAAGGGAGAATGGGGAGCCTGATATGGTGCTAATCTCACAATCCTGAGATCATGACCTGAACTGAAACCAAGAGTCAGAAGCTCAACCGACTGAGCAACCCAGGTGCCCTGAGGATTAACTGATTTAATTATACAGAACATATTGAACATCAGTACCCTGACACAGAATATGAGCTGACTAGGTTTCATCTATGATTTAAATCATTATCAATCATTATCAATGTCTGCATTAAGTCTGAAACACTGGGAATTTGATTCATAGAAGTAGGAAAGCAAAACTAATTTCTCTTTCTCTTATGACTCATGAAGATACAACAATATTTTACCCACTTTCTGGAAATGGCTCTGTTCTAGCATTTCAGCATAACCTAAGAGGTGAGATTTCATAATCGGAGAGCACTAGATATATTTTAAACCCACTAATCATATTTACAGACCTGAATCCTCTAAAGCCATCTCATAAGCCAGTAGCAGAAGAGAGGCTGTATATTTGGGCATATTCACAAAGTACTATTTACACTGGTCACATCAGGAAATGGATCCGAAATTAGCTTTTCTGATCCAGATTTCAAGTTCTGTGCCTCTCTAACTTTAAAATACTCAAACTCAATACCTTTTTAATGTATTGTGTTGAAGATTTTGGATTTTCCAAGCTTAACCTGAATAGCAGCATGGCCCTGGAGCCATTGTCTAAGAACTCATTACCCAGTTTAGTGTAAACACAAACATAAATGCAAGCAACAAGAATGCATTTCAGGGCAGGTTGGGGGTGGGTGGTAAGTTCCAAAGAGGCTTGTGAGACTAAGGCTTGTGAGACTAAAGCCTTATGGGTGTGCTTTGTTGATAGGGGTTTCTTCTCTCCTCTCTCAGCAAATGCCTTAGTTAAAGTTCCAGTTAAGTCAGAGCACTTCAAAGAGTCGGGGTGGGTGGTGGGGGGTTCTTTTGAAGTGTAAAAATCTGTGGTGAGAGAAACTCAGCAGGAGGTAAGTTGAGGACTGGGCTAAGTACCTGTGTGCTCACAGACCCTTCTTGTTCTAGTGAGGTCAGCAGTCCCTGGTGGGGGTCCCCACCCCTGTGCATTTGCATTTTCTCTTTCCTCTCCCTACTCCACCCTCTTTTCCCCTCTCCACTGTCCTCCCTCTCCCTCCTCCCTTTTCTCCCTCTCCTGGCTTTTGGCCCTTACCCAGGTGGAAACTGTCGTCTACACCCTGACTTGCTGGTCTGACTTCTGGTGGGGATCAGGGAACACAGCTGAGGGGCAAGGGGCATGAAAGAGGGATGTCAGACTGGGGTGTAGGTGATTAGGCTCTAATCCCAACTGAGTCCCCAAGAGAGTTTTGGACAAGGTCTCCCTTCCAAATCTGTTTTCTTAGCTTTATAAAGTCCATGAAGATTCTAGTTCTAAAAGTTTCTAACTTGTTGAGTTAGTGAGAAGTTCTAAAAACTTCTAACTTGCTGAGACCTAATTGACTGGGATACTACTACTATTTGCATTACTGCCTGATCTCTGAACTGGTTGCTGAGCTGTTCAGGGGAAGGAGCGTAGCTACTTAAATGGTACAAAGGAGTGACCCATCCCACACTCCTTGTGTCCTCAGAGTTCAGGTGGTAAAATCTTAGGCTGTTAACAAGCATCAGTAATTGTGGTAACTCTGCTTCCCCTCAGTGTTCACCCTAAGTTGACAGTAGGATTCTTCCTCAAACTAATTTTCTTCCTATAAAAAGATCTGGCATAATTTCTGTGCCTCAGTTTCTTCTTCTATAAAATGGGAATAATAGCACTTACTTCATAAGATTGTTATGAAGATTCAGTGAGTTAATACGAAGAGATTAGAACAGGTCATGGCATGTAGTAAGCATTAGTGGTTATGAGACATTGCTTAGAGGGCTATAAATTATCATGCACCTTTTGGAAAACAGGGTAACAGACATATCAAGACCTCAAAACAAATGGTTCTCAGGCCCACATATCCCACTTCTAGAAATCCCAGAAATGTAGAGCTTGGACAACTCATATGCCATTATATTTATCACAGGATTATTATAATAAAAGTTAGAAATATGAATGATGAACAAGATCAAATAAATTATGGTACCCTCTACTTGACTCCTTTCTGAAAAGGAGCCATGAAAAGACTATAGCAATACAAATCTCTGAAAACATACAAACCTGTGTGCATCCAACATAATCCCATGTGAAAATGGAGTGCACGCACTGACGTGTGTGGGTTATGTAGCATTGCAGATTTTCCCTTTTCTTTCAAAAAGGAGATCTGTAGCAAATGCTACGGATAAACAAAAAGTGGGAATGTAAGATAATAAGTTTCTTTCCTTTTTTTAGGAAGACTTGACTATAATGGTAATTGACACTTAACAGTTCTTTTCTGGAATTAGTTTTAATTCTTTAATTCTTTAACTTCTGTTCTTAAAATTTATTCCAAATAAGACACTCCATTAGAGATAAGCAAGAGCTATCTACCTAGGACTGTGGTGCACCAGACCTTTTTGGGGGGAGGGGGGCAATACTCCCTGTGTTCTGGGGCTGAAGGCAGCCTCCACAATCAGCTGGTAGGAAGGCGTTGAGTGTTGAGTGCTGTAGTAAAGAGCAAAGGTGGTCTCATGCGATCTCTGCTTTTGCTTACAGATCTTAGGAGAAAAGGCCTACTGTTCATCCCAAGATGACAACGGCAGGCTGACTAGAATGGAAACGTACATATTTTGGTGGTTGGGTTGTTTATTCAAAATGTGTTAATATGTGGTTGTTCCATTTTTTGGGGGGGAAGCCTAATTCATTTATATATAGTCCAAACACTTGAAATAAAGGGGGTAAATCATATCAAGTGTTAAAACTAGAGTGTCAGGGGGTGCCTGGCTGCTCAGTCCGTGGACCACATGACTCTTGATTTGGGGGTCGTAAGTTGGAGGCCCACATTGGGTATAGAGATTACTTAAAAATAAAATCTTGGGTGCCTGGGTGGCTCAGTGGGTTAAAGCCTCTGCCTTCGGCTCAGGTCATGATCTCAGGGTGCTGGGATCAGCCCTGCATCGGGCTCTCTGGTCAGCAGGGAGCCTGCTTCCTCCTCTCTCTCTACCTGCCTCTCTGCCTACTTGTGATCTGATCTCTGTGTGTCAAATAAATAAATAAAATCTTAAAAAATAAATAAAATCTTAAAAACAAAACAAAATAAAACTAGAGTGTCAGACAAGATCTTGACACAACTTTCCCTTGTTTTGTAAATGGGGAACAATTTGGTAACTTACAACAAACTAGAACCGCTAACATCCTAGGGAGAATGTAATTAAAAACCACCTCCTCAGGCTAAATTTTCATGTGAGAGAGAAACTTTTTTTTTAAGATTTTATTTATTAGAGAGCACAAGAGAGCATGAGCTGGGGGAGAGGCAGAGGAAGAGGGAGAAGCAGATGAAGAGGGATAGGCAGATTCCCCACTGAGCAGGGATCCCAACGTGGGATTCAATCCCAGGACCCTGAGATCATGACCCAAGCTGAAGGCAGATGCTTAAATACCCAGGCACCCCAAGAGAGAAAATTTTATACAGACAAAAACTAAGACTTGTTATTTGATGGAAAAGACCAGAATTTGGATGATAAACTAAATTAATGGATTCAGCCATCTAAGATACAGTTTTGTAACTATATTGCCTAATGGCACTCTCTTCAAAAACTAACATTTCTCTCCCAAGAGGTATCTGGATTGTGTTTTCTTTTCTTCCCTTCCAAAACATTCCTAGAAAAGATGCTGTGACCATCATATACATTTTCTGGTTACACTTAAGATCTCAGGCAGTAAGTGTGCCTGATTCTCTGTCTTACTAGCTAAGGACCTTCATCAGTGATGCTGTAGAAACTCATGAGGTGGAGAAAAGAGGCCCCTTTCTTAAAGGTATGCAGGGGTCTCTTGGCTGCTGGTGGCAGTTGGTATTTACTATGCTTGGAAAATTAGGCATGATTCAGCCAGGATTGAGTAAATAGGAAAAGTCCTCTGGTGCTAGTCCATGTCATTTCCCATGGGTAGCAGACCCCTTCTCAGTCTTCATCATGGAAAAGTTATGCTTGCCTCTGAGTCCAAGGAAAGGTTGGTTATTAGTTCATCTATTAATGTCCTATTTTATTACACTCCCATTATGGATCAGACATTGTCCTGGGTACTCATGGTTCAATAGTGAACCTAGAAGATTAATTCCATCCCTATCAACTTTACAGTCTAGCCAGGAGACAAGCAAGAAAACTATAGAGTATATTAGTTGATAAGTTGATATGTTCTATTGAGAAATGCGGTCATTATAGTAGTTTAAAGTGGTAAGGGAAAGCCTTGTTGAGAAGACACCTGAGAGAGGGCCATGCAGCTAGCCAGCAGGGTGAGGAGGCCTCCAGATGGTGTTGAGGCTCTGAGGCAGGGCTGTGCCTGATGTGTTCAAGGAACAGCATGAGACCAGCAGGAGTGGGAAAAGGCAGATGATGGGTCTTTGGAATAGTCTGGAGGAGAGTACGGCAGAAGGGACCAGATAGTGAGACTAACCAGAGTAGTCTATTCTTCTATTTTTAGATGTGAACGAGTGTGAAGTTGGCCTGGAGGTCTGTGATAATGGAGCAGAATGTGTGAACAGATTTGGCTCTTACTAATGTCGCTGCCGAAAGGGGTATGAAGACCATACCCCCTGCAGCCTGGCACACAGTGTGTGCACACTCCTCACAAAGGCACTGGATGCTCAGCTGCCCTCGCTTTTGCATGCTTGTGAGCTGCTGGGATCTCCTGTGAGATCTATACCATCCTCAGGGCAGGGCTGAGCTCTCAATCTGATACCTCTGGCCACAAGCACCAAAGCAAACATTCCCTGAAGGATACAAATTCCAAAAACTCTTCTAGAACTTGGAACATGGTGTCAAACCATTTACTATAAGAATCTTCATTGTACTGATTTTTCTTTTGCAAACTTAGCTTCGGAGCTTTTCCATAAGGATGCCATTCCTGACTGATCAAAGTAGGTGTGTGTAGAATTTACCTTGAACATCTATCTGGTTGTTTCCCCAAGGCTCTGTCATGCCCTTGCTTTTAGACGTTTTCTTACCAAAGATGGAATTGGGCAGGGTCTTCTTGCATGGGTTTGAGTGAGCTTCTTCTGAGCAGGTTTGGCATAGAGCAGTTGGTAATGAACTAGCTGATGCCCTTAGCTTATTAAAGGGGTTGTTGCTGGTGATGGTAATTCACTTGGTACAGTTACCTCTGAAGTAATATAAACTGGTACCACAACGAGCAGATCAATAGACGTGATTTCTCTTTCTCATGTTGCTAAGTTGCTGTGTGACCTTGGTCCTTGTGTCTTGAACACCCCTATGAAACAAAGGGTTCAACTAGACACCAAAGTTTTGTCTAGCTCTTTGAATATTCGAAGTTGAAATTCCAGCAAAGATGCTATTGAACTCTAAGGGCAGATGAGTGACCTTGCAATGCTGTTTGCATAGTTCTTCGGGTGTTTATGTGTGTGTGTTTCTTAGTTTTTATATTTCAAAGGAAGATTGAGCTTGGCATAAAATACAGGCTCAGTATGTATTAACTGAATATCTTATGACTAGGAATCTACTTGTGACCAACAATATATAATTTTTCTATGTTTTTTCTCTTTCTGCGCCTTCCAAGTGTCCAGATGAGGCAATGTCTTAGTTCGTTTGGTCTGTTCTTAGAAAATACCATAGAGTGGGTGGCTTATAGACAACAGAAACTGTTCTAGAGGCTGGAAGTCCAAGATCAAGTTTCCAAAAAATTCAGTGCCTGGTGAGAACGTGCTTCCTTATTCTTAGACCACTATCTTCTTGCTGTGTCTTCACATGATGGAAGGGGGCAGTGGTGTCCCTTGAGCCTCTTTTATAAGGATACTAATCCCGTTCATGGGGGCTCAACCCTCATGACCTAATCACCTCCCAAAGTTTCCACTTCCTAATACCATCACCTTGAGGTTTAGGATTTCAGTATATGAGTTTGGAGAGGACATAAACATTCAGTCCATTGCCTACAGTGACAAGAGTTAAGTTGAAATAAGTTCTGTGAGGCAGCCATCTTGAAGTTTCAGGAATCTGGCATCTGTGGATTTTGCTCTAAAGATAGTTTCTAGATGGTATGCAAAACTAGTTATAGTTCTTTGGATCTATAGTAAGTTACATGATGATAGAATACATTTTGGAATACAACTGGCTCTTGTGCTTCTCTTGGTGAATGGTCTCAAATTTAACTATTTCTGTCTTTTTAAAAATAGACAAAATTAATTTCTGATATGCCTAAGATGGAAGACTTTTAGTCATTAGCTCATAGGCAATTTAGAAGCCACATTGCAAAAGGATGTGGGACATTTTTCAAACTTAACTCTGTGTATATGAATAGGGTTCTTGAGGGAGCTATATAGCCAAAGTTGGTAACAAGTCTACATTACCAGGTTCATTTTGTTCCAAGTCTGGCTTTGGCTTTGATAAAATATTAGCAGTCAGTTCTTTTGTTTATTCTCTCAAAAAATAAGTACCTACAAATGTGCCATGCAATATGCTAGGGACTGGGGATAAGAGTAGATACATCTCTGAAGATGCTTTTGAGAGTCCATTAAGTAATGGAATATAAGCCTGTTGTTTGATTCTTTTAAAAAAAATGTTTCTTTGTATTTCAGGAGTTGAGTTGCTGTGTTCACTGCAGTCCTGCTCATGTTGGGTATTGGCCCCATGTGGCTCTTGACGAGAACCTGCATTAAGAAGGAAAATCCTCTGGGTCAGAATGTGGCACCACAGGAACGTCTGCCTATAGCACCTGCTTTTGACCCGCTGGACCTCTGCAGACACCCTCCCTTCAACCCCTCCCAGCCTAGTCCCCTGCCAAGGTTCCAGATGGTGCTCAAGGCAAGAATGTTCCTCAAAACAGGGAACTGTAGGTGTGGGAGGAGCATCAGAGAGGCTCTGGGACTAGCTGCTGCCTCTAGAAAGGAGGATGGGAGGAGAATTGTCCTTTGGAGGTAAAAACCTCACTGTGCCACCAAATCACACACTCAGGAATTTAGGAGGAACTGCCTTGAATCTGATCCTGCCTGTCACTTCTGTTTTCTGAGTCCACTGTGTTGTGGTTCCTGACTTCTCCCTGGGAGAAAGCCTGTGTGTGGTCATGGTGATGGGGGTGGGGGTGGGGATCTTGCCTCAGGACTCAGGCTATAATCCCGCCAAAGGGCTGAGGTATACTCTGGTGACCCAGACACTCCAGGTGATGAGTGTGGTCTACAGCAGGTATCCAGTGGAGCAGGAAGCACATGGTACCAACTTATAAAGCTGAATGAGTTTATCAGTGGACAGACTAGGGAATGGTTAACGTGGTCTAGAAAACGGAGCCTCAGCACTTCTCTCCCTTTTTAGGGAAAAAGAAACTCCCCTAAAAGTAGAGGGTGAGAACTCTTGATTCTTTTCCCTTGATACTTGATTGTATTTTATTGGATTATGACTTTGTTGTTATGGAGACATTTTGCCTTCTGTTCTATTTCCACCACCAGTGTGTCAGGTTGATATTAGAGTCCTATAGCTTCCCCTAAATAGAAAAAGAAAAACCCTTTTATATATTAAAAGAAATACAACTCTGTGGCTCATCTTTTTTAAATCTACCACTAACTGTTTGGCTCTTAATTTTTAAAAAATGAGGCGGTCACCATTTTCTTTAAAGGTTCCCAGACCACAGAGCCCCTGGGTGGCTCAGTCAGTTAAGCCTCTGCCTTTGGCTCAGGTCATGATCCCAGGGACCTGGGATCGAGCCCCACAAAGGGCTCCCAGCTCAGTGGGGAGTCTGCTTCTCCCTCTTCCTCTTGCTCGTTCCCCCACAACTTGTGCTCTCTCTGTTTCTGTCAAATAAATAAATAAAGTCTTTAATAAAAAAAACAATGTTTCCCAGACTTAATTCCAATGCTGGAATTCCCCATACACAACACAAAGCAAGTCTCAGGCACCCAAGGGTATCAGAGAATCCAGTGAATTCTGACACTACCTACCTGGAGGTGCCATGAGTTCCCACAGGTTAGGGGTTCAGTGCTACAGACTGCCCCCCAATCCCCACTTCAGACACCAGTCGAAAGCCCCAGGCTGTGACCTGTGCTTCTGACCAACTGGCTACAGACTGGAGGTTCCAGTGATCTCCTTCTTAGGTTGATTACTTTGCTAGAACTGCTCCTTGAACTCAGGGAAATGTCTTATTTACATTTGCCAGTTTATTAAAGGATATGATAAAGAATACAAATCAACAGCCAGATGAAGATTTACCTAGGGCCAGGCCCTGAAAAAAGGAGCTTCTGTCCTCACAGGGGCTTGGGGCCTGGCTTGGTGGCACATGGAAGCATTCTGGTTTCCCAAGTGTGGAAGCTCTCCAAAAAGGACTGAAAACTGTCCCCTTGGTTTTTTATAGAGGTTCCATGACAGTGTCCTGATTGACTAGATAGTTCCAACTCCCTAATCACTCGGTCGGTCCTCCTGGCAACCAACCCCTGCCCTGGAGCGGGGTCTGAAAGTTACCTCATTAATAACAAGACGCCCATTTTACCTTTACGTCCCTGAAGCATTTTCAGGACTTGTGGATGAAGACCAAATACACCTGAGAAATGTATTTTGGTCATCTGAATGACCAAATATGTATTACTTCCAAGTCATTATATTGTACATTCCTCAGCTCTTTTGTCTACATTTGGCATTTTGTGGGGGAGACACTGGGGAGGATGCAAGAAGTCTTAAATATGGTTCTTGCTCTCACTATGCTTGGCTTTGCTTGTCAGCTACAAGGACCTCGGGAGGAGCTGGATGGGATGAGGTGCGGGGCCCTTCCCAGATGTGGAAAGTCTACACTGCTCCAGCTGGACTTACTTGGCTGGGGGGCAGGGAGGGGCGGCAGCAGGTTCTGTGCCCACTTCGTAGAAAGTTGGGGCATGAGAGCTGGGGTATTGTTGCATGAATGGGGCTATGTAAGGCAGGTACCGGTATCCACACGGGGCCCTAGCCAAGGTGGGAGATGAAAGTGTGCAGCTTTCTTCTCATTCTGCCCCGGCGTGTAAAGGAGGGACCAGTACAGCTGGGGCACCTGCTGGTGGGGCGGGACACTGCCGACCAGGATGACCTGAAGAAGTGCTGGCCATTGTGATGGGGCTTTCCATCATACTCTGGGTTTTGAAATATTTCTTTTATGAACCCTTTTTAAAACACAAATACTCCTAAGAGGTTTGAGCCCTCGTCAACCTACGTTCTTGGGGCTGCACCTTCTTTTTTTTTTTTTTTTTTTTTTAAGATTTAATTTATTTATTTGACAGAGAGAGAGAGATCACAAGTAGGCAGAGGCAGGCAGAGAGAGAGGGGGAAGCAGGCTCCCTGCCGAGCAGGGAGCCCGATATGGGCCTCGATCCCAGGACCCTGAGATCATGACCTGAGTCGAAGGCAGAGGCTTTAACCCACTAAGCCACCCAGGCGCCCTGCACCTTCTTTTTAAATAAGTTTTACTCAGGTGTAATTTACATACCCTAAAATTCACCTATTTTAACTTAGCTGTGCAACCATCACCACAGTCCAATTTTACAGCACTGTCATTGCCCAAAAAAGATCCTTTCTGCATATATTGTAGTCATTCTCTTTCCACCTTCAGTCCCAGGCAACCACTAACCTTTCCAATTCTGTGAGTTTACTTCTTGAGATTTCATATAAATGGAATCCTTTAATATGTGATTTTTTGTGTCTGCTTTTGCTCAGTATAAAGCTTTTGAGGTTTGTCTATATTGTAGCAGGTCAGTCATCTGCCTTTTTATTGCTGAATAATATATCATTGTATTTACCACATTTTCATTCACTGTTGATGAACATGTGAGTTATTTCCAGGTTTTGGCTATTGTGACTAATGCAGCTGTGAATATCTGTATACATGTCTTTGGACATAAATGTTTACTTTTTTTTTTTTTAAGAGAGGGAGAGCACACAGGTGCAGGACGGGGGTGCAGAGGGAGGGAGAGAGAGAAAATCTTAGGCAGGCCCCATGCCCAGCACAAGCCCGATGCAAGGCTCGATCTCATGACCCCGAGATCATGACCTGAGCTGAAATCAAGAGTTGGACGCTGAGTGGAACTGACTGAGCCACCTAGACACCCCATAAATGTTCTTTTATCTTGGGTAGATTCCTGGGAGTGAAATTGCTGGGTCATATGGTAATTTTTGTTTAACTTTTAAAGAAACTGCCAAATTATTTTCCAAGGTGGTCGCACCATTTTGCCATCCCACCAGCAATGTATGAGGATTCCAGTTTCCCCACGTCTTTGCCAAAGCTTGTTATTGTCTTCTATTATAGCCATCCTAGTGGGGGAGAAGTGGTATCTCATTTCGGTTTTAATGGATCCTGCCCTTTCTAATGCTACAGATAGACCATCTTTCGTGTGCTTATTAGTCATTCATTTATTTTCTGTGGTGAAATGTCTCTTTGGCCGTTGCTTCTTAAAATCCCAAGAGAGGGAAGATTATAAATTTCCCTGGGGGTAGAGTAAGAGTCTTTGTTTTTTTAACTGCCTGATCTCAACTGCCTAATACAGGAGTTGAGAGTAGAAGGTCATGTGCTAGTTTCTGGGGGCTGCTGTAACCAATTATTACAAACCTGATGGTTTAAAACAACACATGTTTATTCTCTTACAGTTCTGGAAATCAGAAGTCTGAAATCCGTTTCACCGGGTCAAAATCATGGTATCAACAGAGCCTCCAGGGAAACAACCATTTACTTGCCTTTTCCAGTTTTTAGAGCTGCATTCTTTGGCCTCTGGCCCCTTACCCATCTTCAAAGTAAGCAGTAGCCTCTTAAATCCCCTCCCTCCTCCTGTTCCGTTGTAATACCATTTTCTTTCTCTTCTGTAGTACAATCTCCCTCTCCCTCCCTCTTGTAAGGACGCTTGTGATTACATTTAAGACTCACCTGAATAATCCAGGATTATCTCCCCATCTCAACCCCCTTAATTTAATCACACTTGCAAAATCCCTTTTGGCATTTAAAGTAACTCTCACAGGTTCCAAGGATTAGGACCTGGATATCTTCAGGGCCAGGGATTTAGCCCCCCCCCTCCCCCCCAGTCAGTAACCGCCACTGCCTCACCTGCGCATGCCCTGGAGTCGGCGGCTCCTGAGGAAGACCTGACCTGGGAAGCCTTTGGAAGCACAGGTAGGCCCTGGAGGGGTATCAGAGCTATTTACACGACAGACCTCTTACTTTTTTCTTCTTACTCGTCTCCTAGAACTTTCGAAGAGTTGACAGCATTTTAGAGCTGAGAAGGGCTGAGGCAGCCAGTACTGCTGCTAGAGGGTGTGGGGGACAGAATTCGAATTCGGGGCTTCTGATGCCCAGGGCTCTCCCCTCCCCCAACCTCCGCCTTTTGCCCCCCTGCTTTTCTCTCCCCCACCCCCCTGCCCTCCAGGACGGGTGGTGGGGCTGTGGCCGCCAGGAGAGCTCGGCCCCTCCCCGGTCGCCGTCGCCGTCCGGGCGGCAGCCCCGCGTGCGGCCAGCAGGGGTCAGCATCCCCCGCGCAAACGGTCGTCAGGCGGCCGCAGCCGAGGGGTGGGACTCTGCGCTCCTCGGCGTTTCTTCCAGCCGCCTTCGGTTCTGGTCGCCTTGCGTCGCCGTCTGAACCGCACGGCCCCCTGTGTCGCCGGCCCGCCTGGCTTCTAACCCTAGAGAAGGCAGAGAACCGTGGTGGGGCGTGGCAGCCAGTGAGCGGCCAGCGGGAGGGCTGCGAGCGAAGGGGCTTCCTTCCCACCAGGGCCGGGAGGAAGGGCGCCCCTGCCTGGAGGCTGGAGGAAGGGAGGGTGTGCGCGAGGGCTGTGGTGGTGCGGCGGGCAACAAAGGCAGGAGGGTCCGAGGCGTCCGTTTTCCTGGTGGACGGTGAGCTCTGAGAAGGACGTCCTGAGGGCTACGGGCTGTTCGATTGCTCACCGGGCACGTCAGATTGCCGGCCAGGGTGCTTCCCCAGTCCCGATGGTTCCAAGTAGCAGAGCTACCATCTCTTTTTGCCGATCTCTTCTGTTGTAGCTGTCCTCTTGGCGGAGAAGTGGTATCTCACTGTGGCTGTAATGAGATAGGGGGTGTGGAGGGGGCTGCCTGGATGCCCAGGGCTGAGCTAGCCCAGTGGGAACTTATTAGCCCCGGGGCCCCGTATGAGTTTGCTGTAAGCTTCTGCTGCTAGGCTCTGAGCCAAGCTTGTGATTAAGGCCTTAATCTTGCTGGCCTCTCTCCCACTTATTTGTGGCCTTACCTGAGGGGTCGCTCCCCTGGCAGCCTTTGGCCGATCAGGGCTTTGCCACTGCTGAGGAGCTAAGACCTTCATTTCTTGCACCAGCATTTTCCCTCCGGCTTCTTTCTCTAACTTCTGGGAAGACAGATAAGAGCCCAGATCTGGTGTCGGAGAAAGACCTGGATGTTAGATCTTCACTGCTTACTAGCTGTGAGAGGATGGGGGAAGTTTCCTCACCCCTTTATGTCTCTGTCTTCTCCTCTGTTAAATGGGGATGCTAACAGAACCTTTTGCATAGGGCTATCGTGAGGAATCAGTTAGTACTTGTAAGATGCTAAGGTTAGAACTCAAAGCTTTTAAAACCCCATCTCTTGGTCCAGGCATCCCAGGACGGCATCTAGGCTGGCTGATAGGTGAAGTTATTTATGTTTACGAAGACCTGCAGCGTGCACACTGCAGGAGGAAATAGAGCCTGGCCAAGCTGATGGAGCAGTATGCCGCAGGGGAAGCCTGCGTGGGGTAAGACCGTCATGCTTTGGTGCAGCTCAGAAACCATCCATCTCCAGTAGTTCACCCCACTCATGACGGGGCAACCTCAGAACCAGAACCACTCAGAACCAGAGCACCTGGGTTCAATCCCAGCCCAAGTTGGACCAGCTGTGAAGCCTTGGGCAGGTGACTTCCATCTCTGGAGATTGGTTTCCTCATCTGCAGAATGGGTATAACATAACCTCCTGTCTTGACACATCATAAAGATCAAGAGGTAACGTGTGTGATGCTGCTAAGCCAGCCATGTGGCCTTCAGCATTCTGGCACTGATGACCCAGATGAGGAACACTTGGATTGTGATACTAAGGCCAGAAGATGTTTAGAGTAGAAAACCCAGGAGAAGTTGGGCCTTTTGGAGAAGTTTTTCCAGCTGCTTGTCAACATGCTCATGTCTGCAGCAAACTCGGGGCCAGGTTGGTGCTCTTAGGGTTCTTGGATATTTGTGAGCATGGTTGCTGACCCAAAGAGTCCCTTTCAAGAGGCATCTTCAGACACTGCCAGCATGGACTCCTGCAGACAGTTTGAGGAGAAACTAAGTTCTGGTTTTGAAGAAAACTTAACCTTAGTTTTTAAGGAAAATGCACAACCTGTTATGAATCAAGCTGCTGTGAACATTCATGCACAACTTTGTACAACTTCTCTTAGATGAATATCTCGGGGTATAACTTTGAGGCCCTGTAGAATGTCTGACTGACTGAAAATTGTAAGCTAGTTGAATCTTTGCTTCCCTCATGAGCGAGGTCTCAGATGTGATAGTAGGGAGAATGCCCCAGGTATCACTGGGAGTCAGTGGGTTTTTGTGAACAATAGCTTATCTGTGTGTTGGGGGATGGAAGTTAGGGCCACCCCCTCTCTAGGACAGCTACAGCTGTGGAGAGGCAGGGCCACGGTATGACCCCTCAGCACCCCTTGATTGTAGATCACTGAAATCTGTATCACCCTGAGCTTAAGGGACTTTGGGAACTTCCTTATTGTCCCCATTGGTTGAAGGTAAGTTACTAGGAATTTAGAAGCCTCTTACTGCAGATTGTCCTTGGGTCACAGACACGTGGCATTCAGCCAGTGCCCCTGGTTCTGCTTCTTGACTAGTTCTCTTGACCAAGTCACTATGTGAAACATAAACATTCTCACTGAGTTCATTTTCCAGCCTGTCACAGTAAGAGACTTCTGTAAGCTGTCAACCAGGGCTAATGCTTCATTTCCACAAACAATGCCAAAACTGCTTTACACACTAACAAACTTAAAAAACGAACTGTACTGCTTAATTGAATTTTCATGTGGTCGGCATAAACTCCTAACCACAGGGGTAAAGAGAATGTCCACAGTCAGTCCCAATGTCGCTATAACATTATTTTTAAAATGTCTTGCCATAAACATTTTTGAGTACCAGATTTTTTTTTTTTTAATGTATAAGCCTTTTTTGTATGGGCTGCAGCTGCCCCTCTTCAGTCTCATTGACTCTAGGGCTACCATTAGCTTGCAGAACTCTGTCTCAAAACCTCCCTTGCTGCTGGGGGCCACCTCACACCAAGATGTGAATAGATTTTGCCTTCCGCCAGCACTGCCACATCACAATTCTTAACTGTCTCTGTCTTATGTGGGAGAAATGAGTCCTTAGTCAAAGGGAACTCCCTTATTCTTAGGTCATTCTTCCATTATAATTATAAGCTGCGTGTGCAATTGTGTGACTTTGTGCATCTTTCTTTCTTTTTTCTTTTTTTTTTTAAGATTTATTTTAGAGAGCTTGAGTGAATTGGGGAGGGACCAAGAGAGAAAATTTCCCCTCTGAGTGCAGGGCCCGATCTTACCACCTGCGAGATCATGACCTGAACTGAAACCAAGAGTCAGACGCTTAACCAACTGAACCACCCGGGAATCCCAATTCTACTTTCAATTTGCTAGACACCTGTTAAGGCTCTCTGGAGGGGGGAAAATGGGACAGTCCCTACTTCCAGCTGGTGTTGGGAGATGAGCACTAAAATGAGTAGCCAAGTTGTAGAAGAAGAAGCAAGTAATTATGGCTGGGGGTGTAGGGACAGCTTTATAGAAGAAGATTGAAAGATGGTGCTTTGAGGGCAGACTGAGATTCAGAGCTTTCAGTTGGTGTGTATGTGATTTCCAACAAAGGAACTGGGTCCTGTGGAACTGGGCTAGCCCCTTGGACTCCTGTAGACCTATAGGTCTCATCAACTTGTTGATTTCCTGGAGTCTGGGAAAACTGTGCATTCAGGACTCAGGCCCTGACCTCTGCTCTCTGGTATACAAATATGCTCAAATGAGTTTTGGTCTGGGTGGGATTTCACGTGGCCAGGGAAGCGGGGAGATGGAGGTGAGCATGATGTCTGACACCTGAAGAGACAGCAGAGTGTGCCCTCATCCTCAGGTTCTGCCACTTCGGCTCCCTGAAGCTTGACCGCAGGTGCTGGTTCCCTGGAGGCAGGTAGCCTACTTGGCCACCCCTGCCTGGTCAGTGAGAGAAGCCAGCTCCTTCTGCTGGCCTATCTTACACTAACAGGTAGGGAGCCCCTGGAAAATGTGGTCTCCTCTCTACTTGGCCCAAGGTACCTGGCTTGCTCGGGGAAATGCTGCCAGGGAACCCAGAGGTGACCAAGCACACTGTTAGTTGAAGTGGGGCCGAGGCCTCAGAATGGCCAGAGTTCCTCGGTGGTATTTGTTACAAGGCATGTCCCTGAGTCTACTTCCAGGGCTCCTGTACCCCATCTCTGAGATGGGCCTGGGATCTACTTTCACAATTTTTTCTGGGTGATTCAGACAAAACCTCTGAGCCTGCCCTCCTTTGACATCAAGTGAGTGGACCGGAGTTTGACAGGCAAAGGGATTGGAACAGACACTCTGGCTGAGCTAGGAAGAGACCCCAAGACCACTCCTAGTCCAGGGCTTGTCACCACACTCAACACCGTTAGTTTTCACCTACCCTGTCCTCCCCCTGTGAAGACCTGGGGTCCAGGTCCTGGGCATCTGGCCTGGGTAGCCAGATCAGTGGGCTGACAGTTGCTGTAAGAGCAGACAACCCAGGAGTTGGAAACTGAAGCCTGAAACGGGCTCCCAAAGGCTGTTGCTCAGGGTTTTCAGTCCCCTCTGCCATTCAGCCCCAGTCCTCCCACATGTCCAGCTCCCTGCCCTCTGTCCTGCCCCAGTCCTACATGCATGCCCATCTTCCTAAACACCTGCACCATGCATGCTCCGGTCCCCCTTCTGCTACCTTCTGCTCCCTGCATCAAAAGGTGAACAATGATGGGGGCGCCTGGGTGGCTCAGTTGGTTAAGCACCTGACTCTGGATTTCGGCTCAGGTCATGATCTCAGGGTCATGAGATCGAGCCCTGTGTCAGTCTCTGTTTATCTGTTTGTCCCTCTCCCTTCTGCACTGCCCTTCCCCCACCTCAGATAAATAAAATTCTTTTAAAACATGAACAAAGATGAATGAAGAACATGTTGGCACAGGGAAAGCCCTGAAAATGGCATTATAAGACCTGAGTTGCAGCTCCGTGTGAACTTAAGCAAGTCCCTGACCACCTCTCCAGCCTGTACAAGACCTCATTTAGTATCTTTGTCCCTCTAGCTTCCTCTTCTAGCTTAGTTACTCCACCCACAGCCCAGAAAAGACAGGACAGACAAGCCGACCTCTCCCACTCTCCCACTGAGCCAAGGGACCCTGGTTTTGCTCACAACTGTATTCTCAGTAGCTCACACTGTGGTGTCGCATAGAAGGTGATCAGTAAATATTTGTTGTATTATGGACAAATGTGAACTTAGAGGCACAGAGATGCTAGCAATTAGCATCTAGCTAATTAGCAATTAGATGCTAGCAATTGAGCTTCCAGGCTGCACTTCCTACCAGTGAGTTCAGTGAACTTTCCTGAATTAACTTTGTGCTTGATGGTCTGATGGGAACCAATAAAACCCTAGAACATGGAGGTGGCCATTTCATCTGCAAAATGATGGACCTGATAAGATGGGCCCTTCTTTCTCTGCCTTTTCTCTCAAACTGTATTCCACCCCTCCCACCAGTGAGCCTCAGGCTTATGCCCTCTGCCCCTCAGGGAGATCCTGCCCACCGTTGTTCATAGAGCCAGGGGTGTGGGTGGCCATAATACCTTTCAGGCTGGGGAAAAAGGAAAGAAGCCAGACATTTTTGGTTCTAGCTCCTTCTCTTGATGTGTATGAGCTCTTCAGTCTTCCAGGACCATGGGGTCCACAAGTACTTGCTGAACACCACTCAATGAGGAGAAGAGCTTAGCGTCAGAAGTGCCCGAGTTCTGACCCTGTGCTAAGGAGTTTTAGGACCTTGGGCAAGTTACTCTATAGATCTGAGCCACCGTGTTGTCCTTTATCAAGGGGGTAGAACAGGGACCCTCATGAAATACAAAATCCCCTTTACACCCACATAACAGTAGTAGCTGCTGCCGGCAAGATCCATGGGTGGGTATGAACTCCCGTGGTCAGGAATCAGAGGAGAAAAAGGGTGTTTGCATCGTCTCGAAGTCAAGGTACTTAAGAATTGTGAAGAGAGAGGGGTGTCTGAGTGGCTTAGTGGGTTAAGCCTCTGCCTTCGGCTCAGGTCATGATTTCCGGGTCCTGGGATGGAGCCCCACATCAGGCTCTCTGCTTGGTGGGGAGTCTGCTTCCCCCTCTCTCTGCCTGCCTCTCTGCCTACTTGTGATCTCTCTCTCTCTCTGTCAAATAAATAAATAAAATCTTTAAAAAAAATTGTGAAGAGAGAAAGAGGAACTTTAGCATGGAGGAACCTGGCAGACACCACCTTCATCAAGGGCTCAAGGTTAAGGTGACCTGGAAGTTGTGAAATCAGTATCATAAAGCCCCTGGTATGGTGCTCTGAGAAGGACACATCGCTTCTGGGGCATTCTTCCCACAAGCACTAACCTCAGCTATGCATGAGAAAAACATCAGACCAACCCAGATTGAGACTCTACAGAATAATCACCATCCATCAAGTAAGGCAAGGTCACAAAAGATGATGAACAATTAAGGAACGGTTTACAGACTGGGGAACAGGACGCCACAACAACTAAATTTGGGATCTTTGACCAAAAAGGGCATTAGGGTGAAAAAAATGTAATTGTACTATGGTTGTGTAAGATGTTAACGTTAGGGGAAGCTAGGTGAGGGGTACACAGAACTCTCTGTACTATTTTTGCAACTTTTCTGTAAGTCTAAAGTTTTGTTTTTTAAGTGACTGAGGGTCTTATGAGGAAAAAGTAAAATGCATAGATGGTGCTTAGTACTGTTGGCACACTGCTCAAAAAGTTTTAACTTATATTATTGTTGCTTGGTTTGACAAGTACTAAGGATGGCAGGTAGAGAAAAGGGCAATCCATTTTTCAAAGCAGGAGGATTAGCCCTAGCAGAGACTTAAAGGTACAAGGAACGTTTGGGAGACATACACAGACCAGACAGACCAAAGCAGAAGGCTTAAAAAAAATATATATATATATTTATATTTATATATATATATAAATATATATATATATATATATTTTTTCCCCCCAGTAGCAAAGTAGTGGGAGATGAGACAGGAAAGGCCTCAAATGCCAAAACTGGAGAACCAACTTCAGCTACAGAAAATGCAGTAAGAGGTACCTGTGTAACAAAGTAGCAATGTAACCTAAGAAGTCCCTGTGTTGCAGAAAGGCCCATGCTCTCCCTGGCAGAGCTGATGGGTCATTAACAAAGCACAAAGGGCCCAACAGAGGGGGAACCTTCTGAGGAGTTTGCTAAGTCTGGAATGTAAAGGTCTGTACCAGTGGGGAGAGCGAAGGGAAATCCAGCCTGTAGGATCGGCTGGCCAAGGGTGGGAGGCCCAGGGAGCTCCAGTTGGTGTTCTGGGGTGACGGGGTGGTGAAACCTCTCAGGCCCTGGGAAGCTGCACATCCTGAGGGGAAATCCAAACTGAGTGTGTTTGCTGCTGCTTGGTCCCAGACACTGAAATGTAGCAGGGAAAGAAAGGATGCTGGGAAGCCATCCAGGAACATTCAGTGTCTGCTGGGAAGTCGAACCAAATGCAATAGGAATGTGACTTGCTGTATTCAGAGAGGTGGGAGGCCTGGCAGCTTGGCCACATGAGGAGACTGAAAATGAGGCTCCAGTTCAAGCAGGTGAGAGGGATTGGTCCTGTCCAGAACTTCCTGATGCATCTGGAGGGGCAGCCCCCTTATCCTCCTGGAGCTGGCACAGGTGGCTCTGGAGGCCTCAGGAAGCAGCCAATTTGAGGGTTCAGCATTTGGGGCAGAGTGGGCTAAGTAGAGGACCTAGGGTTACAGCCTAACTGGGGCTCCCTACTCTAAGTACAACCAAGGGCCTTTGTTCGAGGCCCCCCTCCTGTCTTGTCCCCTCTGAGAGGAAGGGGTCCAGCAATGGGCAGTTAAAGCAAATGGAATCTGAATGTGACTCGCTATGTCTGGTTGAAGGTTTGAGTGGCTTAGGAGCTCAGCTGCATGTGGGAACCACGGAGAATGTCTAGCTAGTACTCTGGATCCTAGATGGACAATAGAATCACCTGGGGACTCCTTTTTAAAACCACAAGCCACGGCCTTGGGCCCTAGATGTTCCAATTTAATAGATTCCAGGTGAGAATCAGGACTAGGTAGTTTTAGGACACTAGTAGCTTCATTATTTTAAACTTTTTATTCAGAAACAGTCCAGTAAACAGTAATCTCCACTTGCCCATCGTCCAACTTAAACAGTGTACAAGTCTTGGCCAGTCTTGGGACAGTGCTCCCTCCACTGACACCCCCAACACCCAGCTCCCTGGATTTCTTAGATGCAATCACAGAAATCACGAGCTTCTGATCGTGGCATCCCCAGGTGGTTCCCATGTGCAGACAGAGTTGAGACCCATGGACCTAGTCCAAGGCCTTCACTGTACAGATAGATATGCAAACTGAACTGTGGCCCACAGAGGAGAAAGGACTTAGAAAAGTCTCACAAAAGTTTCCTTCCCACTTTAACATTCTGTGGACACATGAACTTGGATGCACCGTAGAGACTTCGGGAGTCCTGGTGCCAAGCCAAGGACTCCCAAAGGCAGAATGGGCTTCTGCCCCAGGTGCCAACTGAAGGTTTATGTTCTTCTGTTTCCTGGCAGAGTTCTGTCTCACTTTGCTCTGCTTAGTCTCATTGAGAGTCTGCTTGGAGCCTCTCAAGCTCTCAGTCCTGTGGTTGAAATTCAGTGGTTCTCTTTTCTGCCTGCAGGACCATGTGGGGCTGTGATGACTCAGGGCTGGGAGAGTGGGGGAGTTTCTGGCCCACTGGGCTCCCCCCCCAGCTCCGGAGGCTCCCACTTCCCCAAAGGCCAGGTGGCAGGGCCTCAGGCAGCGCGTGAGTTTCTCCAGGGCCTGCTGGCAGTGACAGGTGTGTCTGTATGCTTCTGGGCTCTCACATGCCCTGTCTGCTGTCTTTTCTAATCAGAGAGCAGGTGCTCATTGTGAAAACAGGTGTTTGTGACTTGGGACCTCTTTGAGAGGAACCAAGTTCTCAGCACCATGGTGGTCAGCTGGTCTGGCTCTGAAGGCTTGGGGTCCTTGGTGATTAACAGCAGCCTCAGAGCTCGGCAGACTTGGACTTGAAGTAGCTTTGGTCAATGTGTGAGGGCTACAGTTATTTCCTTTCCTGCCTTATGACCATTCCTTTCCACTTTTTCCCTGGCTGGGGTGGGGCCCAGTTCTGGTGCTCTTCCATGTGATCCTGTGAAGACAGCTGGCCCCACCACCTCCCTGCTCTTAAAGAAGCAGCTGTGGGGACTGAGGCTCCACGGGGTGGAGGTGAGGGGTATGTCAGCACATTGACACTGGCTCTTGCCCTGCTAGGGTTCCGGGAGAGATGAAAGAACCCCTCAAATGAAAGAATCATTTGACATTTAATCAAAAGTCCAAAGGACAGTCATTTGTCCCCTTACAAAACCAGGGTCTTCCAGTAGAACTACAAATGGGGCCCTGACTTAAGCTATTCCCGGGTTTGTTACCACCATGTTTAATCTCTAGGTAGCTGAGTAGAACTCGTGTGTAGGTGCATGTGGGTGTTGGGGGTGGACAGTTGTCTGAATGGAAACTGTTCATCCCAGACCCTCCTGTGAACATGGGAGAACTGGAGAGTAAAATCTTTTGGTCCAGCTGATGAGGCGGGACAGGCAAGAGATCCAAAGATGCTCCTATTCCTGTGTGCCAGCAAATCTGACCTCAAGGACAGAGCTCCCTGTGTATGGTGCTAGAGAGCTGAACAAAGGGGCCATCAGAGGCAGGAGGGGACTTGCTGGGGAGGCCAGGGGAGTCTGACGGAGTGATGTGTTATCCTTGGAACAGGATAGGAGGCAACCTAGGAGCCCCACACCCATGCCTGGATGTGGACCATGGGTCAGCCAGAGCAGGCAGCCAACTCTTTTACCTTTGTCAAGGTAGCCTAGGAGGGCCAAGCCAAAGAGCACTTTTATTTTTTTTTATTTATTTTTTTAAATTTTATTTATTTATTTGACAGAGAGAGAGTACAAGTAGGCAGAGAGAGAGGAGGAAGCAGGCTCCCTGCTGAGCTGAGAGCCCGATGCGGGCCTCGATCCCAGGACCCTGAGATCATGACCTGAGCCGAAGGCAGAGGCTTTAACCCACTGAGCCACCCAGGCGCCCCAAAGAGCACTTTTATTCCAGAAAATGTACAAATGCACTGTTATGTCAGGCACACTTAATTTTTAATTTGCATATGCTATAAGGCAACTTTTATTTTTTTAAAAGATTTTATTTGAGAGAGAGCGCATGGGGAGGGGCAGAGGGAGAGGGAGAAGCGGACTCCCCACTGAGCAGGGAGTCTGACGAGGGGCTTGATTCCAGGACCCTGGGATCATAACCTGAGCTGAAGGCAGATGCTTAAGCAACTGAGCCACCCTGGCGCCCCCAGGAAACTTTTAATATGCAAGAGGGAACTTGTCTAAATTGGCTAGTAGCATATTCCAGCCTCTGGGTAGGCCCAGAATGGTTGGGCTTATGGAGACTGCTAAGCTCTTCTTCCCTCAAATGGGGCCCAGAGTCAGTTGATGTGGTGAGCAAGGCTGGGCGGTCACCTGGCCCTGTCCCACCTGTGATCTGGGGAAGTGAGAACTTGCTTAGGGTTTTTATCTTCATTATCAAACCACATGGGCTAATTTAGCTTCTTTGGTTCTTTTCAGTTCATTCCTTCCTTCCCCCTCTCTCTCCCTCCTTCCTACCAACCATCCTCCCTCCCTCCTTCTTTCCTTTCCTTTTTCTTTCTTTCTCTAAAAATTCAGAGATTGAATTGCTCTAAAATATGGAAACATTCAAAGGTGTTGCCAAATTAGGATTTCTTCTCATCTTCAGAGCTCTTTCTAAGGAATTTTATTTCAAGAAAACAAAAATTAAAGGTGATGGTTATTCAGTCTGCCTGTTGCCTGTTGCCAGGTGATGGGAGGCAAATCACTTTTGGAGAATCTCCAGCTGTTCTGCTGAGTGTAGTTGAGGTCAGGAAGACAGAAGGAAGCGGCACATTCCTGGCTCCTGAGAGTAAGAAAATGCACAAGGAGGCCCAGGTGGATTTTCTGTTGGCTGACACTTCATGGTCTCTGGGAAGAGGCGGTGTCTGGTGCCCTAGAAGCAGGCTGTCTCCTGGCTGTCAGCCACCCAGCCAGCCTGGGTCCTGCTGACGGGCTGCAAGTCTGTCTCAAGGTGTCCTTTTTCTTCCCCGTCCCCTGCCCTTGAGAAAGCCCATCCCTAGCCCAGCCCTAGGACCTCTACCTTTGTATCCTGATGTTCTCAGTGCCTTGAAGAGACTCTTTCAGAGTGTGTCCTCTCCTTTCCCTGGTCATCTGTGGGTGGGTCCTTCTCCCTGGTCTCTGAGCTCAAGGAAGATGCCTCTAAAGTGTGTTTGTTTCCCTTTGGCACAATTAAGTCTTATTAGTCAGACTCTCCCACCACACTGACCACCTCTGAGAGGGGGAACAGTTTGTCTCTCTACTCTGAGCACTTCCCTTCCTCCTTCTCTACCCCCAGGATTTCATTTCAAGGCCCTGAGACCTCTCTCCTAGCTCACCAGATTCTAGAGCTGGCTCTGGAGAGATGGACATTTAAATTGCTGCAAAGATGTCACCAAATCTTCATTGAGCTTCTGACCTGAATCCTGAAATCTAAGTGTTCCCATGCAGAGTCCTCATTTCCTGCTTCCTAAATCCCCCTGCCTGCTCTGGCTGCCCTGAGAGGGACAAACCCCTGTGGGCAGACTTTGACCTGTGGCCTGCGGATCTCAAGTAAGGCTGTGTCTATGGAGGAATATTTTCCTGGGCACAGCAGCCTTTGGCTGGGTGATAACCAGGCTGCCCCATCTTGGCAAGAGGCCCAGCCCACAGGGTCCTCAGTGACTTCACCGTGGCTGGGCCTGCCGTTGGGGGGGCGGGTCCACTGGAGTCCCCTGCACAGTTCCACTAATCCCTCCTGCACATTGTGCTCTCCTGGCAAGACCCAGCCCCTCATAAGGAGCTGTCCCAGAAGTTTCCTCAGGAGGAAAACTTAGTTTTCTTCATTATCTCCTGTTCCCCACAAATGGCTCACGGGGGAAAAAAGACACCAGGGTAATATGATTTTTTCTGAGGAAGAAGGCTGCAACCAAGACCCCTATTCAAGTAAACCTCTCCCATCTTAGGGCTTCTCACCTTGGCCTATCTTGAGAACAGCATCTTTGGAGCAAGCAAAAGCTGCTTATAAACAGTGAGATGCAGGTCCACTTCCGGAAGCTGAAAGCTGCTGCTTCTCATAAGGAAGCCACACCACGGGAATGTGAGCATGAGGCCAGAGCAACAGAGAACAAACTCAGCCTCTCAAGATGCAGGATCTGGGCTGTGGAGTCCCATGCAGAGCAGTCCCATGACCTTGGGCTGGCCCAAGGGCAATCACCACGTCATCAGCCCTTACTGGGCTCTCAATGTGTGCAAAGGAGTTGGCTGAAGGGGTAGAGAAGCTAAAGTGTCTTGTCCATCTCCTTGTAAACTTGGAGGCCAGTTGGGGAAATAAGACCAACACAGAGATAGGTGGAGACCTTAAGAACTACCAACTGACTCCGTGACCTTGGACAATGCTCTGTACCTCCCAGGGACTCATTTAAATCCATCTCTAAGTTGGGGATAATATTAGTGAAAGCCAAGCCTGGACCAACCAGATGATGTTCATAGGAGTTCAAAAAAGGTCATGTGCTTGTGGGCTGGAGTCATTAGAGAAGGCTTTCTGGAGAGGAAGCTCCTTGCAGGT
Source organism: Ailurus styani (assembly GCA_002007465.1). NCBI lineage: Eukaryota > Metazoa > Chordata > Mammalia > Carnivora > Ailuridae > Ailurus > Ailurus styani. The sequence continues at coordinate 4,280,000 of LNAC01000119.1, forward strand.
AGGTCCCATGAGTTCCATCTTCATATCCCCATCCCTAGCCTACTCCCTAGAATTCAAGAGGTGTTCAGTAAAGTCATCCTAAATGAATGGGTAGTAGAGAGGGAGGAGCTAGGGCTGAGTGTTGAAAGATCGTAGGATTGTGATGTGCCTAGGAGAAGGGAGGGCCTTTCAGGCGAGGGACAGGCTGAGCCTGGATGCCCAGGCAGAAATATGATGCGCACGGTGGGCCAGGGCTGGTCTGCTTTGCTGTTGGTTGACAGTTTCTGCACAGCAAAGCATTTAACGTCTGGCCTCTCCTCCAAGGGTTGCTGACTGCAGTAAGTCTATGGTGTTTCATCCCATCTGGCAGAAGGACTCTTGGCCCCATTAACATGCCTGTATCTATATCAGAGCAGGGCAAGGGCTCTGACACGGAGAGGAGGACCCTGGCTAGAAAGTGGGATCAGCCCGCAGCCCCAGGAGCAATAGTGCTAAAGCAAAACTTGGTGGGGTTTCAGCCTTCACAGCAGGTAGCTCCGAGTGTAGGTGAGAATACAGATATTTTGTTCAGACAAGTGGGGGGAATTTAGAGTTCTTTATGAAAAATAGTTTAGCTCACTTATTACTCAGCCAGTGTTTTCAAGGATAACACAGACTTAATGCTAATAGAAAAAACATTTTCCAGCAAAGTCTCTAAAATGGCGGAGGGACCTGAGCGATGCCACAAACTGCTCCTTTTCCAGTAAAAGAAGGATGGCCGTGAAGGACAAGCCTTGGGGCTTTCCCTGCAGCCTAGAATTATAGCTTCTTCATGGCTCATGTCTGTTTTATTACTGCAGACTCTAGGCTCAGCTTTACTATGGTGCACTGCTGAGGAAATAAAACTTAGGGGGAGAGGATGTCTACTTATTGACTTTGGCTGGTAGCTCCCCTGTCTGCTTCTCAATAAAGCTATCTGGGCTTATTCTAAACCTCAGGAGTAGACAGAGTCTAGGGCTGGAAGTTCTCCTAATTGTCCTTCCACAATCCCTACTGACCAAAATTCAAGGCAGGTGTTAACTTGCCTGTTCCAGATGAAGATGTCCAAGATTAACAAGGCAGGGTATGGGGCTCCCTTTAGTGTTATTTCTGGTCTCATGGACATTAGGCAACATGGGTAGAAAATTACTTTTGGGTTCTCTCAGATTCTAATGTGTCACTCAATCAGTGCCTAGAACTATGTTAGGCTTAGTTGGGAGATAAAGAAAATGCACGAGACAGAACTGCTTGCCTCAGAAAGCCCACAGAGGTTTGAGAGATCAAAACTAGCACATACAAAAAAATGAGAATAGACTATATTGGCAGCAATTAAAGGAAATATTTTTAGAACTTGGCCCTGGCTAGCCTCTTTGGGAGGTGTAGGACAGCACAAAAGAAACCCAGGAGTGGCTGGGGTCAGAGGTTCCTACAGAGACTGGAACTGCCTCTAACAATAAGAACTAACCCAAAGATGGGAAAACTTTGGGGCATAGGACTCAACTTAATCAGGTAGTCTCTCTCCCTTCCATTAAAATAATATTAAATAATAGCATTTGTTATATCTCAGGTAGTTCTAATTGCTTGAACAAAAGTGGGTCACTCTATTTTTATCTCCATTTTATGGATGAGAGAACTAAGATCCAGGGAGGTTCTAACCACACAGCCAGAACTCAGGGTAACTGACTCCAGAGTGAGGCTGCTGAGGGTGTGCTCAGCTGCTCTCTGTGGGGCTGAGCTGAGGATCTGGCCAGGATTTAGGAGCCCAGGACATAGTAGAGGCTGCAGTAGAGATGGTAGACAGCCTATAGTCCTGGAAGTTCTAGAGGGATGCCCACAGCGCAGACCCAGGGAAGGCGACCATGTGAGAGAACTCACACCCAAGGCCTCATGGCAGCAGAGTTAACACTATGCTCCCCCCCACCCCAACTACTTTCCTATTGATTAGACACCATGGTGAGCAGGTGGGCAGTCTACAGCCACCCAGTTTTCCACATAGTCCCATTAATACCAAGACTGAGGTACAGGGGCAGAGCATATATCAGCAAGGGTGATGTTGGCAGAATGAATTACCTGGTTACTTCCAGAAAGGAACACAGAGAGACGCTGGACAGTGTGATCTGGACTCTGCTTGCTTTAGAAATGTCCAGAAGAGAGGGGGAGATAGGACTTCCCGGAGTTGCATAGGTGTGAGCCAAGCACTGCAGAAGTAGTAGAAGTAAGAGGGGTTGGGTAGGAGCCTCCTAAACAGGCGATGAACAGGACCCCGGCAGGTCTCCAGGGCTGTGCAGGAAGCCAAAGTGTTCGCACCAAGGCTTGGAGGGGGGCCGGTGTGGTGGGATGGGGAGGTCCTCACTGTTTCTGGAAGCCTTGCCTGTCAGGTTTTGAAAGCCCTCAGAATGCCTGAGAAGAAAGCTACAGTGTTCTCCACAAAGCTACCAATCCTCATTTTACCCTCTTCATGTAAGACTGAGGGGAGGGAGGGAGAATATATCTTGGTTTTCCTTCTATATGAGACAAAAAGCTCCAAAATAGTTAATTTTTGTAATCCCATCCCTTTGATGGAAATTGTGTGCATGGGGATATTTAAATGAGTTCTATATCGATGCTGAGAATAGCTCCATTTCTCTGCAGTGTTTGCAGCCATAGCATTCTGTGTCCACAGGCTTGCAAATACTCTCCCAAAGCCAGCCTACAACCTGCTCTCCCACCCACTCAGAAGCTGCTGCTCTCTCGAGAACAAATCACACTATGTCTTTCTCCAGGACATGAAAGCATGGTAACATTCCCACATAAAGTATCAGAAGCTAGGGACCTTTGTTGTATTAAACAGGAGGTAGCAAATTCAGGAACTGGATAATGAGCACCTACTAAATGGCAGGTCCTAAGGAATGTAAACAGGAATAATACTCCACGCCTGCCTTCAAGAGGCTCAGGGACCCAGGGGCCCCATGATCAAAGGCAGTCCAGAGTCCTGGGGTCTAGTAGGGTTACTGACTTTCCCAGTTTTAGCTCCCAAAGAGCCACATCCAAGGAACACTTCCCTAAACCCGTGCCACCAGTCCCAGTCAAATCAGGACGGTTGGTCACCCTAGCAGAGGGCTGTGCCTGTTGGAATGACTTGCTCCTCATCTCATCCCTTGCCTCCAGCCCCACCCCTATAAACAGCTTTCTGAAATGAGCTAGCATTTAATTTACAATAATACAGGAACAGCACAACAACAATCTACCCTTTACAGTAGTTATTGAAGGAGATTAGGATATGCTACCCCAAAATATGCCATTTTGGAATAAGGATTATTTTGAGCTAAAAGCAATTGAGAAGCAATAGATGCAGGAAGAATTCTTGGCTGTCACCTTATCCACCTAAAAGTGGGGCATAAATTTTACTCTGTGAAGGTGGCATAGATTTTCCTTTTGAAGATGTACTCCTTTCCCATACCAGGAAAGAAGAATGACTCTTATCCCTGGAGTCAGCACCAAGATGAGTCTGCATTAACAAGCCTTACTAAAATTATCCTGTCTTGGGCGCCTGGGTGGCTCAGTGGATTAAAGCCTCTGCCTTCAGCTCAGGTCATGATCTCAGGGTCCTGGGATCGAGGCCCACATCAGGCTCCCTGCTCAGTGGGGAGCCTGCTTCCTCCTCTCTCTCTGCCTACTTGTGATCTCTCTCCCCCTGTGAAATAAATAAAAATAAAATCTTTAAAAATAAAATGAAATTACTCTGTCTTACATTCATTCCCCCCCCATATCTTTCCTAACCACTTCCCCATAATTGATTGTCCCTTAAAGCCCAAACCCTCTTTCCTTTATTAAGAAGGACATATAAGCTCTGAGTCTAACTGCTTCTTTGAGTCTGACTTCTTTTATGTGAGTTACTGTGCATGTAAAATATGAATAGACTTGTATTCCTTTTCTGTTAATCTTTTGACAGTTAAATTTGGAGTCCCTCGGTTGCTGGACCTAAGAGGGTAGAGGAAAAGTTTTTCCTTCCCAACATTCTCAACCCAGGCTTGCTCATTAGAATCACTAGAGAAGCTTTTAAAACAGATCAGGGCAAACCTCCCTCCCCAGAACCTCTCTCCCACAAGTGCTTTCAATGTCCGACCAGGGTAGGGAAATTGTCCAGGGTTTAAGATGCCAGGGAGAGGCAGCAGGAAGAGGGCCACTGAGTCCTGATATATTTCCTGGAGTGGTTTCCACTTCAGGGCCGTATCAGTCACTTGTGAATGATGGGGATGAGACCCTGCAGGTCCTCTTCTAGGTGCTTACTTTGCAGGGACCTGTTGGTGGGAAGCAGAACAGCAGGTGAGGCAGCCCCATACAGTGGGGCTCGGTGCATCTTTCTGGAGGGATGTCTTCTTCTTGGGACTGGATCCCAAGATGCCCCTCCCCCTCCCCTCACAAACACACACACTTGCAGCCCCTGCCTTGCTTCAGGAAGTCTCTCAGAGGCAGTTTTCCAAGCTGCTACTCCTTGGCGTTTCTGGTTTTCCCATTTGTCACCTCTGTGAGAGAAATTAACAGTTTTGCCAGACCCCATATAAACAGGAAGGCAAGCTGTTAACAAGAGCCTCCTGCCCTGCTGCCAAGCCCAGAGCTCAGGGTTTCCTTCCTCAGAGCCTGTCAGTTGTGAGGAGGGGAAAGGAGAAGAATGGACTCTCTTTGGGCACTGTGTGGGCTCTCTTGTGGCCACTTGAACGCTGGTGTTGGTGCTTGCGGACAGCTGGGTCTGCAACTGGCTGGTTCAGTCTGGTTTTTTGAGGGATGGCCAGGGACAGCCACTGATTAAACTGGGAACAAAGCAAGCCTACAGTCATGGCTGTGCACACCAATGCTGCAAACAGCAGAGAACAATAAATTGCCGTGTTGTGGAATGTGTGGATGGGGGCAGGGAGGCTGTGGGAAAATGTAAGAATGTACAGGAAAATGTCAAGCAAGTGCTTGTGTTCATTTGAAGCTGAGAGAGAGAGAGAGCCAGCCAGCTCTCCCTGTGTTCTCAGGACCTACCACAGTGTGGAGGGCCCTCGTCACTGCACGCCCCACCACTTTCCCAACTAAGGGGGTCTGACACAATGCAAATGGGGGACACTGTCCCAAGCAAGATAGGGAGCCTGTTGTCCTTTGGGATGGCAATTTTATCCATTTAGCTGAGTATATGTTATAAGAATGCCCACTTCTGCGTGTGTCATGACAGGGGAAAGGCTGTCTCCCTGCAAGTTTGCTGTGGGCTTCTATTCAGGCACTATGTAGACCAGTGTTTATACCTATGTTTAGGCCCTGGAAACATGCAGTCTAACTTTTATCCCAGAAGCAAAGTGGAAGGAGACTGGGAGGGAGTAGGAGTCCCTCATTCCTCCACCACCACCAGCAAAGAAGATTGCTGGTTGCTTTTCTGGGGAGCTGAATCAGAACAGCTTCTGTAGAGAGATGGAAAGGGGGTATGTGTATATGACTGATTTAAGCCAGAGAAGCTAAAAACATTCATGCAATAAAAGAAATGGAAAAGAATAAGGGCAATAATGGCAAGCAAAGGGGTCTAGAGTAGCTGTGACATGGTTCAGGGCCCAGACGTGGAGAATTTAGAAAGCGTTAGATTCTCTTTGATGCATCTTTATACCTGCTAAACTTTGAAATTCCTTTTCATGATGCCACTATTGTTTGCTGGACTGTGCATTGGACATCCTGCCAAGACTGGGCCTTGTGGGGCCCTGGGATTTATTGGGATTACACCTAGAGGTTATTTTTGCTATCCTGGGGACCCTCTCTGGAAAGCTGAGCCTGAGATAAGAGACTGTGTGCAGGTAGTTTATTTGGGAGGCAATCCTAGGGAGTAGAAGTTAGGGACTGGGAAAAAGGAAGGAAGGAAGAAAAGCCAGTATGGGTGTGTTATGAAGGTCATTATTTTGTGGGTGGAGCTTAATCCCACACAGGATATTTTGAGGAGCATGTAAACCTAATCTCTCAGGATTGTCCACCTGAAGATCAGCCAGAAGTATTCATCCATCCGCTCCCTTCACCCACTGTTCGAAGGTTCCAGTGGAGGCATTCCCTCCCCTCTATGTCAGGGCTGTGCACATGGGAGACGTAAATGGGCTCCCACTAGTGTCTATAGCATCCTAGAAATCCCAAAATAGAGGAAGAAAAGGACATGAGGCAGCCCTGGAAACAAGTGGCTATGAAGATGAGGCCTGCACAGCTGTGGTGGGAATCAGAGATGAGGTCAAGGGTGGGGGGCCGGAAGTCAGAGGCATCTGACTATCACAGAGAACATAGGCCAAGCCCCTGACATGACCCTTGAAATGATTGAGATACAGGGAGACGGCAGCATATGTGGAGGAAAGATATGTAGGCCTAGGCCCAGCTGTGGCAGAGGAAAGCTCAGGGCCTTTCTACATTCCTTTATGTGCCCTCTCCTACCTTGAGGACCCCCTGATGTCTAGCCATGCACACCACTGAGCAATCCAAGGCACTCAAGGAGCTGTTGTGGCTCCTGGAGCCACCATTCATTGTCCCCGCTCTTTGGAGCCCCCCGACCTACTGCCTGGCTCCTATTAATTACCACCCTCCCCCAAAACCTCACCAGCTGCCAATAACCCTCCCACTCTGCTGGGAGCGTCTCTACTTACTGTTATAAGGCAAAAAGATGATCAAACTATCTTACATGCTTGTGACTTGAGTCCACAATATAAATTATTCTAGTGGTAAATTTTAGGTCATCCAAGGAGGAGAGATTTGTGGACAGAGTTGGGAGGGCAGGGGTCAAGAAGCCACTGAACTTCCCTATCCTGAGGGGTGCTTTGATGTCCCAAAGTGAACTCACTTTTTCCTAAACTCACCTCCATTCATGTGACGGGATGGGAATACTTCCTTTCTTAGCCAGCATTGTCTGTTATGAGTTCCCTCCAGAGCAGAGAAGGGAGCGGCATGTACTGCTTTGTTGCTTCCTGTAGAAAGGGAGGGAGTGAGGAAATCCAGAGAACCCTGTCCTGGGCAGCTGCCACTGGGGACCCAGCCAAGTCTCTTAAGCACAGAAAGGTACATGGTAAGAAATTCTCATGGTACATATACGTGGGTGTATATGGGAGGGGGACACCCTTACTCACTGGCCTTAAGCTTACATGTAAGTAGACAGAAAAGGATTACTGCTTGATTTAAGTCATTGAACTCCTCTCCTTGGCCCAAGCATCTCATTGCCTCTTGCATGGGTTTTGTGCTTGACCTCGTGCAAATATGAGCTAATAATCAGGATCAATAATAAAGGCTACTGGTCTCATTTATTTCATCTAAGTTAGAATGTGGTTGGTGCTGTGGTGGTGTTTTTTTTTTTTTTCCCCTTCCTAACTTTCTTTGTTTTTTTTAAAAAAAATATTATTTTGAAGTTTACCTTAATCATCAGTTCCAGTTTTATCCTTATTTGTGTTTCTCGAGAAACCATTTCCAAAGAGTCTTATTTCCTGTAAGCCCCAAAGGGAGACTGGGGGGAGTTCAGAAAAATGAAGTTCTGGTTTCATCAGTCAGGGTCCAAGGAAAGAGGCAGAACCACTTAGTGGGGAGTGTATGTGACAGGGATGTGGCCTTATGTAATTATGGGAGCTGGTTAAGGAATCTCTGTAAGGCTGTTGTCTTTGTGTCTAATTCTCAAGTTTGAAGTCCCCGGGGAAGATAGTTGGGAAGGGCAGGGGTTTATAAAGTAGAAGAGAACAAACACAAGCTGGAACCCATGAGCATGAGGTGGGACCCAAGAAGGGCTGAAACCCAAGCTAGTTCGTGCTGCCTCTGACTGGTGGTATGAATGTGCTACAGGAGAAGATGGCGCCCTCCACTGCAGAACTAAACACATATCTGGCCCAGGAGACTGAGAAGCTGAGGAAGGTTCCAGGGGAAAGTGGAACTATTACAAGCTAGACTGCCGTCCCACACCAACAAGGTGAGCTAGCAGATAAGTGGCATGTGTGAACTGCAGAATAACTGTTGCTTCACTTTCACCCTCCACATCTTACAAGACAATCTCTCTTGCAGCTCAGTCTAAGCAGAAACATATAGGAAAGGGAATTCTGGGAAACGTAGTTCAGCCCAGCCAGGTTGACAGATTACAAAGCCACCCAGTGTCCTAAACAAAGTAATAGTAAATTATTGTTTGGCAAAAATATAAGCTACTATCTTTTGAGCAATGTCCCAGATGCTTTACAGGAATTACTTCATTTAATCTCTTAAGAGTCCTATGAGAAAGGCATTTATTCCCATTTTGCAGACAGGGAAACCAAGACTGAGAAGTTGCAGTGAGCACATTCTTGTGGAACATATAGTACTCAAGACGCCTCTTTCCTATGAGGAACTCATTCCTTGCAGTCGGCTACTGGTTATTCATTCTATTTTTAGGCCATGGAATGACTATGTGACCTGACCTGAACAATCAGAGCACTCTATACTCTTGGTCACAGTGTCCATAAATGGGCATTGACCCAGACTGGGCTAATCAGAAACTTTACTGGGACTTTCCTACCGGGAAAGATATGCTCTTTGTTCCTCAGGGGTTGTTAAAGTTAAATGTAGGTCTTGGCTTCTAATATTCATCTTATCATATAGAACATACTTATCTGAGGATGGAAAGATATCATTTTGACCTCTAGATTCAACTGTGTCTGAAGTTCGCTGTACTCTTGAACTACCCAGGTTACATGAGCCTCTAAATTCCCTACTTATGTTATCTAGTTTGGGTTGGAGTCTTGTCAGTTGCCACCAAAAGAGACTAATAAACAAAATTGGTAACAGAGAGGAGTATTTTAAGTGAGAGATCCTAAAATGTAGTTTCCTTTTTTTTTTTTTTTAAGATTTTATTTATTTATTTGAGAGAGAGCATGGGGTGGGGAGGGTCAGAGGGAGAAGCAAACTCCTTGCTGAGCAGGGAACCCAATGTGGGACACGATCCTGGGACTCTGGGATCATGACCTGAGCCAAAGGCAGATGCCCAACTGAATGAGCCACCCAGCGCCCAAAATGTGGGGAGCAGACCCTTGGGTTTCTCAGGTACATGAACCAATACATTTTCAATTTTTTTTAAAAGAAAATGTTACCTGCAACCAAGAGAAAATGTCTAATACAAAGGTTAAATGACTGGCCCAGCATTGACCAGCCAGTAAGTGGAAGTGTTGGAACTCAAATCTGGAGCTGCTGGGTTCTAAAGCCTGGGCTGGGTCATACATAGCCGTGCCAATTTAGTCAGTGCATTTGAGGTCACCATGGGCTCTGCCTCTGTAACTTCTCAAAGAAGATGGAGGGGCTGCTCAAAGGAAAGACCAGGGTGAGATTTTCTAATTCCCTTTGGAAACAAAGGAGATTGAAGGGGGAAGAAAAAGTAGTCAGACTTTGAGGTCAAGATCTCAGGCTGTGATTCAGGATTACAGCCCCCATAGGTATGAGAGACCAAAACAAAATCTTCTGAGGATTCATGCACCAATGCTTATCTGTGACTGTCATTTGATTATGCTATGTGCTGAACTTGAACTGATCAAAGCAAATTGATGATGAAGACAAAGTTCACTCTAGTCAATCCCCTAATACAAAATCTGGGATGCCAGCTCTACCCTATTTTTACATCTTTCCCAGGATACAAATTTGAGAGTGTTCCTTCCTATTCTCTTCCAGTGTCCAGTTACCTCACAATTAGAGGTTTATGATTAATCTGCAAGCTTCCTGCTTTGGCTCTTCAAACAAGTGGAAAACATCTAGTCTTCGGTCAACAGTTATCATAGCTTTAAAGCCTAAAGTCACTCTTTACCTTTTTCCATTCTAAGTTTAAAAAACTTAATTTAGTCTTTGTCGCCTCTCTCAATGACTCCATTGACCTTGGTGGTAGTGATCCAGGTTATTTCCAGGGCTCCTCTCTTTCTGGAGTAGCGAACATTTCAGTAGAAGTTTCTGCAATGATGGATCTATGTTCTATCTGTACTGTCCAGTATGGTAGCCACTGCCCACATGTGACCATTGAGCACTGAAAATGTGGCTAGTGTGACTCAGAGACTGATTTCTAATTTCATTTATGTTTCATTACTTTAAATTTAAATAGTCAAATGGAGCTAACTCCCCCAATTGTATATAGTACATATGTGTCTAATCTTATTTCTGGCCTCCCAAGTATTATCCTTGTCCTTTAAATACCTGCCAACTTTTGCTCATTTTGTGGTCCACCATGATGCTTTGCTCTGGGTGACCTCTATATAGTTTCTAGCTTCTGTCTGAGTGCTTTGATATTTTTTCATATCTCCAACTTCATATTTATTGCCACTGAAACCTTTTTTCTACCCCCTTTTCTCATATTGTTCAAAATAGTCTGACTTTGACCAAAAAAGATGGTCATACTGCAAAGTCAGCTGGTGGAGAATTACATAAGAATTCCTCCAAAGAGCACAATGAGGTAGAAAAGTAGTCATGACTTTCCTAACTGACTCATCATTTCTATTCTAGGGGCTGCCTATTGCTGCAAAAGTGGGGAAAAGATAATATTGACTTCCTTGTTTCCCTGAAAACCAGTTTGAGTGATCTTCCTGATATTTATATGTATTATTTTACTCCAGTGTTTGGAAATATTCCGTCACACTGATCTTTCTCATTCTCCAGGAGGGCTGGTGGGGGGGGGGCAGATTACAGAACTTCAACACAAATGCTCATGGGCTGGAAGTGGCTCAAAAGACCTAACAGTGAATACATTTGCCACCGCCACTTTCTACTCTCCGCGGCCCCCTCATTGTTTCATTGACCTGTGTTTTTGACCTTGCATTATGTAAGAGGGGTACAGGTTTTACATAAGATATGTGTTCTAAGGTCCCAGAGATCTGGGAGTATATCTTTCATTTGATTAATCCAGTGAACCCTTTCACAGTTCTAATGCTCACAATTAGTAAAATGCTAAACGCTGCTGAAAGCTGACTTTAGGAGATGCCAACAAAAGATGACTGGCTATTTGCTCTCATTTTCTGGCAGTGCTAAATTATATTTGTCTCTGTGTTCAGCATCCATCCCAATCAGATGATGCTTCTCCCAAGTGGCTCCAGGAATCCCAGTCCCTCCACCCCGTGTACAGAGCCTGTGTCTCTCTGTGCCACCCCACATAGACTTGTGCAGAATTAACCTTACACAGTTAATGTTTAATTTTAAAAGCTGGACTTTTTTTGCATTTCCATTTTGGTGAGCAGACCAGATGCTTTGCCGAATTTACCCTCAGCTCATTGTGTAGTTCAGTGTCCTGAATATGCCCTTGTGTGCTTAAGACCTGCTGATTTGCAAAAGAAATTGTTCCAGGAATGTGGGTCAGAGTGGACGTTCACGTGGCAGCTGATTGACCAGGAAGGAGCTCTGAGGCCTGGCTAGGGTGCTAGGTGTGTGCAAATCTACAGGCATAGAGGATTCTCCAGGGCAGGATTTTCATTTTAATGATATGGCTGCTGTAGGTGGGGGAGAGCTGGGGCCTGGAGACATGGACAAAAATCAGTTTGGCTCTGATCCACCTTTGGAAGCCCCTCAAGCTCTTCATCTTGAGCAGGCTTTGGGGCAAGATTGAAATAAAATATTAATGCACAGCTGGAGGGAAATAATTTTAAAATCTGGCATTTGCTCTGCCTCTGTCCCTGGAGGCCCTCTGATAAGATGTCTGTGAAGCCGGAATGATCTTCCAGCAAGAACAGAATAAGGATAAAGTTGCTCTGTGACTCTGCCCCATCCCTGAATCTGGAAACTGCCCCCCAGAGGTGTTCCTGGGGATTTGGCTCCAGGGCAGATCACCATGCTCCAAATCCTGCTTCAGGGATGTGAGTTGAGAGCAGCCCTGGGGTGGGGGGGAAGAGGGGGGAGGAGGTTTGAAAAGGGGAGCAGGGACCCAAAAGAGACAAAATGGGTGCAGTCTAGGGGGTGGGACGTGGGGACAAGGAGAGGATCATCTGCCTACCTTGGTGTCAGCGAGGGTCTCTAACTTAACAGATGGGAGGGTTTGTCACCTCTTGTCATTTTTATTTATTTATTGATTGATATGTTTTTTAATATTTATTCTCTTGTCATTTTTAACACATTCTCTCCCCACACCCCTCCCCCACCACCCTGGGCATCCCAGGGCAGCTACAGTCTGCCTGTGACCTCTCCCTACCTGGCTGTATGCTCCCTCGAGTCCTGTTATCTTGCTGGCTCTCTTATGAGATCTGTTTTGGTGACCTACAAGGCAGACACTGTGCCAGCAACTCACTAGATTTCATTCAGCTCTCTCACAATCCATCTAGAACTTGTTTCAGTCCTTAGAAGTTCACTCATTTTGGTAACAGCATTAGTTTCCTGTGAATACGTAACAATACCACGAACTCAGTGGCTTAAACAACACAAATGGATCTCACCAGGCTGAGATCGAGGTATGGGCAGCGTTGCGTTCTTTTCTGGATGCTCTGGGAGAGAATCCCAGAATTCTTTTTGCATCTTCTAGAGGCTGCCCACATACCTTGGTTTATACCCTCTTCCATCCTCAAAACCAGGAGGGGCCAGTTGAGACTTTCTCAAAATACCCCTCTGACACTCTTCTGCTACCCTCTTCCACATTTAAGGACCCTTGTAATTACTTTGGACCCACCTGAACAGTTCCAGATAATCTCCCTCTTTTAAAATCAGCCGACTAGCAACCTTAATTCCATTTGCAAACTGAATTTCCCTTTGCCAGGTAACCTACTCACAGTTTCCAGGGATTAGGACATGGATATCTTTGAGGGATTGTTGTTCTGCCCACATTACTAATAAACCCTCACCTTTCTCCAAGCCATTTACAGACCCTGAAAATGCCTATAAAATAGGTGAGTGGGTGGGATTGTCTTTTAATGGGTAAGGAAGCTGAAGTAAGTGTCAAGACACCAAGGTAAACCAACCCAACTTGCACAGATCTCACCGTGAGTTTACTTTGAAATAGAGGATGGGACATCATTAAGATGCAGGTCATGGTATTCTGTTCATTTCCAGGCTGTAATTGTAGATGACAGTATATAGGAAAGAGAAGGAGTATGTGTGTGGGGCNTAGAGAGGAGAGGGGGGGGGGGGGGGGGGGGGGGGGGGGGGGGGGAAAGTGTGGCCTTGTAGGACTAGCTGTCAGACCTAGATTCAAGTTTTGTGCTCACACGAACTTGACCTGGCTATGTCATTTCCTCTTCCCAATTCTGTGATGCCCTGCTAAATGACTAAGATGATAGTTTTAACACAGATAGCTACTCTAGAAAAGTGTGACCCAAATGCAAAACTACTCATATTTATTAAAATGGATGCAGAGAAAGAGGCTGAACGGAGAATGAAAACCATTGCCCAGGTACTGACCTTGTTGAATTTTCCATGAAGGACAAATAGGCTATTGAAGCAATCAACATATGGACAAACTTTTTTTTTTTTTTTTAAATAACGAATGAGCTTTATGAAGAAGAATTTTAAAAACCTATGATATTTAGGGCGATCCTAAAAATCTACTAGCAAGGAGGAGTTCTGCCTGCCATTCCATGACTGCCATTCAAATACACAGGACCGGATTATGCAGTTCTCCTAACGGCTAAATTCCTTTTGCAGTTTAGACTAGGGAGCTCAGGAATTGAATCCTGAGTCTGGGGAAATCAAAAGAAACAGAAAGTCCCTAACCTGTAAGAGGTGGGATTTAAAAGGTTTACACTGAGTTCCTGCTTGCTGACACTTCCTCTGTTTTATTCTGGGGTTTTTTTGTTTTTGTTTTTGTTTTTGTTTTTTGAGTAAAATTAAAAACTTTCCCCGACCTTAGCACAATTTCCCTGCTTAGGATCCACACTTACAAACAACAACAACAACACACACACACACACACACACACACAGAGCTGGGCCACCTTATTGGGGTATTTGGCTATCAGTTAGTCAACAATACAGAGGCTTCTATGGTTAAGGAATTAAACTGGAAAACCTTGTGCTTTCACAGACACCCACCTTTACCAGGTGATTGGAGGTTGGCAGCATATATCACCCATCCTCCCGGAGGCTTGGAAAGGGTAAATGTGTCCCGGAGTGTCCCAGCATCTCAGAAAGCAATTATAGTAGAACACTCCCAGGGTGGGTTTGGCCCTAGGGGCGGTGTGCCTTGGCTTCCGCATCTTCCAGCTCCAAAGCACGCGCTTTCAAACAGTTAAAACGAAAAGGGAAGAAATGTTTTTGTTGGAGAGCTCCAACACAGGTTCCATCATATTTTCCATTTGCCTGACTTTGCTCTTGGTCCTGAATGGGGTAAAAGGTGGGGTTTTCTCTCCCGAAATCATGAAAATCTGTTCACCGGTGTGTGTGTGCATTCGGATCTGCTCTTCATATTGCTCATGTTATTAACTGCAGCTGCATTTGTTGTGAGCAAATTGTTTTTCGTCTTCGGTGAGGATCGGGTTGGCTTGTGATTGCCTGTGCCCTGCAGTCAGAGTGGGCATTTTTGTGAGGGGCTTGATTATTCTTATATTTTTGTTGTGTCTTTGTCACTCCTTAATTCGTGTGCTGATTTGGGCTTGTCTGCAAGGGGAAGAAATATTTGGATCGTTCCATTTCATGCAGCAAAGGCAGCAGCTTACCAGGGACTGGTTTTATCACCTAGAAGAGTAGAAACTGGGCGAGCTGTAGGTAGATACGGAGCCACACAGTAACACCCCAAGTGCACACATGCCTTACCCTTAATTCTATTTTTTTTTAAGTTTAAAAATCAAAGCAAAACAAAACAAAAACTCCCTCTCAAAATGTTACCAGGTAAGCTTAAACATTTGAGCTTCATGGTGTTTACATCTACGGAATCCAAGACCAGTGAGTTCCTTTTTGTTTCTCTAGGACCAAAAATTGATTTCAGAAAATATTTAACTCTATTATTTAACAAACAAACTCACAAATGCTGAGGTAGAAACACTAAGTAAGATCTGGCAACTTCTCATATTTTTAATTTATAATTTAATATAATTATATTTAAATTATTATAATTTAAAAATACTGAGTAATAAATTCATAAGACTCAAGTTAATTTTAATAATCAACCCATAACTCAGAGAAACAGAAAATTGCGTGGGTCCCTTGACTGGCATAGAACCACCAAAGATTCAGATTGCCTCTCTCAGAATTCATTTCCAACTACCCCATATGACCATTTTCCTCCTTTGTCAGCATCTGTGTGAGCTCTCAGCTTGTATTTCATTAATTTGCATTGGTAGGAATTTTGCGTTATAAAATGTAGCTGTCAGGTTTATTCTAAGGGAAGAGGGAAAAGGAAGCAATTGTTCATGACCAGCTGCTTTAAAAGCCCTGCTGATTTCTGGCTCCAACAGTGGGTTCATGCTCTGGACCCTTTGGCTCTTTGAAATGGGACAGAATCCCTTCCAGAGGGACCCAGAGTTTCCCCCACCAAGCACCTCTTGATTACTCTCTCCTGCACTCCAAGTGTGGAAAGCTAGTACTGAACTGTAAGTCTCCTGAACGGTCTCTAACTCATTCTAGAGCCCTCCATGCCTGCCCAACAACAGGACCTCAACGGATCTGTAAAACTACGTGAGAAAGCTTTGGGATCAGACGTCCTGTAATTTGAATCCCAGTTTTGCTAATTACAGGCTGTGTGATTTTGGTTCACTTATGAGACCTCTCTGATACTCCGTTTTTCTTATTTGGAAAATGGTATTATTACTATATAACAATACAATAATACAATTATTATAATCCCTGGGAAGGGTAAATAAGATAGCACATAAAAAGTACTTTGCTTTCACATGGATCTACTTCAGAAAATGACAATCCTTTTAATTCATCTATCAAAAAGTGTTCCTCATTTAAGAAAATTAATCAAATACACATCTCTTTAACTGCAGTTGACTTTGTCCTGAAATGACCAAGGCTGTACCCTGAGTGCAATTCTAAACAACATTTTAAAATCCAGATTTTTAGTTGGCCTGCTCAACCTTTCTGTAAGTAAATATGTTATTTGATTTTAAAAAATGACAGTAACTTGTAGACCCCTTCCCTTTTTAACTACTTTCCTTGACCCCCTAGAGGTCTAGGGGTGCAAGACTGAGAAATTGTGTCTTTGTTCCTGTTTTGACTTTTAGATTGAACAGGTCTAAATCAATCAACCAAAATATATCTTTCGAGCATGTGTTTGGAGAGAGGGAGCATTGCTTAGCGAAAAAGCATGATCTTTAGAGCCTAACATGCTTAGGTTTAAATCCTGTTTTCTGTTTGCTTGTTGTGTGAATCAGGACAAGCTCCTTAACCTCTCCCAAGTCCCGGTTTCAGTTTCTATAAAATGGGAATAATTCCTGCTTTATGGAGTTGTCAGGAGAATCAAACGAGATTACAATAAAGCCCTAGCACACAGCACCTGAAACATAGCAGGCTTTCAATTAAATGATGGCTGTTACTTGTATTAGTTTTGGGAGTCCAGCCAAATTTGCAAGTTTATTCTTAGTGTGAGAGTGGTTGTTGGTTTTAAAATTAGAATTATTTTTCATGCCTCCAAAATAGGTATGAGTAAATGTGGCATTTCTAACTTCTAGGGAGTTTACTGATTAAAGAAATTACTGTATATTAAGATCAGGATGGGCGCCTGGGTGGCTCAGTGGGTTAAAGCCTCTGCCTTCGGCTCAGGTCATGATCCCAGGGTCCTGGGATCGAGGCCCACATCGGGCTCTCTGCTCAGTGGGGAGCCTGCTTCCTCCTCTCTCCTCTCTCTCTGCCTGCCTCTCTGCCTACTTGTAATCTCTCTCTCTGTGTCAAATGAATAAATAAATTAAAAAAAAAAAGATCAGGAGACAGGAGTTCTGAGTTCTACCATGGTTGGTTTATTCATTTATCTGTGTATTCAGTCAATGTTATTCAAAACCTACAATGTGCCAAGCAAGGTCTCCAGCCCTGGGGATACAGTGATATTAATGATTCTTGTCCTCAAGATACTTTTTGAGACAGGTACTCATCAAGACCTCTGCCCCACTCTTGTATGCTGATTATCCCTCATGATTTCACTTACCCTTCTGTCTAGTAGAGATGCCATGGTTCATTCCTTCTGCCACTCTCAGCAACCCCTGGAAATCTCTGTGTTGTTGTTCAGAACCACTTAATAAATCCTTGTGGTCCTGGCCACTTCTTTTTACTGGTCTTTATATCCCATGATCTGGTCTTGTTTACCTCTTCAGCCTTATCTGTTCTCTCTTCCTCTCCCTATATGTTGAACATTACACACACTGCTTGCAATTCTCTACACACACCATGACATCTCTGGCCTCTCTAACTTTGCTCATGGCATCACCCAGTCCTGTGGAGGTGGGGGGTGGGGGTGGGGAAGCCCTGGTCACCATGGATTCAAGTAGCCAGTTTTTAGGCAGACACATCTCTGGAGTAGAGGTGAGTACCTCAAATTAGCATAGCTAGATGATAGGAACATCCATTTCTTCCATTTCATGATTAATAAGCAACTTTGATTATAATTGGCTTTTTAAATAGATTTCTTATAGGAAGGAAATATACTGGCAGTTGTAGTTTGCATTATAAATTGTAGACCCTGGTTTGTACATTAGTCTTCTGTGAGTTTAGCTACTGTAGTTATTCCTTCTGAGCCTCTCAGTTAAAATTGAATTTCTGGACAGAAAAGCCCAGGATAAAACTGCTAAGCCCACATAGAGAACACCAAAGAAATTAGCTGGCCTCCTGAGACAATAGATTTAATCTCACCTCCCTACATCAACTCCTACATGACTCCTAAAGACCTTTACAAGTTTGAGATCATCACTGCCTCATGAGAAAGGAAAAACAAAACAAAAAAGAACTCGAATGTAACCTATTCTAGTGGAATGTCCCTAATACATATTCGCTTGTTTAAAACATCCTTGTTGCCTTGTTTTATGTGTTCTAAATACTTTTTTAAATTAAAAAAAAGTTTTTTGAGTTTAAAACAAAACAAAACAACCATCCTTGTAACAATATCTAATATTCTTTCTTTTGAGGCTTTGCTTTCCAAACAACCTCTGCAATTATAACTTGATCTCCTAAGACCCCACAGGAAGGGCAAGCTTTATGCCTGTGCCTAGTGTTTAGGGTACTCAGATCAGATATAGCTCCTATTATACAATATCACTTAAGTCTCTTATCAGTTTACAGGAAGGAAATCAAAGCCTAATCAAGCCTGAGGGTAAAGCTTCTGGCCCTGCAAAGCAACAAAGTAAGTTGAAAGAATTAGCAGAAATTCAATTGCCCAGCAAATCTAGAATATTAAATTGTAATAATATTTACTATTTATGAATGCTTATCGATGTTTATCTCATTTAATTCTTGCAAAAGCCCTATGAGCACCCATTTTAAAGATGAATAAATTAAAGATTAGCTAAGTTAACTAACCTGACCAAGCTGATAAATGGAAAAAGGATTTGAGCTTAGGTCTTCTTTCTGCTTCCAAAGCCACTTTTAACCTTTCAAACCATCTTTTAACCATTGTGCAACACTGAGTCCCTCAACTAAGTCCATTCATTCACTTATTCACCAAATATTTATTGGACACTTATAGTGTGTTAAACATTAGAAATACAAGGATGAATAACCACACATTCCATGAGGACCTTACAATTAAGTAGCAGGAATAGAATATAAAAATATATTTAATAAATTAATAAATTGTTTTAGATGCAGTCATAAAATATGAGCAACAGAGATACAAAAAAGTGTACAAGTGTTACTTGGAAGGTAGGGGACAGTGGGAAATTTCCATAGAGGATATGACAGTTGAGCCAGGCCATTAAAAGGTATAGAGTTTCACCATGTGGGTAAGATTACTTCCAGCAAAGAGAGCTGTGTGTAGGGAAGAGGTTCATAGGCAAAATCCAGAATGGTGCACTGGAAGGGCTGCAGATGTTGCATTGGAGGGGTGGTAAAACGAGGCCGGACAGGGGGGAAGAGGCCTGTTGGGCCACACTAAGGAGTTTGGGTGTTATGCAGCAGGAAATGGAGAGTCTTAACAGAATTTTGAGGAGAGTAGCAACATGATTACATTTGATTTTAGATTTCTTAATAAGCACAACTGGAGGGAAGTTACTACGAAGTGGAGACATTTACTACTGCAACATGGAAGACTACAGTGAGATTGCTACTCTGTATGATCTGGTCATTATATTTCTATTAATACAGTACATGCTTGTGCTCTCCTAAGAACACCTGAATATCTTCCCTTGAAAAAGAGCACAAAACGTGCTCCTTAATTATGTACCAGTGAACTGATTTTTTGAGAGGTGTATGTTGGAGGGCGTGTGTGTGTGTGTGTGTGTGTAAAATGTATTTGTGCCTAACATTTCAGCCTATTAGGAGATTCTTTTGAAATGAGATTTTATCACCTATCAAATTATCAAATCACCTATCAAACTCTCCCTTTCAGTTTTTGATCATTTTCAAATACAGCGACAATGCCTTCTAATTCTGTTTCAATATAGATACATTATTCACTGTTCATAGTATGAAGTTCAAACTCTTTATTATAATATATAAAAGACTTATAACATCTTGATGCCAATCTTTCCAGCTCATCTCCAGACCTTTTCTGCACATCTTATGTTCTATTCACACAAAACTACTTTTGGTTCTGTTCAGGCCTTAGATTTTCAAATGTCTGTACCTTTGCCCATGCTGTTCCATCTATCTTAAAGACCATCCTGCCCCCTAGACAGGATTCCTCACTTATCTTCATATTTTATATTGCTCTAATACAATATTATCCTAAGCCATTATGATCACCTTAAATTTGTCTCCTTTGGGCCTTGGTTTGAAGGGCAGGACTCAATCCTATTTCTCTTTTTGCCCTGAAATATCAAACATAGTGGATGGTATATTGTTGGAGCTAACTAAATTACATTTACTTTGCAGAATGAAGTCACAGCATACTAAAAATAAAAAGCATGAACATCCTTTGTTGCCCTGCTTTGTAAATTACCAAACAGTCAACTGCTCGGCTGCCTGCCTTAGCAAGGGTTTATTGACCATAGGGAGCTCTAGTTTTTAGAACAGCAAAAAATTTGACTCTTACCAGCTCTTCTTTTTAGGAAAGCTATCGAAGACAAGTCCTAAACTTCCACCTTCTCTAGTCATCACTTTAGTCCCTCTAAGCACTAATGAATCAAGCATTTATGAAAACAATTAGTAAATATACATATCAAACATTTTTTTGAATTTGAATTTTGATTTCGAATTTGACTATCAAACATTTTTCTCTTTTAAGCTATAATATTGAGCAGTGTCTCCAACATGGTTTTGATTAGAATATAATAACTCGGGATCAAGAATAGAAACCTTTAAAAATTAAACAATGAAAAAAAATTAAACAATGATACCACTTCCCTATCAGCCGAATATAGTGCTATTACAGTTCTGAAAAATTAAGAGGCCATTCTTGGTGTTTTTGAAAATCTGCATTTTTAATATAACCTAGTGCAAACACCTGGGTCTGCAGAGCAACGAAGGACTAATAGCTAGCTGTGATGTATGCACTGTAATTTCATCTACCTCACGAGGTTAAAAAGCTGCTTCTAGCCTCTTGTTTAGATTGAGCATGTTGATAAGATCAATTTCCGAGTGTCTTTGGTTTTTCATAGGCTCTATGTTCCATCTGTCCTCAGGTTTTTATCTTGTTCTGAAGAGTTCTATACTCTCTTTATTGGTCTCATTTTTAGAAAGATGTAAATCTATGAAAGCACCAGGATAAATTTAAACATTGTGTTAAATACAAAACATTGTATTTAAACACATTTTTCCAGGGCCTGAATGTTTTTAAATGCTTCAACACTGGGGAAAAAGATTTTTAGAATGATTCTTACACTTAACTTTTTCTTTTTGTATTGAGTTACAGCCTCCAAATTAACAATCTTTTAAAACTAGAATAAAGGTGTATATCCATAATAAATTAGTGTTCGTTGCACTTTTAAAATGCAGCATTGAAGTTTTCTGAGGAGCATTTTCTAGGACCAAAATCTAATGTTTTACATTGTAACAAATTTACAAATAGGGTACCCTGTTCCCCTTGCCTCCTTGTTTTCTGCCTCTATGCCTATTTTGCTATGCAAAAGCTTTATGTCAATTTACTTTTTGAGCCGTTTAAGACCAAACCAAATTATTCCTTCAGCACATTTTAAACAATCCCTTAAAGACCTCTTTTTCTTGGCTATGTTTCCAATCTTGGCTTATCACTATAATATTTCATGCTCCATGCTTCTGAAAAAATTCAATATTCAAGAACAGAGTAATCCAGAGCTTTACTTCATTTCAGTCTTTTTATGTCCTAGGGCCGTCCCAACTCAATGACCCAGTTTTTATTGTGTCACATCTCACTGTTGCTGACTGCAACCAGTTTGCCTAATCCTTTTTCTGTCCCTTATCAGTTTTCCCTTAATTCAAAAATCTTTTTTTTTTTTTTAATTCTTTGCACTTTTTCTTTCGCAACTTTTAGAGTTTTGTTTGTTTTCCTCCTTAGGAGATTCAGTGTACCTGTGGTAGCCACTCAGAAATACAAAGATGAATGGGTAACCAAAGTCATGTCCTTATCAAATTTTCATTGTACTATCTTTAGAAGTGTGAGGGGTAAATGGCAGGGCATCATGCATCAAGAGTCCTTAAAAATGTTCATACTCTGTGATCCAGCAGTTTCACTCTTGAGAATCTAACTTATTAAAGAGTCATCTAAAATGTGGAAAAAACAACATGCGTGAGGTGATAATTACAATGTTATGTATTAAAGCAAAAGAAGAAAACAATGCAAATATCCCATAGGAGAAAAATTTAAAAATTAGCATCCATCCCCTTGATGGAATATTGTGCAATCATTTAAGATGATGGCTATGTGACCAGGTAGAAAGATGGGTAAATATTTACATTTTCAGAAAAGCAGAGTACAAAATTATAAGTGCCAATGATCACAAGTATGTTTTTAAAATTTACAAAGGGAAAACAGCAAGGAAGCATGACATTTGGTGAAGTTCTTATTTTAGGGTGGTAGAATTAGAGATGATTTCTCTTTACTCTCAAAATCTTCATTAAATTTCTTTTAAAAGTTGAGTTTTGAAAAGCTATAATTTTATTATTTACTTATTTATTAAAGGTTTTATTTATTTATTTGACACAGAGACAGCGAGAGAGGGAATACAAGCAGGATGAGTGGGACAGGGAGAAACAGGCTTCCCGCTGAGGAGGGAGCCTGATGCGGGTCTCCATCTCAGGACCCTGGGATCATGACCTGAGCCAAAGGCAGACGCTTAACAACTGAGCCACTCAGGTGCCCCGAAAAGCTGTAATTTTAACTGATGCAAATTAAAAACCTGTTTAGGTTATGTCACATGAAATGCATAAGGCTATTTTCAGATAGAGCTCTATTTCAGTATAGAGCTCTATTACTAGAGCTCTAGGAATAAACTAACAACTGGCTGAAGGGCAATAACACGGGCCATCATTGTGTTTAGCATCATGTGTAATCCACAAAAAAATTGCATTAGGAAAAAGCTTTCAATACCTATTTTAAAATACAAGATGATTTTTTTT
>LNAC01000120.1:1174-17342 GCA_002007465.1 Ailurus styani
CTGCTCGCTCCCTTGCCGGCAGCCGGCCCCTCCCCCCGGGGTCTATCTTCCCGTCGCCTCAGATTCACTTCTCCGCACGTCCTACCTTCCAGAAAGTGGTTGATTTTCTGTTCCTAGACTTGCTGCTCTTCTTCTCTTCGATCTCCGGTGGAATTTGTAGGTGTTCAGAATGGTTTGATAGCTCTCTGGGTGAATTCCTGGGACCTGATGATAATCGGTCTCCTACTCCTCCGCCATCTTGCCGCTCCTCCCATTCATTTGATTTTTATTATCATGCAAAGCCTAGACTGAGAGCCCCCTATCTCTGACCCAGTGTCTGGCACAGGGCTGTCATGTGAGAGGCCAGTATGGAATGAGATAGGCGGATTCCCTCTGACTTCTAATGTGGTGCTACCTCATGTTGCAACAGCTGTTTTTCCCTGACATTTTTGTGTAAGAAATGCTGTGTACTGGACGATATTGTAAACGTACTATTTGAGGCAACTATACAGCTACTTACTTGGGGGAAAAATCACCCAGTCCTATGTCCATTTAATAATCTTAGATGTTCTAGGTAAACCATGTAATGTCTCACCTCAGCTTCTTCATTTGAGAAATACAGGTTTAATTTTGATGGCTCTTGAGGTTCTTTCACCACTAAAATTCCTTGATCAAAATTTAACTTTTTGTGTATTAGCCTGTATTACATTATACAGCTTCTATAATTAGCATTGAATTTTTGTCTTGAACGAAATTTGATCCCCAAGACATTCAAGTGTGTGTTTTGAAGTAATTATATTGTGATGATTATGAGCACACATTTTGGAGTTAGACAGTCCTGAGTTCAAATCCTACCTCTGACATTTATGAACAGCAAGTTGCCATACCTCTGTCAGACTCAATTTTCTCAACTGTAAATGGAGATGGGTAAATAATAATAATATTTTATAGGGCTGTTGTCAGGGTTAAGTGAGATAATATATGTAAGCCCTTAGGATGATGCCTGGCACAGGTCATTATTTTTCTTACTGTATCCACCCTAGGATTGAAATCACAATGAAGAAAAACAGCAGAAATAGATTTAATTTCAGAGTGAAGATAATAACTGCAGGTAAAGATGAAATAACTTTACTTATTAAGCCATGCTTCAGATTCACTAGAACTCTCTCATCTGGGTAGAAAAATGTCTACAGAGATGAGAATAGCAGTTACACATCAGAGTGGCACTTGTATTGATAAATCATCCCTTGCTATTACACTCTTTGAATTAGCAAATGAAAGAGCATCTTTTGGCAATGGAGCAATATTTATAAATAAAATTTATTGATACACGTGGTCTTGGTTATTATTTTAATCTTTCTCTCTAGGTATTTTGTAAGAAAATATAAGTCTTGTGTTTACTTCTGTTTGTTAATGCTTTGATAAATCAGACATTTTTAGTATTCTATCAATGGCAAAAGTCTAATTGCCTTATTGTATTCTGATTTATTTCTTTCCTTACTTCCTTTGCATCTGCAGCCCAACAAATGAGTCTCTGAAGAGATATATGTTATGATACAGTGTCAGTGAAATTAATCCTGATCAATTTTAAAGTTCACATTTTTATTTGATGACTTTCAAGGGAATCACTAAAACTGAGATTGACTTGGTCTCTTCTTTTGTTGGTTAAATATTGTTGTTTGAAAGCAGTGGAGCTGGAGTGAAGAACAGGGCCCTTCTTGTGCTCTTAAGTCTGTTTCATTTCTGATGAAAAGTGGCAGCAATTCCTCATGTCTATGTATAAAATGAGACTAATTGGTCAAAAAGAACACAGTGGCTCTAATGGGCTTGTAACTTTGGCATCTCACCAAGGCAAAAAGCCCAATTCTGTCTATCGTGAGAGAATACTGAGTGCTGTTGAAAACTTACCTCTCATCCTTTCTGTTTCTCCAAGCATTTTTATTTTTTCAGTTGTGAAATTGTTGTCTCACATCTGCATGGTGTTTTATAGCTAACATCTCATCTGCTGTTCTAGATTACTCAGGAAGGTAATTGGAGCAGATATTATCTTCTCTTCTTTGGTGGTAGAACTAGGACCCAGAGAAAGGAAGCCATTTGGCTAAAATCACACAGCTAATCTATATAGAGTGAGGATTTCTGATACACGTTCCTATTTGAAAAATAAGAGTTTGTGCCCAAGTAAAGAAGAATAGTGAGACAACACATTGTTTAATAACAAAGATAATTAAATGGACAACAGTTTTTCATGCAAGGACATTAAAAACCCCTTATATAATTTTACATATAATTTTCAAGTTCTAACACAAATGACATAGCCTACGGTTAACTGAGAAAAACAAATGGTCTAGGGAAGAAATTTCTGTTTTCTGTCTTCTTCCACAATGGAACCAAGATTTCTATAAATATTTGTGTATAACACTTGTACTATTTATAATGATTTTCATCCTTGTATGCATTACTCGTGTATTTATTTTTGTAATGCCATTTTTTTGTTCTGTATCGATACACAAAAAATCATTTTGAAAAAAAGTCAAAGTAATCTAAATGTTTCCAGAAGAATCTATAACATTGTACATTGTACAGAAAACAATCACATCCAAATATGCATTGTTACTTAACATTGCAAAGGTGTACTTAAGTACACTTTAAAAAATTCCTGGTTTGAATTTCAACTTTATCTCACACTAACCATAAATAAATAGTGAAGGAAATAGAAATTTGAAAATCATAACAATTTAGTGATGACCAACATTTTATACTTGCAAAACTGGTGCCATTTACAGGGGTGGGGGCCTAGAAAGTACAGATACTTAGATTTCTCTACTTTCACATTCAAGGAGTGATGTAAATAAATGTTTGTATGACCACTATTAGAATATACTAATTATTTAGAATGACCTAATTTCCTCTTCAAATCTCCCCTCCAGCGTAACTTCCAAAAATCAAATCTTGAGGGAACTTTGGCTAACTTTAAATCACATAGCTCATTGTTCTCGGAGCAAACCGATTTTATTTTTTTGCCTCTTTTTTTTATCGTTAATGTCAAGCAAACATTTATTTCAGGTGCAAAGCCTCAGGATATGTTAGTGAAAACAGTGGCTGGGCTGTGCTACCGCTTACTGGCCACTAAGTGGGTGGGAAAAGGGTGTTGTGACCCTCTTACCCTTCCCACCAGTCTCCCTAACAGCTTTGGCCTTCGGGTCAGCTCAATTTCCCCTCCACTGAGTGGCCATTACGGTGCCTGTTCGGTGATAAATGCTTTTTGTAAGAGACTGCATTGCCGGCAGCTAGCGCTAGGGAAGTCTGCCACCCGGGCCAGGCAGACAAACTAACATGCTGGCCCACGACGGGCCCGTTACCTAGCAACGTGCCTGGCCTCACCAAAATGAATAGACCCACAAACAAAAATGAAAAGGAGATAAAACGAGTCAAAGTACAAGGGGCGAAGAGGTTAATATTCCTCTATCGAATAACTTCGTTTTGGAGAATTGCATTTTAACCTTTTTTTCAAAGCTGAAGGTGGAGACATGTATTGGAAATTAAATTAGGCCACATTTGTATTTTTTTTAAATGTTTTCTTTTATGCAGAAATTTCTCTTTCTCTCTCTGTAATTTTCTAACTTTCTTTTAAAGTGGAAGCAGAAGCAGCATTAGAGAGGAACACATGATGGCTATATAAATATTTTTCTTTTCCTACATCATCTAGCTGTGTGGCTTTGGGCAGGTAGCTTGGGTTCTCTGTTGCCCGATTTCCCTCTCAATAAAAAAGGATGGCAGAGGTAATTTATTAAAAATGATGAGAGGCTGAGGTATAATGTTTTATGCCAAGGAAAGACTCTCATTTACCTTAAGTCTAAGCACAATTAATTCTTACTCTGCAATTTAAGATGTTACCTTATAGATTAGTGAAAACTATTAAATAAATGGCTTTTAGCTTTGAGGTTCAGGGTTGCTGCCACTTTGTTACACCACTTTGATACTGTGCATGTGTGTGTGTGTGT
The DNA here is from genome assembly GCA_002007465.1 of Ailurus styani. NCBI lineage: Eukaryota > Metazoa > Chordata > Mammalia > Carnivora > Ailuridae > Ailurus > Ailurus styani. The sequence goes on from LNAC01000120.1 coordinate 5,155, forward strand.
GTGTTTAATTTTGATCATCTATTATTTATCATGTATTATACAAGGCCCTTTTAAAATATGTACTAGTGTTTGTTAGGTAAAAATGAATGGATGAGTTCAGACCCATTCAAAAAAAATTTGCTACACAAATTTTTTTAGGGCCTACAAATCCAAGGATTGGCATCTTGATAATTCCTACCTAGTGCCATAAACAGAAATATAATTGCAGAAGTTTGAATGCATTATTCACAAATCTTTCAAATTTCCCTGTTGTCATCCCTCAACCATTGGCTTAGTTCAGGTCACCATCTCTCATCTGGATTATTAGTTTAGCCTCCTAACTAATTATCCTACTTCAGATCTTCTCTGCTGTAGTAAACCCTTCCACTTCTCCATCCAGAAAACTCCTGGTCCTTCCTTAAGATCCAGGTCACATGCATCTTCTCTACTCTCAGGCAGATCCCTCCAATATGCTTTTATGACCCTTTTACACAGGTCTCTCCTTAAGCAAGTCCCTCATCTTGTCTATCCTCATCTGTAACGTGGCATTAATAACATTACTTCATAGGGCTGTTGTGAGCAGTAAATGAGTTAACACAGAAAGTACTTAAAACCTAGTATGGCATTTTGTAAGCACCCAATGAACATTAGCTATTATTGCTCTTATTATAAAATCTCAAATACAGCATTTGTGGGATAACCACTGTTGAAATATTTGTCTCACCCTTCAGAGGACAAGATTTTCTTAAGGGCAGGAAGCATGCCTTAGTTAGCTTTGGCATCTCCTGTGCTGGGCATTTGTTATATATGTTATATATAACAGGTGCTCAATAAAGTTTTGTTGCAATAATAAATGAACAAATCAATCAATCAATCAATGTAAAATATTTCAAGGGCTGCCTGGGTTAATGAGGGATTTTGTTCCTTTTATGATTTAGTATTCTTTCTCTTTAAAGCAAACTTTTCACACATAATAAACTTAACTCATGAGGCTTTTAGTTTTAGGATGTTCAATAATACAAATATTCTTTTCTCCATCTTCTCCCTGTATTGGAAAACTGTCATAAACTCTCTTTTATGACACAGGCTGAACTTGGGCACTTGAATTCTAGAGTTGCCTGGAAAACCCCTGTAAAGTGATTGTGCTATTTTTTTGTTTCATGGCTGTTAGATTTAGCTTCACTGTAGATTGCCTGTAAACTTTACAGGGTTCAATCTTTAAGCCAGCACTCTGACTTCTCACCTACTTCTCTCCTATGTTACAAGAAACAGAATCAATATTATATTTTAAAATATAAAAAGATGCTTATTTGTCTATCTACTACAAAAACTCATGTTGAGCACAAATCATTATTTTTAGAAGTAGTCAAAAATTTGTGACCTGATCATAAACTAAAATCCCAGGGACCTACAGACTACATTGATTGGTGTATAGTGTTGAAAAGAGGTTAGGTGAAGAGAGAGCAGGACATGAACACAAATGTTCTTTCCAGACAGAGACATCACCTTCCAGTGTACACCCAGTAGAAGATGAAACTTTTTGGTAAACCTAAAAGCCTGACAAATCTATATTTATTTTCTCTGACCTTAAAGAGAGGCAGACTATACTTGTGGAAAGAACCATGGGCTTAGGAGACAAACTAACCTGGAAATGAGCCTTGTTTTGCTTTTTAACAAGACAGGTGAACTTTTCTGACCCTCGGTTTCCTTATCTGTAAAATGGGAATCTTCCTTCCAGAACTTTTATGAGGATTAAATGAGATAGCACATATAAACACCAAGCACAGTAAGTGTATAATAGCCGTTCAGTAATTATTAGCTCCATCCCAAATCTTGTTTCTTTTGTTATTTCTATTTCTATCTAATAAAATAAATCCCAGACATACCCGCTGGGGTTTTGTTTTTGTGTTGCCAGTATTCTGCTCTCCAGAGATGGGACTCTTTTTTAAGGCTTGGGCCCCCAAATGATCCTTTTTGATTGATTCCCTTTAAAATGCTCTGAGATAGTAAAAGAGACTGAGAGACTCTATCAAGGGGTTGGGGGGTTGGGAACATGAAGAGTACAAGAAATATATCAACAGTTGGTTCACAAAGGACTTGAACCCTGGCTGTTTGGCTCTCAAGCCCGTGCTTTTAACTCCTATTGTAGGTCTGCCCACAAAGACAAAGGGTTGTTTGGGGAGAGCACATGGCACTGGCAAGGACACTGGCCTTGGATTGTTCAGGCTGAATTTTGATCCCCCCTCAACCACTGATATTTGGTGAAGGGCTTACATGGGGTTGTGTCTGTGCTTGGTGCAGCAGCGATCAGCATGAGCAGGGCCCCCACCTTGGTGGAGCCCATTGTCCACTCACTGTCCACAACTGCCAGCATTCTCATCCACAAAATGGGGATAAGAACCCCACTTTGTATGCTAAGGGCTTCATACATTTCATCTAATTTCACTCTCCCAATCACCTCGATGTTATTTTGTATATAAAGAAACAGGCCTCTGCTCAAGCCGGCCTAGGGGGTGCTCTGCTGCAGGCTGCCTGATGCCAATGCGTATGTTCCCCATGCTGTACGAATGAGCGGGAAGCAGCTGGCAAGGCACAGGGCGCGTATATCGGAGTCCATGCTCCATGAGTTGGCAATCTTTCTCTCTTCCTGTCCTTCTCCCTCTTTCCTTCCTTTCATTTGTGCTCCCTCGCATCCTCACTCTTAAGTGTCCAGGTCGTGAGGACACAGAAACAAGAGAGAGACAGATGGAAAAGGGGCAGAAAGACAGACACAAAGCATTTCACAGTTCTCTCTAAGGTAGTCCTGCAGTTACTACTGCATTCATCAAGTCTCCCTTCAATCAGTTTGCATTTCCCAAACTTGAGTAGTTAAGAACATCCTGTAATTATATTTGTGAGTTTTAAGTGGTTTTAATCTCTCTTCCTTTCTCAGTTTCCACGTTTTAATTTGTTTCCTTGTCCCTCATTTTTTTTTCTCACATTCACACACCCAGGCCCATGATAATGAATGGACTACTAATTATAAGACTGTGATTCCATCAAAGGGTTTGGATGCTGGTACTGTTTACATCAGCGACTTCAGCAAAGCTCCAGGGGTTTCTAACTCATCAGTGTCTTGATGGAAGTTTGGCCTGGCAATCAGGATCTAATTGTTCTGGATGTTGTACACATGTTGCTCTAGAGAAAAACAACTTCAGAATCACTTGCTCTCTTTTAGTGATCACTGTGGATATGTCTCTTAGGTCTGGCATTATTACCATTTATAGGTAAGTTTGAAAAATGTCTTAGCAGCTTAGAATAAGAATGACTTACACGTAGGATATATCTTGAAAAGGGAGCTCTTTGTGCCAAGAAACTACCTTGCATTGACCCTAATTGACTATCTCACAAGATTTCCGGGAACTGAATCAGATACCACAAAAATAAAGTACAGACATGGACAGCTTATGATTCGTGAATTAGAACTGCTGTACCTATTTCAGAGACACAGGTACAACATTAATGAGCATCTCAGTTATATAACCATTATTTAACCTCATAATAACAACACTACAAGTAGGTATTATGAGGCCCATTTTACAGATGAGAGAAATAAGGCTCAGAAAGATTAGGTAACTTGCTTAAGTAACTTGCTTAAGACCTCACAGATAGGAGGCAGGATTCAGGATCAGATCTGTGTGACTCCACAAACATTGCTATTCCATTACATTCTATCTAGAAGGTAAAAATTACAATAGTTGTTCTAGACAAGCTATTTGCCTCGGGGTGGGAGAGAGGGTCTGGTGAGTGATAACCAAATTACTTTAGGGAATGATGACAGGATATTAGGATCAGGTGTCCCAGGGAAAGAGCTAAAGAGCACTGGGAAGCTTTGAAACCTCAGGGCAGTGGGTTGAGGGAGGAGTTCAGTCCAAGGTTGTGAGAAGGTCTGACAAGAACAAGGCGTGGTGTTGGGGTCCTCCCCCGTGATGGAGACCTGCTCCTCAAACCAAAGAGAATAAGACCGGAAGTGAAATTATTTAAGATGTACTAAGAGATGGCTAGTTGGGGGCCTAATTCCCAAGAAGACTGCAACAGCTAGGGAGGTTTCAAGGCAATAAAAGAGCCATGGTTCTTGCCCTCAAGGAATTCATAATGTGATTGAGTGAAAGTATGTGTGCACTTTATACTATAAAAAATTATAATGTAAAACCATGTAGGAGAGGTGTCAAAAGAGTGGTGAACAAGTAAACATGGTGTTTACTCCCTTTTCTCGCCACCCATTTATTCCGAGCAGAGAGCAGCACTTTAACAATGCCAATGGGCCCTTCATGACCTACCTCCTTGCCTTCCTCTCCAGGCTCCTGCTCACCATCCCTCCCCTCCATATCACAGCCAGAGTGAGTCACTCTGTCTCTGTTATGCCATCTCTCACTTCCAGAACATGGCACCCACAATCCCCGCCTGGAACACTCTTTGCCTGGCTACCAGACCCCAGGTCTTAGCACAGTTATTTCCAGGAAGTCTCCCCTGACCCTTACCTTGTCAGTTGGGGTCTTCGTCCATTCTCACCCTCTGTGCTTCCAGGTATGACATAAACTCTGTAAGGGAATCAGGTTTATTTTATTCACTGTGGTATTCCACACCTGACACAGTGACTAGAACGAGTTGGTACTCAATAAATATTTGTTGAATGAATGAATGAATGAATGGGTCCTTCTTTGGTTACTCAGTGTCTAGCATAGTCCTGGTAACTCTTCAAAAAGCTAGGAATTGTTTTTATGAGCTTTACATGTATTACTTCCTTTAATCATTATTTACAACACTATGAGATGGGAACTATAATCAGCTCAGTTTCGCAGATGAGGAAATAGAAGCACAGAACCCAGGCAGTCTGGTGCCAGAAATTGTCCTCTTACCCACTATACTCTGCTGCCCCAAAGTTAGTCTCAGGGATGAATGAATAAGCAAGAATGAATACACATGTGGAATTACTGTGTTATTTTCCTGAAGTCCTATTTTTTGAAGTTATAGGGTATATTGAAGAACTTTTTATTGGTTTAGACTGTGGGTGGAGCTGTTCAAGTAAACTGCACCACAGGAAGCTCCAACTCGGGTGGAATCCTGGGCTAGTATCATCACTGTCACTTTTAAACAGGAAGGGCAACTAAAGGGACTCCCAGAAATATGAGGGGGGGTTAAGGAGGCTGGTTGTCCTTGCTCTGGAAGGTCAAATCAAGAGGCCTCATCTGACTGTGTAGGCTAACAAACTAGTTGGATCCATTGTTGCTAAATGCCATTCATAAATAGCATCTGCTATAATTCACATCCTTTCAGAAAATAACAACATATTAGCAAGTGCTGTTTTTTTTTAAAGATTTTATTTATTTATATGACAGAGAGAGATCACAAGTAGGCAGAGAGAGGCAGGCAGAGAGAGGAGGAGGAAGCAGGCTCTCTGCTGAGCAGAGAGCCCGATGTGGGCCTCGATCCCAGGACCCTGGGATCATGACCTGAGCCGAAGGCAGAGGCTTTAACCCACTGAGCCACCCAGGCGCCCAGCAAGTGCTGTTAATTGAACCCCCAACACCTGCAAGTGAGAAAACACAGATGGAATCACTCCACTAACAGGAGATTTGGTTACATGTGAACTAGGCAAAGGAAAAAGGAGGGATTAAAATACCACTACTCTTCCCAACAATTCTGTTCCTGACTGCTGCAGAAACAAGCATCCCCCACAAATGTACTCAAGCTGCCTCCAGACCCAATAACTTGACTGCTTGCTTGATGGTCATGTCAATAACATGAGGATTGCCTATGGAGCTCATACTAAATTGTGTTCCTTCACAATGTGTGTTGCTTGGCTGTTTTTTTACATTGAGTGACCAAAGCCTACCAAGTAGCCACTGGGTGCCAGGCTCTGAGCTAGTCCAACAGATGTTGTGCCCTACCCATATCCCTTGGCACTCATCTCCATGTTCTGAAGGTTCTTTCCAGCAAGCACATGTGACTCTGCCTGAGGGCTTTTTCAGCTTATCGGAGCACACTTAACCTGTGAGGAGAGCAAGTCAGAAATGCTAGAGAGCTCATGCCCCTGGGAGCAGGGCTCAACCAACAACAGATGAGGAGGTGGCGGATAAATGCCCCACCTCCTCTACCCCTTAGTGCGACAACACTGGGACATGTCCTACAGTGCCTCCCAAGTTCTCCAGAGGGACTGGTAACTTGCTTGATAACACACTTCTGTTGGCTTCTTTTCCTCTGATGTTTCCCCTCCCAATTCCCTCTTAGTGTTCTCTGGGACCATCTCCCAAAAAATTACTTGCACCTGAATGCTTGCCTTAGCGTCTGTTTCTGAGGAAACCCAAACTAATACAGCTAGGCCTTGGGCATATAGAGATAAATCAAGACAGTGTCTGCCTTCAAGATGTTTGCAGTCTAAAAGACAATGAAGACAAAGCAAATTGGTGATTATAAAAGTATGAAAAATGCTATCTTAAAGGCATAGAGAGGGGATTATAGAGTTTAGAGAAGAATCACAGAAGACTCACAGGAGTGAGTGGGTGGTGTGGAGCAGTCAGAGAGAGCTTGCAGGAGGAGGCGAGAGGTGTTAATTGCTTGCTTCAATGATAAGTATCATGCTATAAAATAGTTCAGTATTTGTAGAATAAATGATCTGTAAAATGACTCTTGTGTATCTATACAGTTACAGAAACACTATAAAATGAATTTTTTCACTCAGTCAGGCTTTTAGATCTCTAATGGTTTGTATTTTGAGAAAATACTTCCAAAATGTATGTGTTGATTTTTATCATTCCTCGGCACCTGGGTTCCTACATGCACATCTCCCCATGCTCAGTCTTGTCTGCAGTCAAAATGGACAAGCACACTGACATTTGTGCTCTGAAAGCCCTTTGGATGTGTACCTTTCCTAGTGCATGGTCAGTATTTGTTTATATCTTGCTCCCTAATGCCCACCACATGTCCTTGGTGGTGCTCCCCGTTGTCTTCCTCTGCGGACATAAAAACAGCTCATTATTTGTATGTTTTTTTGTGCTTACCTTTTCAAAATTTGCCACTGAAGTCAAGCTCCACAAGAGCAGGAGCTTTCTGTTTTGTTCACCACTGTATACCCAGTACAACACAGTGCTTGGCATAAAATGAATGTCAGTGAATGTGTCGAAAGATGGATCGTTGGATGATTAGATGACTAAGAGCTCCTTGTAGAGAAGGGCAAGGCCTTAAGAATCTTTGTATCACTGGTCCACTGCATGTGGCCTGGCACTTGGTAGACATCATTTAGAAGTTTATCAAGTACATTTTTAAATTAAAAAAACCCAGGATTAAGAATATTCCATATTAGTGACAGAAGGAAATTAGAGCAGAATGTTTTATACTCTTTAACTTTTTTCTTTCCTTGGTTGCCACTTTTCCTCAAATAGAAACTCATTTCCATAATTACAAGGGGCCATCATAGAACTTCTACGTCAGTAGCCCTTCCTACTTCTTTGGCAGTCTGGGGCGGATCCAGATGCTCTTTCAGTCACATCCTCAGAGACTCAGAAGATGGTTGGGACTGGAAGCCAAGTTCATGCTGAGTAAAGCAGTCACTGCCAGTGTAATTACTGAAACAAGAGCCTGGCTAGACTGCCACTGCCTCTCAATTCCTCACATAGGTCCAGTTTTGTCAGGTGGTCAGGTTACTTTCAAAAAGGAGATAATCTTTCTCCAAAGTGAGTTGCTAAATACCCCAAAGAGAAGACTTATAAGAAAACTAGTTTCCAGAACTCGGAAAAGCGGCATGCCAGCGTCCACACCAGCTTTAACTTGGGTCCTCTCTTGGCAGGATTCCCTTTGGGGTAGAACCTTTTTGAGGAGATGTTTTAATTTCCATTAAGAAATTCTGTGCTGGTGGAGGATCACAAAACTTGGGCATGAGCTGGAAGATCGTTTATTCCAGATCCTTGCTTCCCAGCTGACCCTTAAGCAAATTCTCTAAGAATAGTCATGGCTTTGTGATAAGGACTTTTGACATTCGGTTTCAAGACTATCCTAATGGTGAAAAGTAATGATAACACCAACAATAATAATGATTACTATTTGCTGTGCTCTGTGTGCAATATCTCATTTAATGCACAAAACATCCCTGTGAGGTAGTACTGTTAGTATTCACATTTTACAGGTGAGGAAACCGAGGCTTAAAGAGATTAAGTCACATGTGCAAGACTGCATAGCTAGTAAGTGATGGAGCAGGATTTAAAACCAGACACTCAGTTCCAGAGCCCTCTGCTCTTGGGCTCATGAACAGGACATGAAAGGGCAAAATCTTCTGAAAGACTGGAAAGCCATATCCATTTGCAGTTTGCATCTCTCAGGTACACAGCTCCACAGCTTCACACATGGGCTTCTGTGCTAACAGATCTTATATGGGAGATGAAGCATATAACACTGAAAGGGTAGATGAACAAGTAAAATTCTAACTTCTTATTTCTTGTGAGGAAATTTACTAATGTATTTTATAACCCAATGGTGGATTAATGGGACTCCCAGGCCGAACAAAAACTGGAAGTCCTGTCTCTTGACCCCTTTACAGTATGTCACTCTTAGGGCTTCAATGGCAAAACCAATATTCCAGAATGTCTATCAAGGTCAGAATGTGACTAACCTCTTCTTTCTTATATTAGTCATACTAGCCTAGCTTGTACTATAGTAACAAATAAACCTCAAATGTCAGTGGCTTAAAACAATAAAAATTTATTTCTTACTCATGCTGCCTATTCTTCATAGGTCTTCTGCTCCTACTGGTCTCACATGGAGATGTGGGCTGATAGAGACTCCCACACCTGGGATGTTGATGGTTGCTCCCTGTGCAGGAGAAGGAAACTTGGCCAATCACTCACTGGTTCTTAAAGGTTTCTGTCTGCAAGTGATACTTGTCACTTTTGATCACAATTCATTTTTTAAAACAAATCACATAGACCCAGTTAACTTCTCGTGGGTGGGGAATTTGCCTAGAATGAGAAGAAACTGAAGTATTGGTAAATAGTATTAATGGCTCCCACATTGAATCCTTCAATCATACTCAAATGTGTTGAAGAGCAGATAAAATTGTTGTTCACTTAAGAAAATAAATCATGATGATTTCAAGCAGGTCATCAGAATACTTATTTTGGCCATTGTTTGTCTATTAGTCAATCTCTCCTACATATACCTGAGCTTTTGAGGGCAGTCACCAGTCTTATTTATCTTTGATTACTTCATACTTGGTACAGTGCTAGGAGCATGTACATTAGTTTACTTGGGTTATAATAACAAAATATCATAGACTGGGTAACTTAAATGACAGAAATTAATTTTCTCATGGTTCTGGAAGCTAGAAGTCCGAGATCAAGGTACTAACATGGTCAGTTTCTGGTGAGAGCTCTCTTCCTCCACACAGTTGTCTTCTCACATGGCCTTTCTTTGATGCCTGTGCATGGAGAAAGAAAGAAAATGAGAGCAAGCTCTAGTGTCTCTTCTTAAAAGTATACTAATCTTATCAGTTGAGGTGCCCGCCCTTATGATCTCATTTAACTTTAATTACTCCCTTACTCTCAATACAGCCACACAGAGGTTAAGGCTTCAACATATGAATTTTAGGAGGATACAAACATTCAGTCCGTCACAACATGGTAGGCTTCAATGTTTTTTGAATGAATCGAGGGATGAATGAATGATTCCAATTAACCAATAGTCTTTGCTTAGTGAGCACATGCCACTTTTTTTTCATCTTCCTTTCCCCCATCTTCCTCTCTCTTGCATTCTTTCGGTGAGGCCCACTCATTCTTCAAGACCCAGCTAGCACACTGCTGCCTTGAGGAAACTTCTCTGATCTATACACCCTTGTGGACCTTCCCAGGTCTGAAGCAGCTATTTCCTCTTCTCTTCTTCTGGAACACCTGACATCTTTCTCAGTATTCTCCACAGCATTACATTTTTTTGCACACAAGACCATCTCCCACACTGGTCTGTGAGCCCCCACAGAGCAGGGACAGGTAGGTGTCAGATGCCTGGCACTAGCCATGGGGTCTGACTCATGTTGGTACTCAAAGTGTGTTGGTCAATAAATAAATGGATTAATAGGTCTTTCAGATTATATCCCTTTTTCACATGTTAGTCTTCTACTGTGTATGTGTGCTCCTATATTTGATATGTAATTTACCCATTAGACTGGGGCTGTCAGTAACCCTAAGAGGATCAGAACACTCGTCATGCTTGTCATTAAAGCACATTCAAACTCACACAATGGAGGCAGCTAGTCTCATCTCATTTTAGCTTGATACATTCTCAGCTAAGATGCCCATCTGGCACCTGCAGGCTTGATGCTGTCTCTTCAGACTCTGAGCAGTCTTCAGATGTCAGGGAACACACCTACTTACCACTGTATCCCCAGAGCCCAGCATGAGGCATGGCATGTAGTAACCTAAAGTTTGTTGAATGATTTAATTAATCCACTGACTCCCTAGAAAGACAGATCTTGGAGCATCATTTTAAGAGATTCTGTGCCTTTTATGTGGATGGAACAAGAGAGTATTATGCTAAGCAGTGTAAGTCGATCAGAGAAAGAATTATCATATGATCTCACTGATATATGGAATTTGAGAAACAAGGCAGAGGATCACAGGGGAAGAGAGGAAAAAAGGAAAAAAGATGAAACCAGAGAGGGAGACAAAACCATAAGAGACTCTTAGTCTTAGGAAACAAACTGAGGGTTGCTGAGGGGGAGGGGGTGAAGGGTTGGGGTACCTGGGTGATAGACATTGGGGAGGGTATGTTTTGTACTGGTATTATGCACTGGGTATTACATAAGACTGATGAATCACAGATCTGTACCTCTGAATCCAATAATACATTATACGTTAGTTAATTAACTGAATTTAAATTAAAAATAAATAAATTTAAAAAGAGATTCTATGCCTTTAAAGAGGAAAAGATCAAGGTACCATAAAAACTGTGACTTAGAAGATACTTGTGTTACATATGCTTGGCCTGATTTCAAACTGTGTTATTCCAAAATCTCTGAGGAGCTATGACTATTTCTCCTCCTCATGAAGATCTCTGGGAATGGAAAGCCTACAACACCTCACTCAGCCTGCAGCAGCATCCCTGACATGAGCACGGGCTTCCAGCTCTTTGAGCACAGGGCCTGAGACTTTCCTCTTTACAGCTCCAGTAGAGTAGCCTCACAGCTCTGTCAAAGGAGCACATGTATGGCTGTGAAGATGGTGTGGATTACTTTTGTCCAGAAGGTGCCAGGGAGAGAGCGACTCCCTATTAGAGCAGAAACTCAATGAATACTTGCAGTAAGGAATGAAATTGTGGGGTTATGTGTGTTAGGGTACACCTGTTCTATATGGGAAGCAGGAGCCGGAAGGAGGTGGGGCGGCCATCCGTCGGCTTTTCGGCTTTTCGGATCTGCCTCTGCAGACGCATCTAATTACCTCACCTCCATCAGCGGGCCCTTGGCAGAGGCCGCGCGTTGGGTCTGCGCGGTCCTGGCAGCCGCAGTGTGGAGGGCGAACCCGATGGCCTCTTCAGTCTATTTAGCAGGCTCTGAGATGTGTAAGTACATTATCTGCAAGGCTGGTAAAGAGCGCTTGGGGAGGATTTGTGGGTCTGTGGGAAGGACAAAGAAAAATGTTTTCTAATAAATTATTCACCATCTCACAATCCCTTTTGGGCAGATTGTTGCTCAGTTTGCCCCGCGCAGCTCGGTGCCTCTTCCCTCCGCATTCAGACGCGCAGTTTCTCACCTCCAGAGAGCAGCAGAGATCTCGGGCAGGCTGCTGCGGCTAATGGTGGCAATTAATAACTTGTCATAATCCCGAGGATGAAAGGGAAGGCGCCCCATCAGCAGGCGAGTCATGGCGCTGCTCGGAAGCAAATGAGGTGCAGGTGTGGCCTCGGCTAAGCGCGGCGCTCAACGCCCGGCGCGCGGTGCTGCCAAGCGCCAGACCCCGCTGCCTGCTGCCGGGTTCCCGGGCGCGCACCGCCCCAGGCCCTCCCCCGCCCCCCACGCCGCTCACCCCGCTGCAGAGAAATCCCCGGAACGTATCAATAAACCAGAGCACACGGCGCAGAACCTTCCAAACACTTAATTGCACTCCGAACACTGTTAACTCGGCCAGGCCCAACTCGCCTGGGTTCCCCCCACACTACCACCCCAGACTTGGTTAAGAATCGCGCACCTC
>LNAC01000120.1:17416-82416 GCA_002007465.1 Ailurus styani
CCCTGTGTCCCCTACCCCCGACCCACGTTTGTTATCGCCACCTCTACTCCGTGCAAGCGCTGCCACCTTTAAAAGTGAACCTGGTAAATAGCCAGCGTGCTGAGCCTGATCTGCTCTGCTCTCAGGTCCCCAGTGGAGCTGGAGGACACGAAATCCTTGTTAGGGTTTTAAGAAACAGCAAAACACAGAATCACTTATTTCCCGACAGCTCCAACCCAGTTGCCTTTTCTCTTGTTTCCATTCTTGTGGGTCAGTTCTGCTTGAAATGAACCAAGTTTACAAATCTCTTCTGGTTTGTACACTCCTATTATGCATACGAGGTGATGCATTTGTAACTGTCACACAAGTCAGGGTGATACAGCACTCTCATCTGACCCTATTCATTTAAATGGGTGCGTCTTGATGACATTGATTCATGTTATAAGTTATATCCATGCATTATAATCTTTATGTGTCACCGTACTGGTTATATCTACTATAGTGCAGGGCGGAGGGGGCGGTGTGTGTGGGGTGTGTGTGTGTGTGTGTGTGTGTGTGTGTGTGTGTGTGGACATAGAAAAGGATGGTGAGCAGGATTTGAGAATGTTTTGAACAATATGAAGTCCATATAAACTCCAAAGCTTCCTAGATAAGTTTATTATGTGTCCCTATCTTGAGAGAAGGAAATTTACATGCAGAACAGTCCTAGGTGAGGTGTCTTTTGCTGTAAATAGTCTGCTGACTAACTTCTTGATATTTAGAGAATGTGTGCTTCAAATGCATATCGCACCAAACTAAAGGGGTAAGTAAACATGATTATGCATGCATGTAAGTCTTTATCAAGGTGGGGTTAATAATGTTTTAAAGCAGAACTATTTCTCATGAAAATAGCTGCTCTTAATAGCCTCTGTCTCTTTATTGTGCTTCTTACTGAAACATAAATCACTAATATGTTTTCAGCAGCAAAGTACTCTCTTTTTCCATTGTATTCACAGATTTAGTGGCATTTCAAATAGATAAACACAAGCAACATCTATCAACACTACAAAAAGGGCGCCTTAATCAAAGCTCCAGGTCCCGGGTCTCAGCATCTCCATTTACCTTGAGATAAATCCATTGGTGTGACCACCACTGCACCGGGTGACAAATCACCCCAGCCGGCCGAGCAGCGCAAGGGCTTATTGGCCTTCCTTTAAGTGGTCTTACCCTTCAATGAAAAGGATGGGGCTTGTCAAGCAGGACCAGATTAAAGTTAGACAAAAAGAAATGATCTGTTATTAGAAAACTCCGATTGAGAATCACAAAACAGGAAAGAAATATGAATAAAAATTTCCAGGGGGAAGACCATCTGATCCCAACAGAAATTAATTCCCATTATGGGCGTGAGGTAATAGATGGCCTGCAGTTGGAGCTAATGAGGATTTCAGATTAAGGAGGTGTGGGGCTCGGCTGGGGGTGTTAGCAGCTGCTCTGGGCATCCAAGTGCTAAGTTCAGCAGTGACCTGGGCTCCTGGCTTCCTGGGCTAAAAGGTGGTGTTCAGGTAGGGCATGGAAAGTACAAGCTCTTAGAAGTGAGTGCTTACTCATGATTGCATGGTACTTCAAAGAATAACACTGGTAGGAATCTCAGGGGGCAGGTTGATTTCCCTGTGTCTGAGACAAGGGGAAAGTTGAAGGCCAAATATGACTTGCTCAAAGTCACACAGCTAATAGTTGGGCTGAGATGATCTGTCTGCTTCCAGTTCACAGGGACTCCATTATTTGGCCTAATCCTGAGAGAGGACCTTGTTCTGCCTCTGGATGTAAGGATCTTATCTTGCCAGTTAACTGCAAGGGGAGAAGAGAATGGTACCTTATAGTTAGCCTTCTTAGTGTAGTCTTGCTTGAGTTAAAGCCTAAAGCTTATATGAATAATAGTAGCTAATGCTTTCAGGTTCTTACTGGGTGCCAGTCTCTGTCTTTGCATTATCTCATTTAATCCACAGATAGCTACCATCAGAGGAAGATACTGAGACTTCAGTATCTTTTTTTTTTTTAAAGAGGAAGATACTGAGGAAGATAGTGAGAATTAAGGAACATAAGCAGCTGTCCAAGGTTGAATAACAACTGAAAGAGTTTGTTTTTGAACTAAGCAAATTACCTTAAGAGTTATGCTTGTAACTACTAGCCAACACTGCTAGGCAAAGACTTACTTTCCTTGTAGGAAAGTTTGTGCAAATGAATAAAAGTTAATAAGCAAAATATATATGATAATATTTACACAAAAGGGATGAAAACTTGGAGTTGAGGAGACAGCAAAATGCCTAGATCCTTGATACAAGTAAATAAAATACCTCCTGATTTCCCCCTCCAGATCTTCTGATTCAGGGCTCAGAAAAGGATTTTAAAAATCAGGCTAGAAGGGTATGATAGCCAATTCCATAATTTAAAATAAATTTATATGCTATACGTGGCATAATTATGCAAAAAGAAGGTAGACCAGCAGAGTGCAGAGTGTGTTTCGAAGCTGTTGGTCCATGCTGGGTTCAAATCCTACCTCTGGCATTTCTAGCCCAAGAAATTTCCTCTCTTTCTGGTCTTAGTTGTTTCCTGTATCTGAATCTTACATAACTGTGTTGTGCCTCAATTTCCTCGTTTGTTAAACAAGGAAATAATGTATACTTCAGAGGGTAGTTATGAGGATTAAATGAGATGATGGATGTCAAGAGCTCAGCAGAGGTCCTGAGGAAGGGTAAACACTTGGCAATTGGCTATACCCCAAAGATGTCAGAGAGCTGAGAGTCACCCCCTTTCTTTCCCTGTGCAGCGTCATAGGAAAATGTTGGCCTCAGAGATGCTGAATGGACTGCGCTCTTGTCCACACTCTGCCCAATGTCCACTGAATGCATAAAAATACAGTTAAGCTTTCAGATATTGCCTCCACAAAGATATTTGGAAATAGCCAACATTTTTAGCCCTAATGTCAGGTGGATATGAACAGGGTTTCTCAAATATGAAAGAAGGAAAGATATCTAGATCACTAGAGAGAAAGAAATGGTAGACACACAGCTAAGAAATTTTTTAAAAAAGGAATCTCAATACACATATTTGAGACCAACATTGACCCATCCAGTGAGTTAATAAGTCCATTGGATCTAGTGATACAAGAAGATACCACAAATACCAACCAAGCCTATTGCGTTTCCCTGGGACTAAATCTGGGAAGTTTAAATGTATTGAGTTGGTCATTGTTATGTTTGACTTGTAAATAAGTCTAATTATGATAGCATTTATGGGAGGCATTGTGTCAAGAGCCTGTTTTCTTTGATTATTTACACAAAGAATCAAGCTGGGTAAAGGAATGTTTTTTGTTTTTTTAAAGATTTATTTATTTATTTATTTCACAGAGGGAGAGAGATCACAAGGAGGCAGAGAGTCCGGCAGAGAGAGAGAGGGGGAAGCAAGCTCCCGGATGAGCAGGGAGCCTGATGCGGGCCTCGATCCCAGGACCCTGAGATCATGACCTGAGCCGAAAGCAGAGGCTTTAACCCACTGAGCCACCCAGGCGCCCAAAGGAATGTTTTATATTCATCCTAACCTGAGAAATTTGTAACTAATAACATCAGAGGAAATACTATATGCCAATTACTAGTGCCTCCTTTCATCAATACAAGTGCATATTCTCTGTGTTTAACTGTGTAACTCAATTCAGTTTAAAAGGAAAACTAAAATAAAGTATCTTTATCAAACATTTCTAATGTCTAAAATGACCCAAGCATGCATTAAGTTTCATTTGTATTTAAAGGCACTAGCATTTGCAAGGCAGTAGTGATAGATAAGTACAGGTAAGGGTATTGATATATTTTGCATTTGTGTTTGTATCTAAATACCTACTGTCTTCTTAATAAACTTTAATTAATATGCTTTCAAGTACTCTGAATGTAATTTTCTGATCAAACACATGCATCAGACTCACCATCAACGCATTAATTTCACATAGATTGAATTTTAGTGTTTGTATGCAGTTAAATGTGAGGAGCAGGACATCTAATAATCATTTTGTATTTAATATGAACAGATATATTTATTGATTCAGTCCAAACCAAATCCCTAGGACACAAATGAGGTGGTAACTGAATTCTGTGGCTTCAGAATTTGCACATTTTATGGGAAACAATTTCAAAGCCTCTGCCGGTCATTGGAAAGGCCGTTCCATTCTGCTTTTTCCACAGAGCAAAATCTTTCTGAGAACAATGCTTATTATTGATAGGTTTAAAGCACCTCAGGTGCTTGCCCATTGTGTGTATTGCTGTCACTCTGTCTTCTGAGCAGTGGGGAAGCGATGATGGATAACACAGAGAATAATACATGATTCTTGATTGAATGCAAAGCTATAATTCAGTCTTGGGGTTCTACTGACGTCACAGTGCGTGAGAACTCAGCTCAAAGAGGTTTTTTTTTTTTAAAAAACAAAACAAAATAGGCAATCCTTGTAATCGAGTATGGAGCCAGTGGATCAAGACATACACTATAGTCTCCTTGAGTGATTTTCAAAGGAGGAAAGCACATGGGGATGTAATCTCCTAGGTTAAGGTCAGCTGTGCTACCAGGTAGGCAATGAGAGCCTATTGTTGGCTCCTACCCAGTTCATTCCCCTTTTGCTTTGTGACAGGCAAATAAAAACTCTCAAATGTGGAGAATAGAACTCTCTCCTCTTGACCCTTCAAGATATCCTCTAACTCAGGTTTTCCAAAATTTTGCTGGTAAGAGGTATTGCCTGAAGCCCTCTTAAAAACATAACTTTCTGGGGCCGCCTGGCTGGCTTAGTCCATAGAGCGTGTGATTCTTGATCTCAGAGTAGTAAATTCAGGCCCAGGTTGGGTGTGGAGACTACTTAAAATTTTTTTAAAAACTTAAACAAAATATAGCTTCTTGGAGGCTTGCCCCTGGGCATTCGGATTCAGTGGATTTGGGGTGTAACCTGAGAATATGCATTTTTAACAAGTAGTCTAATTTATTAGGAAAGTTTATAAACACCTTGATCAGTCTCTCTTGGTGTCTTGTCTCAGAATTTCTTCTACACTTGCAAGCTACTTGACAAAATTTAAGAATCAATACAGTATGGGCGCCTGGGTGGCTCAGTGGGTTAAAGCCTCTGCCTTCGGCTCAGGTCATGATCTCAGGGTCCTGGGATGGAGCCCCACATTGGGATCTCTGCTCAGCAGGGAGCCTGCTTCCTCCTCTCTCTCTGCCTGCCTCTCTGACTACTTGTAATCTCTGTCAAATAAATAAAATATTAAAAAAAAAGAATCAATACAGTACTGGTTTATGCTGACCCAGTTAAATGAGAATGTTTTTGCAAAAGATTTAACACATAACTCATAGTGCATCTCAATAAATGAAAATTTCTCCTCTTCTTTTAGTTGCCTGATCTATCAGAAAGTTGCCCTCCCAACCTTGGTGTTAACAACTCAAGAGTGAGGACTAGACTGCATATTTCCTCAGCAGGCCCTGAAGTATTACAGTAAGTATTTGAAAATGATGTATGGATTGATTGAAGCTGTCAGAGGTAGGATGAGACCTACACATCCTTTTCTATTCGTGCCTCATTTGAAGGTGGAACTTATCTAGAGCTCTAATACTTCTGAAGGTAGCAAGGAGTGATTCTTTCTTCAGGCTTAGGCAACCCAGGCCATTACTTGCATAACCCCTTGAGTCTCCCCAGAATTAATAATGATAATAATAACGAGGAAGAGAGGAAAAAGCAGTCACACTTTAGTAGTGCTAAATATGTGCTAGGCAGTCTTCTCAGTATTTTAAACATAGTAACTCATGGTTTCAGCCCAGGTCATGAGCACAGGGTCTTGGGATCAAGCCCAGGGTCCTGAGATGGTGATCACTGGGGAGTTCGCTGGGGATTCTCTCCTCTGCCCCTCCCCGCAGCACTCTCTCTCTCACTATCTAAAAATAAGTAAATAAATCTTAAAACAAAACAAAACAAAACACAAAAACAACTTACCTAAGGACACAGCTAATAAGTAGCAAAGCTAGGGTCTGAACCCACATAATCTGGGTCCACAGTCTGTGTCTGCTATACTGACTTTACTAGGAACATGGGAAGTCAATCTAGAACTATTACAACACCTTGGACATGATCTAATGTAAACTAATTTTACAAATAAAAAGACTGAGGGCAAAGAGGGGAAGTGACTGAGAGAAAGTAACTCCACTGTTTTCTTTCTCTAACTCCTGATCAGGATCACACCCTCCTGATCTTCTGCTGGAGGCGGGTCTTACCTAGCTAGGCAGGCCTCCTCTTGTTGATACCACACAATATTCTGGATGTTGTATACAGCAAAAAATGTAAATATAAAGCTGGGCTTCAGGAAAGAAAGGAATGTCCTGATACCAGATACAAAGATGTAGCTGCAGACATACATGGGAAACTCAACTCCTATGCCAACGTGTCTGTAGGCAAATAAAAGGCCCATTTGGAGTCCATGGGGGCGGGGGTCAGAGCTGGTGTTGCTGTTACTGTGTAAATGATAATACAAGTACAAGACTGGAAAAGTACAAAAGTATTCAATAACTCCTAAAGCTCTCTTCTGCCTTTGACTCCCAGAGGCAATGGGATTTTAAAGACTCTTTGAGATATAGTGTATGCCAGTGTACAGCTATATACATTTCTAAATTCCTCTGTTGTTATTTACACAAATGGTAGTATGCTCTACAGATCATTCTGTTTGTGTTTTTACAATAAAATGCATCCTGGAGATTGTTTCATATCAGTACTTACAGAGCTGCCTTATTCCTTTTATGGTCATATAATATTCTATTTTATGGTATCCAAATTTATTTAAGCAGTCTCTTATTAGTGGAAGACAAGTTGTTTGCATGTGTGTTATTTCTCTTTTTGTGATTATATCTATGAGGTAAATTTCCAGATGCAGAATTGCTGTGCCAAAGAGTAAATTTAAAATTTTGATCAATAAAGATTATGTTAATTCACTTGCCCTCCAACAACCCTTGAGAGTGATTGTTGCCCCACATTCTCAACAAGACAATGTTTCATCCAAATTTTTCTTTTGTCTATTTCATGTATAGCTTTCATTTGTACTTCTTTTATTATGATAGTGTTGAACACCTTTCATATATTTAAGAGCCATTCATTTTCCCCTTTTTAAAAACAGGCTTTGTATATCATTTGCCCATTTTTACTGTTGAATGTTTTCCCTATAGCATTGTTGAAACATGTTATATATTAAGGAAATTAGCCCTTGGTTGTAATATGTAAGGCAAGAATGTTTCCCCCGTTTATTTTTTGACTTGAAGGGATTTTTTTCTACAAAGATTTTTTTTTTAAGTTTTTACAAGTTTAAATTGACTAAAATTTTCTTTTATGGCTTCTGAATTTTATGCCATACTTAGAGTGCTCTTCCCACTGCAAGATTATATAAAAACAAAATCTCTCATGTTTCTTCTACAACTTTTATGAATCATTAAAAACAATCTTTGATCCATCTGGAATTTATTTTAGTGGAAGGTGTACAATGGATCAAACTCATTTTTTGAAACCAATTGTCCCAACACCATTTGTTAAATTATCTGGAACCCATGTATATTACTCTACTAATGATGTACTCAAAAACTGGAAAATGGTGACTACTATTGGTTGTTCCTAATTAGGTAAATCTTGAAAGAAAGAAAGAGGGAGGTGGGGCAGGGAATGAGAAGAAAAGAGAGAGAGAGAGAGAGAGAGATGGATGGCTGTTTGGCCAGAAATCCAAATTTAGACTGGAGAGTTGGAATAAAGATACAGTAGACTTACCATGAATTGATCCTTATTGACTGCACTCAGGATGATTCTTCTTCCTTCTTTGACAATCAGAGTCTATATTCCAGAGATGATTCTGCTTTTCTAAGAAGATAATGGAAGAAAAAACATTTTATAGGTCTGGGTGGCAAAATATGTTTATATATTAATTGAATTTTTCTTTTTTTTCTTTTTTTCCTTTTTTATATATTTACTGTATTTTTTGTTTTTACCAATTTATTTCCTGTGGCACCATTCTGTCATTCAGCTAGACTGTATTGGGTAAAATATACATAACATAAAATTTACCATTTTAACCATTTTAAGTGTTTGGTTCTGTGACATTAAGTTTATACACATTCTTGTGCAGCCATCACTACCATTCATCTCCAGAACTTTTTTTTATCTTCCCTAACTGAAACTCTGTACTCATTAAACATTAACATCCCATTCCCTCTTCCCCCAGTTCCCTGGCAACCACCATCCTACTTTCTGTTTCTATGAATTTGACTACTCTCTGTACCTCTTATAATCGGAATCATAATATTTGTTCTTTTATGTCTGGCTTACTCGACTAAGCATAATGCCTTTGAAGTCCCATCTGTGCTGTGGCATGAGTCAGAATTTCCTTTCCTTTTAAGGCTAAATAAATTCATTCTATGTACATACATACTTTGTTTTTCCATTCATCAGTCAATGGGTATTTGGGTTGCTTTCACCTTTCGGTTATTATGAAAAATGCTGCTATGTACATGGGTGTACAAATATCTATTTGAGTCCCTTCTTTCGCTTCTTTTGGGTATATAACCAAAAGTAGAATTCCTGGACCATATGGTAATTCTTTGATTAGTATTTTAAGAAATCATCACAGTTGGGGCGCCTAGGTGGCTCAGTGGGTTAAGCCTCTGCCTTCAGCCTAGATCATGATCTCAGGGTCCTGGGATTGAGTCCCGCATTGAGTCCCGCATCGGGCTCCCTGCTCAGCGGGGAGCCTGCTTCCTGCTCTATCTTCCTGCCTCTCTGCCTACTTGTGACCTCTCTCTGTCTGTCAAATAAATAAATAAAATCTTAAAAAAAAAAAAAAAAAAGAAACCACCACAGTTTTCCACAGCAGCTGTACCATTTTACATTCAGGAAAGCACAAGGATGACAATTTTTCCACATCCTCACCAGCACTTATTTTCTGGCTTTTTGTTTTGTTTTGTTTTGGCAATAGCCATCCTAATGGGTGTGAAGTAATATCTCATTGTGGCTTTGATTTGTCTCTCTCTTACGACTAAGTGATGTTGAGTACATTTTCATATGCTTACTGGCCATTTATATATCTTCTTTGGAGGGAAAATTTTTTTTTAATTTCAAAAATTTAGTTTTGGAGTAGCAAAATCCTTAGGAGGGGAGGGGACATGATAAAGATAATTTGAATACAGCTAAATAAGGTGATTTAGATGGACTAGAGGAGGAGAAAGAGTCAAGGGAGAAACAAGGGCTCTCAGGAGGGATACATGCCCTGTGGAACGGGCCCCCCTGCCACCCTTGTCCCCCATGCAGAAACTCTGGAGGGAAAGAGGACAGAAACCCCGCGTATGTTTGGGGGGATTCAAGAGCAGAAATAACCTGAGCCCGGATAAGTTCTCCAGATAACTTTGAGAGGCAAGGCCTCAGCTGTCATGGAAGAGCAAGGTAAATGTGACCTAAGGAGAGTTTAGGGATTGATGGGAGATAACCACATACAATGACCCATAGACGATTAATGGGGGAGCAGCAAAACCCTCTCTGAGTGCTCCTGAGATGCAGTGGACCTAGCAAGGAGGACCCTGCAGTGACCTAGGTGGACAGATCACCCGACAAGCAATGAGTCATTCCAGGGACTGTTAGTACAGTTAGGTGACTTCTGAGGGTATGACCATTCTTCCCCACCCCAGCCCCGGGGACCTGGTCCTACATAAACCCTGGAACAAGAATGCAACCTCAAGAAAATGTGGGGGGAAGCCTTCACTGTCCAAGTTTGAGAGTTTGGCCCCTGCCTAATGGAAACTTGTAATAGAAATATACTTTAACAGTAAAATTATAAAAGACATTTCTTGCACACTTGAGTTTGGGAGCGAGGTTCATAACTCCTAGAGGTTGTTAAAAGATAAACTGAGGCATGTTGAAATTTTTAGAAGTGTTTCTGAACAAAATCTGATTTGAATTGGACAGCACCAGACTGGAAGTGATTTGGAGTCCTCTATGGAGAGCCTCTGGGAGAGATTTTTATAGAGAAAAGGCAAAACCAAAGTAAAGAAACTATTCATCAGCTGTAGCTTAAAGCCTAGTTTGCTGTTTGAGATTGGTTATACTTACGTTTCAATTTATAACCTCAAGGTATTTACAGCCTTTGATTTTGCTTTGCTTATGTAGGTTTGTTGTTTAATTAGTTTAATAAGGTCAAATGTTGAAGTAATTCCCACAAACTAGAGAAGCATCTCATGTCCAAGAGAAGAATAAGAGGATACACCCCAATGAAGTGGCTCCTGGAGCAGCAAAAGTCAGTTAATAATGAGGATAATATTCCTCTGTTTTGAAGCACATTAAATTTCAAAGTACTTTTGATCTGTTACCTTATTTGGTTTGTCAACTTCATGAGGTGATAGAGACAGATTTTATTATCATCCCTATTTTGCAAATGAGGACACTGAGTTCAACAATGAAAAAGCTATGACCTAGACAAAACTATCTAATAAACTAGGGGAGATTTTCTCAACCTCTGCACTATGGATATTTGGGGCTGGATAATTCTTTGTTGTGGGAACCTGTCCTCTGCAGGTGGGAACTGTAGGATGTTTGACAGTCTCCCTGGCCTTTACCTGCTAGATGCCAGTAGCAGTCTCCAGTGATGACAACCAAAAGTGTCTCCAGGTATTGCCAGTTGTCCACGGGGGGCAGATTCCACCCCCCATATATCCCCACTCCCACTCACCTTCCCCGGTTGAGAACCAAGCGCTGAGACTTAACCCAGTGTTCTAAGTCCTAGTTCAGAGTGCACAGAAGAAACCCAGTGCTCCTTCCCTACCACCCAAGTTCAGCCTTCCATTCCACCGACATGCCTAAAACCACTTAAAAATGTTTTCATAGCATTTTATCATTGAAGGGGATCTAAGCATTCATCTCTACCCTTTTAATTTACATGTGAAAATACTGAGCTTCAGGAAGTTTCAGTTCAAAGAACTGAACAGTTTGTCAAAGAACACACAGCTGGTGTATGGGGAAGCTGGTATTTGAACTTGGGTCTCCTGTCTCAAATTCAGGGTTGGACCTGCTACCTTATCAATGCGCAGAGGTGACATTATTTTAGAAACCCTTCAGAGTAATCTTGGAAAGAAAAGCAGGATATTTGTTGGCTAGATTTCCCTTTATAAGGGATATTTTTAGCAAAATGGGGGGAAATTACCATTCAGCTCAATTGAAAATATGTCTGGCATTAATTCGTTGTTAATTGACCAGGATGAGTAAAAAGATGGCTACTTCAAGGCCTCTCTAATGGAACTATTAGTGAATTTTCAGGTCAACTAACTCCTGTCACTGCCTGACAAAGGAAATGGCAATCATTTGCCAGTGTTAGCAAGGCTCTCACTGCTCTTGGAAACTGGAATCAGTCATCCTGGGCTGTCAGTTTCTGTGTCTCTACACCGTATGTAATTCTCTACCTGACACTCCTCCACCCAGAGACCCTTAGTTTCACATAAATGACCTCAGGTTTGCCTGAAATGTGCATAATTCTTGCCACTTCTAAAGAGCTTTCATAGAAATCTGGTTTGATCCTTCACACAATGCTAGAGTTCAGTAAAAATTACTCTGTATTACTCACATTTACCAGTGGGGAAACCAAAGCTCAGGTGGTTACTTGACTTGTTGAAGTTTTCACAGATGGCAATAGCAAGGCAAGAGTTCAAACCCAAGGGTGGAGCAACAATTCTCATGTCATTACTTTTGGTGGCTTTTTTAAAAAAAAGATTTTATTTATTTATTTGACACAGAGAGAGAGATAGCGAGAGAGGGAGTACAAGCAGGGGGAGAGGGAGAAACAGGCTTCCCGCAGAGCAGGGAGCCCGATGCGGGGCTCGATTCGAGGCTCGATCCCAGGACCCTGGGATCATGACCTGAGCAGAAGGCAGACGCTTAAGGACTGAGCCACCCAGGCGCCCCTTGGTGGCTTTATTCTCCACCATTATCCGCACCTTCACCCCCTCACTTTGCTAGCTTTTCTTTCTTTCTTTCTTTCTTTCTTTCTTTCTTTCTTTCTTTCTTTCTTTCTTTCTTTCTTTCTTTCTCTCTCTCTCTCTCTCTCTCTCTCTTTCTTTCTTTCTCAGTGAGACTTTTTTTTTCCTATACATTTTTTCCTTGTTCCAAAGTCTAAAGGGATAGAGAGTTGGGATAGTTGGGAAACCATTTCAGTTGCTATAGGTAACCATAGTTTTCTCATTCCACACGTATTTATTGAGGATTTACTTCTAGGAACTCTGGTAGGTACTGGAGATGCATGATTCATAAGTTAGGGCCCCAAATACCTAAGCATGGGATTTGGTCCCAACTTGCCTTTGGTCCCAACTTACCTTTCCCTCCTCATCTTGAACCACTTCTCACATAACCTCTGTACATTAACCATACTAACATAATCTCTAGTCTTCAAATATGCCATGCATTTCCTCCCTCTCTCTTTTCCTCTGTCTTTGCATGTGCTGTTTTCTCTGTGTGGAGTGCTCTTCTGCCTCTAGGATCTGCTGAACTCCTATTTTTATATAAAGACCTTCTCAGGTGTCACCTTCTCTATAAAAGTTTCCCTGCTTTTTATGGCAAAGCTGTCAATCACACCTCCTTTTGTTATGATGATTTGTTCATATCTGTATTGTAAAGTGTTCCTACTGTATTATGATTATTTATATTCATATCTGTCTCACATGCATCATCCTTGAAGACAGGGATCATGGCTTACTCAAGGGAGTATTCCTTGGTCTAGTACATGATCGGTGACTGATATACATTAGTTGACTTGACTCAACCCAGAATTGGAAACAAAGACAAAAAGGCACAGAGATGCTGTAGCCCAATGTTATTTAAAACAAATAACTTATGACTTATTAGTTATACCTTTAGACAAAGACCCACTTGTTACTGGTCCTTTGTATTTTAATAGCAGACATATCTCCTTTTACCTAATATGCCCTTTAGAACAACTGCTTCTATGATTGTCTTGAGTGGATTTCAGGAAAAAGAAAACAATGAATGATAACACAGATCACATTAATCCCATCACAACCGACTTTCAGCTGTGTCTCCATCATTAAACCAATTCTCCATATACCTCAACAAACCTTGGATTTGATAGCTAGTAGCAAATATTTTGGAATAATGGCAACATTATGTAGCAGTTTTCAAAGCACTTTTACAAATGTTCTTCCTTTCACCAGTCAGTGTTGGTCATGAAAGGTCAGTATTATCCTCGCTTTACAGATGGGAAAACTGAGGCTCAGAAATGTGTTCAAAGTTGTTTAGTTAGCAGGTAGAATGGCGTTTCAAGATGTAGTTATTCTAACTCTGAATCTTATGTTCTTCCCAATATACTTTGCTGTTCTTTGAGGATACAACATGCATTTTGTTTATTCTTGTGTCTTCAACAACCCCAGAATAGTTCATGTGGCCAGGACTCAATATGTTTATTGAATGAATGAATTTTGATATACAAGTTTAAAAATTCTTCTTTCTCTTTTATGTTTCATTTACTCATCTGCTTCTTATACCTCCGATTCATATCATATTTATGCATCCCTACAATTGACTGCTACTATGCTCAGCACGACAAATTCAAAGATTTTTGTGTCCCCAGCACCCAGCACATACCTGGTGCTGACTGGGTGCTTAACAACTTCTTTTGTGTAAATTATCTGCAGAAAGCTCAGGATCTAATATACATGACTGGAGTAATTTGAGCTGTGTTCTCCTTTCATCTGTCCTCACATCAATCTATTGTCTGTATTTTTACTTGTGGGAAAACTGAGCATCACTGAGGCTTAATCCCTCTGCCATGGTGGATTTAAACCCAGTGGATTTAAACCCGGTGGATTTAAAATACTAACCAGGTGATGGGTATTAAGGAGGACACATGTTGTGATGAGCACTGGGTGTTATATGCAACGGCAAATTATTGAACACTACATCAAAAACTAATGATGTACTATATATTGGCTAATTGAACACAATAATAAAAATAAATAAATAATAAAATAAACTAAAATCCCCTAAATAAAATAAATAAATAAAATGTTTAAGAACCTTCAAAAAATTAAAAAAATTAAACACTAAGTTGATGTACCTTCTAGAAGCAGCTGTGTTGTAATGGGGAGAGTCCTGATCTGGAGTGAGAAGACCTGATATGAACCCTAGCCCTGCTACATACTAGCTGTATGGCCTTGGGAAGCCACTCTGCTTTTAGGACTCAGTGTTCTCCATATAACATGAGAAAATAATACTTATCCTGCTGACCATGTGGGGATATTGTGACATATGTAAATAGTATGAGAAAAATGTTAGAAGGACTAATCCAAGGCATTCACTTATGTCTCCTTCTGAAGGGCTGCAGCATACCTGGCCTGCCTCTCTCAAGTGTCAGGACAGTACTTGCTAATATCATCTGGAACCATCCAATTTAGATCCTTCTTTTAACAACTCATTCTTCAAAGTTACGACCTTAGGGGCACCTGCGTGGCTCAGTCATTAAGCGTCTGCCTTTGGCTCAGGTCATGATCCCAGGGTCCCGGGATCAAGGGTCCTGGGATCGAGCCCCGCATCGGGCTCCCTCCTCAGCAGGAAACCTGTTCTCCCTCTTCTACTTTCCCTGCTTGTGTTCCCTCTCTTGCTGTGTCTCTCTCTTCAAAATAAATAAATAAATATTTTTTAAAAATAATAAAAAGTAAAAAAATAAACTTACAACCTTATAAAGAAAATAATAAAAATCAATGGATAATTATTGACTCCTTAAGTTACACATGCTAATTACATTTATTCAACTTCAGGAAATGTGTGTACATGTACGCGTATGTGTGCATGTGTATGAGTGTGCGTGTGTGTGTGAATACCTGCTGCATATTTGTATAAGTACAGTAGTAAGAGCCCGAGTTAGGAAGTCAGGCAGAACTGCCATTAAATCCCAGCTCAGTCCTGCTGAGTGTGGCTTTAGCTGTGTGATTAGCTGTGTGATTAGCTGTGTGACTTTGGACAAGTTATCAAGTCACACTAAATCTCAATTTCCTAATTGGTAAGATGCAGATAATAAGTTGCTATGAGAGTGAAATAAGACCAAACACTTCTAGCATGAGCCCAGCTTATTACTTAATAAATAGGCACTTTTGTTATCATCACTATTTTCCAGACATAATATGCATTCTGGTTCTGGTGTTGACTCTAAGCCCTCCTCAGTAGAAAAACTATTCTGTTCAAATCCTCTCTTTTGTCATTGTGGTTACATGTTCCCTTCTAATTCTCTTTTCAGTCCCATTTGATCAGACAGGTCAGATTTGAAGGTCAGATTTGAAAAAATTTTTCCTGATCCTGGGTCTTTAAAATTATTTTAGAGAATTTTCATGTTGTCTATAGTTTTTCCAACTTCAGAGTTTAAATCTTCATGAGTTGCGTTCTGATTCTTGCAGCTCACAATTTATTATTTTCTAATTTTTGTCAGTAAGGGAAAAACTTCTAGAGTAAAACACTACTCTAAAAGATTATGGCCCACTACCCCAAAATTGTCACTTCAAAGTTATTTTTTGTGACCCTATTAGACAACTCCCCATGGTGAGAGCATCCTGGGATTTTGTTCTTTTATGACCGCTATTTATGGGCCACTTAATATTACAGTAACTATAAAGAGCTATACACATGTTAGCTATAGCAGTATTTAATGATTTACCAAGTTATGAGAAAAACCTGGGAAAGTTAATTTTTTACAAATCATTGTTAGGCCCCTGAACCTCATCAAAGTTTAAATAGTCTTGTTCACCAATAAAATAGAAAAAAAGAACCTCCAAGATACTCATTTTATCTTATCCAATTACTTCAAAGATAATCTTCCTTTCATCATATCTTCTCACTACTCAGAAACATTCAAATGTACACCACTGCCTTGGGATTATCTGAATTTGTTATTCTGGAAGGACTTTCCTGGTATTTCTTCCCAATGCTATTTTCTGCTACCCAGTTCCTCTCCTCCTCCTCCTCCTCCCTGTGAATCTTTTGCTCCAACGAGCTCCTGTTCTCACTGTTCATAAATTATTCCATGCACATTCCTGCTTCCTTGCTTTTGATTAAGCCATTCTGTTTTTCATGTCCTTGTCATGCCCCAACTGTCTATCCTACTCTAGGCTTTCTTCAAAGCCAAACTCAGTGTATTTCCTTCCCGTAGAGAGTCCTTCCCTCTCAACTCTGAAATTGCCAATCATTAGTACCACTCATTTGACAATTGATTATATAATCATAGTAGTTTACCAGTGATTTCACAGAGGTTTTTTTTTTTTAACTTGAAAGTAATGACAGCTGCCCCTTAGGGAACACCTACTTTGGTCTAGGCACTCTGCTGAGTGCTTTATGAATATCACGTTTAATCCTCACAGTCATCCTCTGCAGCAGGTCCCCCTTTGCAGATGAAGTATTGGGGACATAGAATGGTTTCGTATGGAACCAAAGTCATAGAGCTGATAAATGGCAGTTGAGGTTCACGATCATGTCTGAATTTGAGGCCCAACCTCTTAACCACCACACATACTGTCTCAGTTGTACAATATCGCACAAAGAAGTCAAGTGATGTGACCAAAGCTGATAAGAGAAAGCCAGTCCACCCAGCTCAGTCCAAGTCCAGACAGCTTTCCAGCATATTAAATATATGCTATCACCTTTTACTGTATTTAACTTCTATTTTATTGTTTAATGTAACTTACAGGGTGGTCTACTAGCTTCAGATTTCTTAAGATGGTGATTAGGTACCGGAAAGGTTAGGCATGCACAAACAATAGGCCTGATGATGTATGTGGTGGCTTGGGGATGGGAGAAGATGGGCTGATTAGGGTGCAATTACCATCTCCTTAGTAGGCCTGGGAAAAAACTTCATGGACTGCTCTTCGAAGAGTGACTACCTCAGTATTAAAAAGACCTGCTTTGGGGGGCACCTGGATGGCTCAGTTGGTTGGGCATCCAACTCTTGGTTTGGCTCAGGTCATCATCTCAAGGTCCCGAGATCAAGCCCCGCATAGGGCTCTGCGCTTAGTGTGGAGAATGCTTGTCCCTCTCACGCCCCCAGCTTGCTCTTGCACTGTCTCTCTTTCTCTCTCTCAAATAAATGAATAAATAAAATATATTTTTTAAAAAGACCTGCTTTTCTTTGACTGTTAGTTTAATGCAAAAGCAGTCTTTGTCATGACTTCCTTTCGTTCAGCTAATACCAAAGCTACTGACTCTGTCTAGCCTTTGGGACTGGCCCATGGCCCAGGGAGAGTCAGTGTCTGGTTAAAGTAAGAAAACTAGAGTTCCAGAGAAAACATCAATGCACTCCCATTCTTTTCAACACAAGACCAGATGCTCAGCAGCAGGTATATGTAGAATGAAAGCAATGGCAATATAACAGTAATAAACATTTTACGTGCCTGCAGCTACTGTAACAGGAAAATCTAATGTAAATGGCTTGTAATGCCCATGTGGGGTGTGCTGTGGCTATGCCTCTCACATGTGTCTTGCATATGGCGCCCATAAGTACAGTATAAAAGATGGAAATACAATAAAATCTCTTCTCTTCAACTTTTCTGGGGGGTTGGTATGGGGAAATGTTGCAAACAGTAGCTACATGTAAATTGAGGGAAATTTGCAGACGACTTTGCACATAGTTTGTTGTTGTCTAGTAGACTTAATAATAATTAAGCATAGCAACTGCACTGAGTAAGGTAGTCATTGTGCAGTTTCTATTTTAGTAATAATATCTTACAATTCAATCATGCTTTATAAACATGCATTACAGCACCAGTGGAATCTCTTCCAGGTTTGCTTACATCTGTCCATCTGCTAAACTTCTGCTCAATGTCTAATTCTGGGGTATAGTATATAGAAGCTCATTGTTGCTTCACACCTACCCCATGTTCTCGAGCAATCTTTATCTGTAATAAAGCTAACATTTTGATCTCCATCTGCCTAACTCCTTTGCTTATCTCTACTGATTTAGAAATCATGCTGCAAGAAGAAGGGACCTATTGACTGGGTCTCCCTCAAATCCCAGGAGTGAAGAGTGGTAACGATGTATGTTAAGCACCTGGTATAGCTCGAGGCACCATAAAGGAGAGCTGCTCTTAACTAGGGGTGATTTGAGATATAACAGACTTGCTCCCACTTGATCCTCCCTACAGGCAATGCTAAGTAGACCCAGTGCAGAAGGACTTGACAGTTCAGAAAAACCAGAATCTCCAGGACCCACAGAAATTTTTGGCAGGGAGTCAGTTTTGCCACCCTGAGCTGTGGACTGTCACTGGGAATCACAGATGCTATTGGGAAGGTGGAGATTGTTGTAATGTTGGCTTTGGGAAGAAAGCTCAAAATACAGAGGAGTTTGAGCCAATTATAGGCTCCGTAAGTCACAGTATTTGGACTCTTACTGTGCATCAGAATTATAATGGAGTTTTTAAAAGAACAATACTAAAGCTCCATTCCTAGATATCCTCATTTTATTGGGTTGGGGCCCGGACATCAGCATTTTTTTGAAGCTTCCTAAGTGAAGCCAACATGAGGTCAGGTTGAGAAACACAGCCCTTAAAAAAAAAAAAACCAGACTCACGGAGTAGTCTCTGTAACGGGATCACCCTGTTCAGACTCCAGCTCTGGCACTTTATTAGCTCTGTGACCTTAGGAAAGGTAATTAACCTCTCTGTGCCTGAATTGTCTCATCTGTAAAGTGAGGATGAAAATAGTACCTGCTTCCTAGGGTGGACATAAAGATTAAATGAGTTAAAATGAGCACTTTGTATCTGACACATGGTAAGGCTCACTAAATATTAGTTATTTTCATGATGTTTAGATTTATAATCTGAAAACTGTCACCTGAGGAAAAAAGTTTGCACATATAAAAACTTAAAGAAACCTTATTTGTGTGTCTAAATTTTTTCAAATAAGATTTAGAAAGCGTTGCCATGGTCAGAATTTCTTACACAGACAGTCTGTGGTGGTGCAAAATCAGTGCACATTCAGTAGAAACCATACTTAAGATTTTGAATTTTGATCTTTTCCTGAACCAGCCATATGTGGTAAGATACTGTCTGGTGTTGTTGGGCAGTGACAGCAAACTCAGCTCCTACTCA
The DNA here is from genome assembly GCA_002007465.1 of Ailurus styani. Classification (NCBI taxonomy): domain Eukaryota; kingdom Metazoa; phylum Chordata; class Mammalia; order Carnivora; family Ailuridae; genus Ailurus; species Ailurus styani. Next base: position 36,548 of record LNAC01000120.1, read on the forward strand.
GGCCTGTGATCATAAGGGTAAACAACCTATATACTTAAACCATTTGGTATCATACAACCATTCTGTTTTTCACTCTCTGTACAGTGTTTAATAAATTACATGAGATATTTATTACTTTATTATAAAATAGGTTCTGCGCTAGATAATTTCGCCCAAGTGTACACCACTGTAAGTGTTCTGAGCATGTTTAAGGTAGGTGAGGCTAAGCTATGATGCTTGGTAGGTTAGGTGTACTAAATGCATTTTCAACTTAGGATGGGTTTATCAGGATGTGACCCCATTATAGATTGAGGAATATCTGTAATTTACTTACAAACAAGGAACTTCCAAAAACCAATTTTATGAAAGGTTTTTGTTTTCCTATGAAATATTCACAACGAAGAATTGTATTCGTTTCTTCACTCACTCACTTAATCACTCATTCACCTCCTTGATCTTTGGATGAGACTTTGGACTATGAAGCCCAGACTGCCTGGGTTTGAATCCCGGCTCTGCCACTTATAGCTGTATGACTTGGAGCAAGCTATTTAACCTCTCTGTGCTCGTTTCCTTATCTGTGGAATAGGGGCCTAGAAGTAGCTCCCTCACATGTTATTGAGAGTCCTAAAGGACTTGGTTTATGTACCAACTCCTGTGTTGTTATGGACTGAATGTGTCTGCCCAAAATTTCTATGCTGAAACACTAACCTCCCAATATGATTGCATTTGGAAGTGGGACCTTTGGGAGGTAATTAGGTTTATTTTATTTTTTTTAAAGATTTTTTTATTTATTCATTTGACACAGAGAGAGAGATTACAAACAGGCAGAGAGGCAGGCAGAGAGAGAGGAGAGAGAAGGAAGCAGGCTCCCTGCTGAGCAGAGAGCCCGACGTGGGCCTCGATCCCAGGACCCTTGGATCATGACCTGAGCCGAAGGCAGCGGCTTTAACCCACTGAGCCACCCAGGCACCCGGTAATTAGGTTTAGATGAGGTCATGAGAATACAGATCCCATGATAGGATTAGGGATTAGTGTTCTTACAAGAAGAAGAGAGACCAGAACTTCTTCTATCTCCACATTGTGAGGACACAGTGGGAAGGCTGCAGTCTGCAAGCCAGGAAGAGGACCTTGACTGGGGAGTGGAATTATCTAGTACCTTGATCTCGGACTCTTTAGCCTCCAGAACATCAGGAAATAAAAGTCTGTTGTTTAAGCCACCCAGTCTATGGTATTTTGTTATGGCCGCCCAAACTGACTAAGACAAAGTGCTTAGAACAGTGTCTGGCAGGCATATAGCAAATGTTTATTAAATATTAGTTATCATAATTATTTCTCTGCTCCTCAACATACATTACCCCCATTGCCCTACTGCTACCAACTACTAACCCTAGTACGACAACAATGACAGTCACTATTACTCCTCACACACACACACACACACACACACACACACACACACACACACAAATGTGAACTCTATAATGGCAGGGACCTTGTTCCACACTGTATCTCCAGAGCCTAAAACTGTGTCCAGAGCATATAAGGCATTCAGAGAGTGCAGTTATTGAATTCATTTACTGAGTCATTCATTCTGCAAGTGTTTGTTGAGTGCTTACTATTTGCTAGGCACTATGGTAGGCTTTCTTATGTGTAGGATGTTGAAAAGAGGCCAAGATTCTGAAACTGTTTTATGTTTTATGACCTGTGGCAATAGATGTACCTCTCTGGGCCCTGGTTTCCTTTACCTAACAGAACAAGGGACTGGCCATATGAGCTCTTCTGCCTCTTCCACAGACACTGTTTCCTAAGGATAGGAGCTAACACTCTACAGCCACAGGAAAGCTTTAATCCAGTTGTTCAGTGAACTCTTTCTTGGCCTGCAAAGTTGGTGGCAAGGAGGTTGTTGGTTTAGCCAGTGATCCCTAGTGGGCCACACCACAGAGGAATGTTTTCCTAGACCCTGACCAGTGAAGTCTTGCTCTAACATGTCTGGAATTTAGTTATCCTTTCAGGACTTTGAATTTCTCTGGAGTTTGAGAAACTGTTGTTTTCTTTCAACATGGGCTGTGTTAGAGTGGCTCCAAGCCTGGTAGGCAATGTGTTTATTTAATTATTGACCTAGAATGTTATGTTTTGGAATACCTTGGGACTAGGTATTACCAATTGACAGAATGCGTAGTGGAACCTGTCAATATTGCTCCTCCATGAGGCTTCTTGGATAGGTTAAAGTGCCCCCCCACACCATCTGCCAGGTGCTTCTTAGCCTCCCCAAGTTTCTTGCAAAGTTAATTTTGAGCTGGGTGGCACTGACCCTCACGTATTTTATGATAAAATCAACCATAAGTCCAGAGGACTAAAAAAAAGAAATTTGGGAAAGAAGTCCTCTCCCTTCTTTACCTAGATACTGCCTTTTTCTTAGGATAAATAGTCCTGTGATGTGATCCCAGGAATTGGGTCTCTGCTACAGTCAGGAAAGAGACTCACCCGGACCTCTGAGCAACATCTGGTTGCAGTCCACACCTCGTAGTTCTCCTGGTCTCTGCTAGTCCTAGAACTTCCACTAATAGACTGTGGGACCTTGAGCAAGTTGTTTTTCCTCTCTGAGCCAAAGTTTTTTCCTCTGAAGTAGAGGAGGTTGATCCAGTAGACTCTGAGGTCCCTTCCAGCTGTAGCATTTTATGTGTCTGAGATTCAGCCTCCCACTCTGACTCTCTTGAGAATCCCATGACACCAGATCTTGCCTGCTTAGACCTCCTTGGACTTGATTCTTTTTTGCCTTTGACCTGAAGCAGGTGTGGGCAGACATTTTTGGTAAAGGTCCAAATAGTAAATATTTTAGGCTTGTGGTCAAATGGTCTCTGTTGCAACTATTCAACTCTGCAATTATAGCTGAAAGCAGCCATAAGCCACACATAAAGGATCGGGTGTCCCTGTGTTCTGTTAATTGTCATTTGAGGCTCCTGGCTGTCTCAGTTGGTAGAACATGCAACCCTTGATCTCAAGGCTGTAAGTTTGAGTCCCATCATGGGTATAGAGAGTACTTAAAAATAAAATCTTAGGGGTGCCTGGGTGGCTTAGTTAGTTGAGTGTCCCACTCTTGACTTCAGCTTGGGTCTTGATCTCAGGGTCATGAAATCAAGCCCTGCATAGGGCTCTATGCTCACTGGGGAGTCTCCTTGAAGAGTTTCTCCTTCTGCCCCTCCCCCTACTTGCATGCCTTCTCTCTCTTTCTCTCTCTCTAAATATTTTTAAAAAAATAAGTAAAATATTAAAAAAAATAAAATAAAACTAATACAACTTCATTTGTAAAAACAGGTGACTGGCCCACAGGCAGTAGTTTGTGACCTGTCACCTAAAGTAATTTCAGAACACTCTTTCCTTTGCCCCATATTTCCTACTCAGCCCCCATACCTACAAGTACATCATGACCAGTTCTGCTGAATACACCCTAGCATGATCAAGTAATTTCAAGATGGTGATTATTTGTTCCTTTTCCAATATGTAGCAGCCAAAATGTGTTGGGGTTTTTTTGTTGTTGTTGTTTATTTAGTCATTTAGCCACTCATTGTTTCTTCCATCCATTCCATTTAATACACATTTACAAACCATCCACCATAGGGAAGACAGCCCCCTGAGTTCTGGGAATATAAGAGGAAATGCTGTCCACAGTCTGTGGCGAGCCCAGCTCAGTGCTGCCAGAGAGCCTGGGCGCCTTTGGGGAGAGCTGTCTGAGGCTCCTCAGTTTGTTGTCCGGCTTCCTTTTCTCCCTTTTCATATTTGCCCAGAGTCCTAAGGAACATCTGCATTCTGGTTGTCTTGTCTTTATTCAATTTGTAAGTAGGGCTGCCTCCTCTACCTTCCTCCCATCTCTCATAACTTGAGGAAGTGTTTTCTCCTTACTTAAATGAGACTTGATCATATTTTTTATCTGTTTAAAGAGAACATTACACAAAAGAGCAGAAGGGACTTCTCTTAGACTCCGAACAGGAGTAAATTACCTTTGGGATAGCATTACCAACAAGGAGAACACTTCATTCTTAGAATTTCTATATACTCTAGAATCCCAGCTGAACCATGGGATAAAATGCAAAAAGAGCCAGGTTAACTGAGTTACTCCTCTAGCAAGATTTCTCTGGCAGGGGGGGAAAAAAGGAAAATCAATATTCCTTTGTCTAGCCTAGGAAAAGTGCTAAAGCTATTTAGGTCATTAAAGAGCAATGGTTTCAAATAAAAACCAATACCTCTCATCATTAGTAGTAAAGTTGCTGTTGAGTTTTATATCTCTCATCAGGAGGTACACATAAATTTTCAGATACGGCAAACATGGAAAGTAAAGTGACCCCCAGATCTTGGACACAGAGAAGTGACAAGAGAATGTTCTGACGTGAAATTATAATAAAAATTTTTAATAACATATTGTGGGTTTTTAAGAAGAAAATGATTCTTCAAATAATAATGGATGACGGTGATGGTGATGGTGATAGCCATGATGATTTCACTCAGAAAATGAATTATGTGAGTGGGTGCATTGCCAATTCCAGACAACTGGAATTCCACTTATTACATAATACATAATTGAGTAAATGGGTATGTCCATGTCTTTCTCATTTTCCTTCCATCTTTCCTTTCTCAAATGTTTATTGAGCCTCCCCTGATGTTTTAAGCACTAGGTTAGTTTCTGGAAATAAAAGGAAAGATAAACTACCATCACCCTTCTTCTTAAAATTCTTCAGTGGCTGACCCTTGCTATTAGGATAGTTTAGAATACAATCTGTCCCCCACCCATCTCTCCAGCTGCTTCTGTCCCCACCTCTCACACTCTTAATGCTGCAGTCATCTAGCCTTTCATTTTCTCCCTCATGCTCCACAGCCCTCCTCCCTCAGAGCCTGTCTGTGTGGTATTTCCTATGCCTAGCTTCTCTCCATTCAACCCTACCCCACAACCTAAGAATACATCTTGCCCTGCTTAGCTTCTAGCCAATGTACATTAAATTTCTTCTTCAGGGAAGTCATCCCTGCTTCCATTGACTTGGTTTGATCTTGTTATGTTATTTCAGGGCACTTAATCACAATCCACACTATCTGTGTGGCTACTGTAATTACTTGTTTAATGCTTCCCTTCTGTTTTGAATTGTAAACTTTATGAGGGCAGGACTGGTTTACCACCGTCCCTTGGATTTAAAACCGTACTTAGCATGTGGTAGAGAAGCCCCTGAACTCTAGCATGGGGAACAGGGACTCAAAGTAGAGCTCGGGAAACCCCAAGGATCAACTTGCTACTGTTTCACAACTTTGTGTCTTATTAGTCTTGTAAATAAAGAAGATGATGATAATTATTACACACACATACACACACAGACACACACATACAATTTTCTTTTTTTTTTTAAATAGACTTTATTTTTTAAGTAAGTTTTAGGTTCAAAGCAAATTTTAGTGGAAAGCACATGTATCCACGTGGAAAATTCCCATGTATCCACTATCCCCACACATGCACAGCCTCTCTCAACACAATGAACCTACAATGACACGTCATTATCACCCAAGTCCATAGTTTACATGAGGATTCACTCATTGTGTTATGCATTCTATCAGTTTTAACACGTGTATAATAGTATGTACCTACCATTGTAGTATCTATCAGACAGAATAGTTTCTAAAAATTCTCATTGCTCCACCTATTTATCTCTCCTTCCCTATGAATCCCTGGCAACCTCTGATCTTTGTACTGTCTCCATAGTTTTGCCTTTTCTAGAATATCATATAGTTGGAATTATACAGTGTATAGTGTTTAGTGTTTTCAAATTGGCTTCATTCATTTACTAATATGCCTTTAGGTTTTTCCATGTCTTTCCATGGTTTGATAACTCATCTCTTCTTAGTTATGAATAATATTCCATTGTCTGAATGTACCACAATATTATTTATCATTTATCTTTTGAAAGACATGTTGGTTGCAATCAAGTTTTTGTAATTATGAATAAGACTGTTATCAACATCTGTGTATAGGTTTTGTGTGGACATAAGTTTTCAGATCCTTTGGGTAAGTATTCAAGGAGCATGATTTCTGGGTCATTGGGTAAGAGTATGCTTAATTTTTAAAGAAACTACCAACTGTCTTCCAAAATGCAAAGTATCATTTTGCATTTCCACCAGCAATGAATGAAAGCTCCTGTCACTCCACATCCTTGCCAGCGTTTGGTGTTGCCAGGGTTCTGGGTTTGGGCCATTCTAAGAGGTGTGTGGTGGTGTCTCGTTGTTTTAATTCTCACCTCTCTGATGACCTATGATGTAGAGCATCTTTTCATATGCTTATTTGCCTTCTGTATATCTTCTTTGGTGAGTGGTCTATTAAGGCCTTTGGCTCATTTTTTAATCAGGTTGTTTATTTTCTTATTGTTGACTTTTAAGTGTTCTTTGTATATTTTGGATAATAGTCCTTTATCAGAGTGTCTTTTGCAAATTTTCTCAGTCTGTAGCTTGTTACTTCTGAATTAGAAATCTTGAATTTTTCCTGATCATAGTTTTATACTCTCTAGATTCTTACAACCCTCTCTGGTTTTTCTATTCTAGAGCTAGAAAAAGATTTCAGAGCCTTCCCCCGCCCTCCACATATTTCGTGGCAGAGTTAACTTTTATAAGTTGTCAAGCCACAGGAAGCTTTATTTGTCTTTTACACCCAGAGGACCAAACTCTAGACTGTTATTTTGTGCCAGTAACATCTAAAGATAAGTTTCCAAAAATTCCTGAGACCATATATTATAAGCAGCTTGCCTGTAACATATAGCATTTAAATTGAATTACAGCTTTATCTTAGTCTAAGCAATGAAATAAAACTATACAACAACAAAAATAAAGCCTATTAAAAGGACATAAGAGATCTCAGATATGCTACCCCTCTAAAAATAATAATTTCATTATTAGCAAAAGAACTACTAAATTATTAGGATGGCATGCTAACTCAAGATCTTTGCCACCCAGCTTGGGACCAGTCTCTACTCAATGTATACAGAGACAGTCCAAGTTACAATCAGGTTACACATTTTGGAAATATTGACCTTTAAATGCAAACATTTTTTCCTGTGGTCTTTCTGTCTCCTGTCAGACTTAGTGGGTCTCATTTCTGGGCTGCAGAGACACATATGTGTTTTGACTTACTATCGATTGGCAGCCTTTCCCCAACCCTCTTTTTCCTCCCTCCACCCCTCTTTTTCTTTCCAAAGACTAGGTTCTTCACCCAACTGTCTATGTATCTTTCTCACATGAACTGCTATAAAGTAGAATATGATAAAGTGAATGTTTTCTCTGATGATAAACTTTCTAAGTTTCTGCTTCCTTCTCTGTTAAATATAAAACAGTAATAATTTCTACCTCAGGGTTTTTGTGAGGTTGCATATGATAAAGCAGGCATTTAATGCTGTTTCTGGCAAGTAGCAAGAGCTCCATAAATGTTGATGGTAATAATGGCAATAATAATGAATATAGGATCGTGCATACTGTTTATTTCTACTATGTACATTAATACCTGACTTTGGAAGAGCTCCATTTCAGTGTTCCCAGTGCATTCGGAGCTACAATAGACACATAGATGCCAAGAGGCAAATGACTAATGCAAGCTGCAACTGAGGCCCCATGGCTCCAGTCTCGAGCTTGTTTTCCTAGGTGAATCAAGTTTACAAAACAGCATCTCACCTAAGCTGTCATAACACAGATGAAAAGAGTGTACTTTGGGGTCAGTGGAATCCAGTATTCAGTTAGAACTGTCCTAGGCCATCCGAGCTTATGGCTTTAGCATATATTTCTATCTAAGGAGGCTTTCTTTTCCTCCCATAGTACTCTTTCTTGTTAACTTTTTTCTAATTACCATGGAAATAATGCTTATTGTACAGACCTTGGAAATTATAGAAAGAAAAAAGAGAGAGAAAATTAACATCATCCAAATTTTTACTACACCAATATATAAACAATGTTGAGAATTGATTACTTCTTATATGTGTGTGTGTGTATGTGGAAAGAGAGAGACAAAGAGATACTGGAGACGGAGATCTGTTTCCTTTTCAGTTATTTGTGTTCACTAACAGAGCCTGGACTCTATCATGTGTTAGAAGCAGATTCCTTGATCTCAAAGAACGATGGGGTTGACTTCTGTTGGAGAGGTAGTCCTGTGATCTAGTTTTGGCTGATTCAATGGAAAGGAAATTACAAGGAGGTTTTAGGAAAGGAAAAAAATAGGAGCATACTTTTTTGTCATCAAATGAATTTTTTAGGCTCCTGAGGTATTTCTTAGTAGGTAGCAGTTTCAAGACTCAGTACATTAGGATGTCTGGAACATCTTAATTTTATTTTTTTCAGTGTTCCAAGTTTCATTGTTTATGCACCACACCCACATATCCCATTTTTAAAAGCTTACTTTGTGCCAACTGTGTTAAGTAAGCACTATCAGGTATCATCTCATTTAACCTCCTGACCTGCGAGGTAGGTACATGTGGGACATCTGAGGCCCAGCAGGTATAAATGTCTATCCAAGGTCACACAGCAAGTGTAATGTTCTGTCCAGGGTCACATGATGAGGACATGAATGTGCTGGGTCAGACTCCTGTCCACTAGTATCCAAAGCCTGTGCTCTAAGGGATCACAGTTCATAATGGCAGCTGGGTGTGGACTTGAAGAAAGGTTGGGGCCACATCATGGAGCTTCTTGAATTCCTCACTGAGGAGTTGAGATTTGACTGTACAGGTATTGTGTCATTTGTTTGAAGAAGAGAGCTTACAATCTCTATAGACGTCTACCTCAAATGCCCCAGCTGAGTGGCTTTCTTTTTTCTTTTTTCTTTTTTTTTTGATTTTCCTCCTAAATTTTACACCTCTACTTTTTTTTTTTTTTGCCAGTTACCAAATGCGTGGAAGAAAAGGAGAAAGATTGGTAGTGGCACAGGGTAGGATAAAGGAGAGGGAGGGAGGAAGAAAACACTGACGCTAGAAGCAAAACTAAGATTAGAAAAATAAAATAACCATGGCAAGAGGCAGCACAACACCCCAAGGAACTCCTAGAAGATGCACAGACCCCCGACTCCTATAGTGTTCATTCGTTTAGGCCCACATCCCCCAAACCTAGAGAGAGTCCCGGGGAACAATTGAGCCATCCATTTAGCATAACTTATTTTAACTCTGGGCTTGAAGCCAGGCTTGTAGCTCTGTACTCGCAGTGTGTACTCACAGAGCAGTGAAACTGCTCTGCATCCGGGATAACAAAGCAACTGTTAATGGGAGTAATTAAGAGCCTTGGGGGTGATTTATACCTTTTGTTACTGTTCAAGTCGAAGTTACCAAAGATAACAATTATTAGTATCACAGGTGATCCTTAACCCAGGCAGGGAAGGCTGTGAAACCTAGCTCCAGCTCTTGCTTTCCCCAAGCCTAGAGTTCACAGAAAAAGAACTCTGTGAGATGCACAGTTCAGAGAATTGGGAGACACTGCCCCTCGGGTTGGCTCTGCTTGGGCAATATGAAAATCTTTAGCCTCTTTAATGAAGATAAAATATTGACAAAACTCTGAGGGAGGAGAGGATGACAACACTTCAGTGCTGATTTTCCTGAGAAACACTTAACTTTATTGGCTAAATTTTAAAATAAAATCTTTAAAACCTGTTTCTATCAGTATTGAAAAGGTGATTATGGGAAGCATTGTGTAAGTTGCTTGTGATGGCGGTTTGGTGCTGTAGGTGAACAGCAACCCAAGTCCTGAGCTTCATCTTTAAAAAGTCAAATGACACCAAGGAGGGAAAGATAGAACATGTGGGGAAATCTGTTGCTCTGTATCGGAAGAAGTCAGAGCTGAGCAAGTTACCAGCCCTCCCTTGTTGCCAGCTCTAGGCCTACCTCTTACTCACATGCGTTGCTCTGGCTTTCCTCGAAACTGCATAGCTGGCTACTGCTCTCAGCTCTAGTTGGTTGGGACAACACCAAGCCAACTGCCCACCAAAATGGGGGTCTGGTTCTGCTGAGACTGGCACATTGTCCTCAGACTCACTCTATTTTTTTAAAGATATGATTTACATTACTATAACAGCCACCCTTTAAAGTGTACAATTCAATGGCTTTTGTATATTCATAAGGTTGTGCAACTATCATCACTATCTAAATCCAGAATAATTTCATCAACCCAAAAAAGAACCCTTGTTCTGTGGATTTAACTATTCTGGACATTTCATATAAATGGATTCATGTACTATATGGCGCTTTGTGTCTGACTTGCTTCACTTACCATGATGTTTCAAGGTTAATCCATGTTGTAGCGTGCATCAGTCAGTGATTTATTCCTTGTTACTGCTAAATAATACTCCATTGTATGGCTGTACCACATTTTGTTTATCCATTCATCAGTCGATGGACATTTGGGTTGTTTCCACTTTTGATTATTCTGAATGGTTGTTATGAGCATCCATGTACAAACTGTTGTGTGAACATATATTTTCAATTTTCTTTTTTTTAAAGTAAACTCTGTACCCAGCATGGGGCTCAAACTCATGACCCCAAGATCTGGAGTTGCATTCTCTATCAACTGAATGAGACAGGTGCCCCTATTTTCAATTCTTTTGAGTATAAACCTAGGAGTGGCATTGCTAGGTCATATGGTAGCACTGTGTTTAACTGTTTGAGGAGCAACCAAACTGTTTTCCACAATGAGTGCACCATTTTACAGTTCTGCCAGCAAAGTAAAAGGGTTCCAATTTCTACATATCTTCAACAATACTTGTTATTTTCTGTCTTTTTTATTAAAATCATTATTATGGGTGTGAAGCGATATATCACTGTGGTTTTGATTTGCAATTCCCTAGTAAGTAATGATGCTAAGCATCTTTTCATGCACTTACTGGCCATTTGCAAATCTTCTTTGGAGAAATGTCTATTCAAATCCTTTCCCCTTCTTAAAATTGAATTGTTTGTCTTTTGATAGTTAAGTTGTAAGTGTACGTTATATATTCCAAATGCTAGACCCTTATCACATACATGATTTGCAAATTTTTTCCCATTCTGTGAGTTGTCTTTTTGTATACTTGTTAGTGTCCTTTGATGTATAAAAGTCTTTAATTTTGATGAGGTCCAATTTATTTTTCCTTTGGTTGCTAGTGCTTTATACTATTGCCTAACTCAAGGTTACAAAGATTTGCACTTATGTTTGCTTCTGAGAGTTTTATAATTTTTGCTCTTCCATTCTTGGTCTTTGATCCATTTTGAGTTAATTTTTTTATATCACGTGAGATAAGGGTCCAGATTCATTATTTTTCACGTGGATATCTGTTTTTCCCAGCATCATTTGTTCAAAAGACTGTTCGTTCTTCACTGACTTGTCTTGACACCCTTGTTGAATCAACTGATCATAGATGTCTATATTTATTTCTGGACTTTTAATTCTATTCCATTCATTCATATGTCTACTTCTATGCCAGTACCACCTTGTTGTGATTACCGTAGCTTTGTAGCAGATTTTGAAATTAGGAAATGTGAGCCTTTCTAATTTGTTCTTCTTTTTTGAAGATTATTTTGGCTACTCTGAGTCTCTTGCATTTCCACATGAATTTTAGGATCATCTTGTCCATTTCTGCAAAAAAAAAAAGGCACTTGACATTTTAATAAGGACTGTATTGAATTCTAGATCAATTTGGGGTATATTGCCATATTAACCAGTTCATGGGGCGTCTTGTTATTTACTTAGGCAGAAATTATTTTTATTTCTTCCAACAATGTTTTGTAGTTCTGTGTTTAAGCCTTGCACTTCTTTTTTAAAATTTTCTTCCTATTTTATTACTTTTGATGTTACTGAAAATGGACTTGTTTTATTTTTTTAAAGATTTTATTTATTCATGAGAGAGAGAGCATGAGCAGGGGGAAGAGGCAGAGAGAGAAGCAGATTCCCCATTGAGCAGGGAGCCAGATGTGGGGCTTGATCCCAGGACCCGGAGATCATGACCTGAGCCAAAGGCAGACGCTTAATGGACTGAGCCACCCAGGCACCCCCGTTTTCTTATTTTTATGTTCAGATTGTTCATTACTAGTGTAAAGAAATACAATTGAGATTTTTTGGGTTTTGTTTTGTGGAGGTAGACACTGATGCCCAAACAATTGAGTTTAGTATATTGATCTTGGACCTTGCAATCTTCCTAACTTGTTTATTAACTCAGATAGGTTTTGTGTGTGTGTGTTGGTGGGGGGGTGTGTGTGTGGGGGTGGATTCCTTAGGATTTTCTGTATGCAAAATGATGTTATCTGCGAATAGAAGATAGTTTTGTTTCTTTCCATTCTGGATGCCTTTTAGTTCATTTTCTTGCTGAATTGCCTTGGCAAAAACCTCTAGTACAATGTTGAATAGAAGTCATGAGAGTACACATCCTTGTTTTGTTTGTCATCTTGGGGGAAGGCTTTCAGGCTTTCACCAGTGTGTTTGACATTAGCTGTAGATGCCCTTTATCAGGTTAAGGAAATTCCCTTATATTCTTTGTTTGAGTATTTTTATCATGAAAAGGTGTTAGATTTTGTCAAATGCTTTTTCCTCGTTTATTGAGATGATCATATGGTTACCAGACTCCCTGTTGTATAACAAAGTGTATAGGAAAAAAAAATAAGAATGGTCTTCTAAAACGAAACAAACAAAAAACCCCTCTTCTATTCTTTTCTTTTCTTTTTTAAGATTTTATTTATTTATTTGACAGAGAAAGAGAGAGAGAGCACACAAGCAGGTGGACTAGTAGGCAGAGGGAGAGGGAGAAGCAGGCTTCCTGCTGAGCAAGGAGCCTGACGTGGTGCTTGATCCCAGGACTCTGGGATCATGACCTGAACTGAAGGTAGTCGCTTAACCAACTGAGCCACCCAGGGGTCCCAAAAAAACCTTTTCTTGGTGACACATCTTTTCATAGAAGATACAGCATATTATCAAGTATAATAATAACAATAATAATACAAATATAGTTTTGAAGTATCTTCTTTAAATTCACGTTCTTTTCTAATTCTCAGACACCCATTAATGGTGAACAAAGAATGACACCATTAACTTTATTTTATATATTATTTGTCTAGGGTTCTTTTGACCTTATATCTGTAACTGTTCTCTAAAGGTAAGAACTAGTCTATTCGGAAGGCACTCAAATATACTTTTTATTTGTTGTTTTATTTTTAGAGGCTTTGGGTTTTATTTTTACTTCAAAAGGAATTAATATTTTCTTTTCTTTTGGGGGGGTTCTGTTTTAAGAATATAGGCCAAATCAGGAGTGTCTGGGTGGTGGCTCACTCGGTTGAGCGTCCTACTCTTGTTCTCAGCTCAGGTCTTAGTATCAGGTCTGAGTGTTGTGAACTTAAACCCCATGTTGAGCTCTGCGCCCAACATGGAGCCTACTTAAAAAAAAAATAGACGAAACCAAAGAGAACAATCTTCCTTAATTCCACCATTCAGAAAAATGATCTAACCAAAATTTCTATTTCTTATATTCATGTGTGAGTATGTGTTTATGTATGTGTAGAGAGGGTATTTATGTAAGTAGAATTGTACTGTTCTTGTTTTATAACTTGATTTTTCCTCTTTCTATCAAGCAGTATGATTATCTTTCTATGTCTTCAACTATTCCTCTGTTGTCATTTTTAATGTGCTATGCAGTATTCCATATTAATGTGTAATAGTTTAACCATTCTCCTGATGTTGGACATTTTAGATTACTTTCTTCTTTTCTATTATAAAGAACTCTACAACATTCCTATATAAATTTTTACAGCATTCTGCATAAATATTTTTGTGTACATCCTGCATTCCTAGGCAAATTCTTAGAAAGAGAATTATTGGATTCAAGGGTAAGAGAATCATTTAAGTTCTTGGTACATATCACCAAAGTACTACTAAAGGATTATAAGAATTTATACTTCCACTAGCAGTACCTGACTTCCTGCATTCATACCAACCCTGGGTATTATAATTTTCTTTAATCTTCACCAATCTGTTAGATAAAATATGATTACTTAACTTTTCATCTGCATTCCTTTGACTCTTAGGAAGTTGAGCTTTTTAATACCTACTTGAAAATTTCTTCTTTTTGTTTATACTTCTTGTTATTAGTATTGTCCATTTTTCATGATTTTTATGTGTCCAATTAATAACGCTGAATTTGAGATTAAGGAGTCCTCTCATGGCTGGTAATATCAGAATTGTCTTTTTCAGTTTCCTTTTCTCCCAATTATTGAAACTAGGAAATACAGAAAAATATAAAGAAAATAATAAAAATCATCCAACCTCGTCACTCTGAGGTCCCCAGTCCTCCAAAAATGAGAACAATTATTTCCTCAGTTAGAGGATACTAGAATTTTGAGATTTTTTTGATACATATTGCCAAATTTATCTTCAGAAAGATTGTGCCAATTTGTGGGCCATTGGCAGTTTAGAGAGTATAGAAATAAATAGTGATTTATTTGGTAGAGATAAGGAGCCACATTTTAGAGATGGTAAGTTTTGAGTCCATTTCAAGAGATCAGGTTATGATCCTGGGGTCCTGGGATTGAGCTCCACATCGGGCACCCTGTTCAGCAAGGAGTCTGCTTCTCTCTTTCCCTCTGCCTCTCCCCCATTCATGTGCTCTTTCTCTCTGCCCTCCCTCTCTCTCAAATAAATAAAAAATATTTTTTAAAGGAAAGCTATAGTTTGTAAGCACTGTGACTATAGTACCTATTGGACAGCCTACTATCAAGGTAGGGCTAGTGGTCATTTGCATATGGGTGGCTATGAGGTGAGCAGATTCCAAGAGAATCAGTTTCATAAACTTCAAGATAGGCTAATACATTTGTAAAGGGCCCTAATCCTAAAACTGAGCTGCCTGGGTTTAAAAATTCCAACACCAATATTTTTTAATAATGTGACTTTGCATCAGTTATTTAATCTCTCAGAAGTCTTAATTTCCTTTTAATAGCAAATAGCTACCATAGGTGGTCACAAGTTTGAAAGAGGTACTCTGCTTGGATCCAAGGTGGGCACATAGAAGTTGCTCAGTGTGTTAGATGATATTTGTGTTAGATCTTCTTGGGCAAGGAGGTTGGGATAGAAGGATGCAGAAGTGTCACAGGAGAGGTTCAACAGGTTTGATAAAAAATCAAGAAGCAGGGCAGGAGACTTCTCTGCAAAGTTGTAAGGAAAAATTGGATAGGGTCTGACAGCCCAGAGAAGAGTATTGCTCTCCAAATAGCTACCACTCTGTGCATGGGAAGACCTGGACTGGCACTGGGACAAAGAGCAGATTATAAACTTGCCTTGTTGCTATTAAATCTCTGGGAGCGGGAGCATATCATTTTGTACCCTGTGAGAGTAGCTCGGGGTAAAGAAGGGGGTCCCTGCTGAGGTCCATATTAATGCTGCAGCAGGAATTGTTCTGAAGGGATCCCTCAATAAAACTGAAAACAGATGGGGCCATAGCCGGAGCTCATTTTGCAGAGATGACAGGATCGGTAGAGTTTTAGGATTGCCAACAGGTTCTGAGTGAAACGCTGAAGTCTATTGAAACCTGATTAACAGCTACTCCGGGGGCTGAAATAAGCCACCTGACTGACTGGTGGAGAAAAATCCCTTCCTACATCAGCCTAGTGCTCTATATCATGTGGGGCCTCGGACAAGTTGAAAAATGAGTTAACAGCTTTGAACCTGCTTTAAAACTCTTATCGAAGCATTTATGGAGCACCTTACAAGGTGAATTGGCACAGTGCTTTGCAGTAGTTCCATTGGTATGGTTTTATTCAATGTAATGAGTTTTTATTAGATACCTGGAAGACCTGAGTTCAAGGCCTGGCTCTGTCACCAATCAGTGGTGCTGCCTTGAAAGTCCCTCTGCCTATGTGGCCTCAGTTTCCTCAACTAGAATGTAAAAGGATTGCTCTAGATGAACATTGAGTCTCCTTCGAGCTTTGAAAATGAAATGATTTTGTAAATGTTGTCCTTGGCACTGTACTTGGTACCAAGGACATCTCAGAGGACATCTTCAATCTCTGGAAATTTCTCTCTCTATATATAAAAATAAGAAACATCTAAACAGGATAATGGAAATTATATATTTCAATCATTTTTTTCTGGCAAGCTAGTGTGTTCACTGACAAATTAATGTGTCTAGTAAACAAGGTACAACTATTTGTTTAATATCTTTTGGAGATAATGTTTTGTTTTTGTTTTCCTCTTTAAACATTTTTTTTTATTTGAGTACATTTGACACACTGGAGATAATGTTAAAGTCTAAATTGAAGCTTTTCATAAATGTGAGACCTAGGAAAAATGACTCTGTGGGATCTCTAAAATGGCAGTGTAAGATTTATGAGAGAATGATAAGACATGACCCCTACTCTCAAGAGCCATTTTCTGACTCACTAGGAAGACAAAATATATACATGGGGGACAGAGAGCAACAGAAGACATGAGTTCATTTAATGTCGGAAGAAGATCCAGGCAATGATGACTGGAGCCATTCACTAATAGGAAAGTCAACCTGGACTAGTGCAATTTGAGACCACTCTTAGAGGAGAAGGGGCTTGACCTTGGCCCTGTGGAAGGAATGGTATTTTCAAATATACTTTTCATTATTAACTTCTGACTAGGAAAATAATGCAAGTGTTTCAAAATTCTTTGTTGTAACAGAAAACCCAACTTAAATTTGCTTGAATAACTAGTAGAATTTATTGACTCATATAACAAAAAGTCCAGAGATAGGTTGTGTTTTGATCCAGAGAGACAATGTGTCACCAGGAACAAGATTGCTTTTTCCTCAGCTCTGCCTTCCAAGGTATTCACCTTAAGGCAGGCTCATCTTGTGGTTAGAAGATGACTATCAAAGCTCCTAAGGTAAATGCTTCTTCATTCACGGCAAGTCACAGAGTGTCCTCTTCTGTCTCAGTATTCTAACCAAAAGTCCAGACACTCACTCTAATTGGAATGGCTTAGGTCACATGCCTACCCTGAAGCAATCCCTGGAGTCACCAGGACCCAACAAGCTGACTGGAACAGTCTCAGCTAAAAGCTCCACCCTGGTAGTAAAGATTGGGAACACAGAGCCAACATCTCTGAAGCAGATGCATCCTCAGAAGGAAATCAGGCATAGCAGGGATGGAAGCAAGGATTCTGCAACCATAACTGTCCTTTATAATTTGTTAATGGTAGAATTTTAGGACATACGGAGAATTGAAAAGAAAAGTCTCCTATAAACGTTAACAAACACCCATGGGTCCTGAATATTAACATCATACCAGGTTTCCTTCAGTCTTTTTTGAAAAAGTTAACACCATGCTAAATATTCTACATGTACCATGTCATTTACTCTTAACAGCAATATAATAAGTAGGTATTATTATTATTGTCTCCATTTTGTAGATGAAAAAACAGGTTCAAAGGAGTTATTCAATTTGTTCAAGATTACACAGCTAGTACTTGAGCTTGCATTTGAACTCAGGTTTGTCTCTCTCTGGAACTCAAGCTTTTAATCACCATGCCATCTTCTTTCATATAGAATTGGTATCATAGCATATATTTAGTTTTTGTTATGATTTTCTTCACTTATTTTTTTAAGATTTTATTTATTCATTTGACACAGAGAGAGAGATAACAAGTAGGCAGAGAGGCAGGCAGAGAGAGAGGAGAGAGGAGGAAGCAGGCTCCCTGCTGAGTGGAGAGCCCGATGTGGGCCTCGATCCCAGGACCCTGGGATCATGACCTGAGCCGAAGGCAGTGACTTTAACCCACTGAGCCACCCAGGCACCTTTCACTTATTTTTATATCATGAGCTATTTACAGTCCTTAAGTGATCATTTTTAACTAATGACTTAGATCAGGTGTCTAGGGTGAGGACTCTGAGATGGAGTTCTGTGTGTAGGCAGTTTATTGGAAAACAGCACCTTTGGGGGCATGAGAGAGGCAGGACTGGCAGAGGGATACGTTAAGCCACAGAGAAGCCTCAGCCAATGCCGTGGGAGCTCTGCAGATGGGATGGCCCTTCAGAGTTGTCCCATCTTGACGGCACTGGACCTTTCTACCCATCAGCCACCAGGGAGCTGGACCTTGGGCAGAGAGGCTCTCTTGTGCTCAGGGCAATTACTGGGCAGGGGCTCAGCAGCTAGGAGAAAGGCAAGACCTAGACAGGGCACCCCAGTATTTACTACAACCAGGCACTTTGGAGAACAGAGAATATTCCTAGGAAGACAGGGGACTTGTCTGAGTTCTCCTATTTCTCCTCACAGTACAGCTACCAGAAATATTTTTTTCAAACCAACATTTCAAACATTTCCTCTTCCCAAAAACTCAGGATGTGTTCGATATCAAAAAGAGGGTGGTGTGGTGGAGTAGGAAGTACACTAGGCCTAGAGACAAGATATCTGAGTATGAATCCTGGTCCCATCATTTACCTGGCAGTGTGAATTTGAACAAATTTGTCTCAACCTCTCTAAGCCTCAGTTTCATGAACTGGAGCAGGGTTCCTCAGCCTCAGCACTGCTAACCTCGGGGACAGGAATTCTTTCCTGGGAGAGTGGACTGTCCTGTGCACTGTAGGATATTCAGCAGCACTGCTGGTCTCTACTCATTAGAGGCCAGTAGCCCTCCTCCCACTGCTCACCCAATTGTGACCATCAAAAATGCCCCCAATGTTGCCAAATGTCTCCTGGGGTGGGGACAAAAACTCCTCCAGTGGAGAAGCATTATCCAGAATGTAAGTGCTAGCTCCCCGTTGAGCTTTTGGAAGAGTTAAATAAGATAACCAGGGGCATTCAAATCCCAAACCACTGGATACACAAACACATGCACTTCTCCAACCCCTTCCCTTGTCCTTGTCACTTCTTCAGTATCAGGGTTAGCAGGAGCTTATTTGAGCCCTAATCAGTCCTGTGGGAGCCATTATTATTCACTTGCTCACATCTTGGTCTTGGATGGTTTTGTGAAGGTTTGCAGGTTGACAGGAGGAATAGAAAGGCGATGGGTCCTGAAATCAGACATGGTGGGCCCTCACAGATCTGTCATTTGCTAGCTGTGAAGAGGCTGATAATATTACTTTGTAGGTCTCAATTTCCTCACAATGTGGTGTGAGAATTATCTGGCATACACTGTGGAAACACCTTTTATGTTGTAGGCTCTTCACTTTTCTCATCTTTCCCACAGTACTGTCAACTCTTTGAGGGAGAAGGGTATATTTCTTACATTTATGAGAGCACTCTGGTGCCCAGAATGGCAACTCAATACATTTGGCTCAGTGAAGAGGAAACCAAGAACAAGAGGTGAAGCAGCTCCTTCAGGTGTCTCAGGCTGGGACAGAAAGTCATGTCATAAATCATGGGGAGTCAGACAGCCTGAGACCAGGACAGGTCTCAGTAAAGTTAATTCTTCTGGAACTTTCTTTGTTTCCCTCAGTTATAAAATGGGAATAATAATAACATGTTGTATCAGTTTCCTAGGGCTACTGTCACAAAGCACCAAAACTAAGTGGCTTAAACAGCAGAAATATATTGTCTCACCGTTCTGGGTGCTGGAAGTTTGGGATCAAGCCATAGGCAGAGTTGGTTTCTTCTGAGGGCTGTGAGGGAAACATCTGTTCCATGGCTTTCTCCTGACTTCTGCTGGCTTGCTGGCTATCTTTGACATTCCTTGGCTTGTAGATGCATCATCCTGATCTCTGACTTCATCTTCACCTGGCGTTCTCCTATGTGTGTGTGTCTTATGTCCAAATTTCTCCTTTTATAAGGACATTGATTATATTGGATTAGGGGCTTACACTACTTGACTATGATTTCATTTTAACACAATAATCACATCTATGATCACCGTATTTCCAAATAAGGTCACATTTTGAAGCAGTGGTTAGGACTTCAACAAATGAATTTTGGGGACTACACAATTCAATCCATAATGTCACCAAATAAGGTTAGGCTGAGTATTCAGTGTAAAATGTTACTGATAAAATATTCAAAGGCATCTGGCCCATTGTAAATACTCAACACCTGTTAACTATTTATATTACTATTGTTATTCATCAAACTTATAATGGGTACCTTCTATGTACCAGTGTGCTGGGTGATAAAGACACTAAAGTGAATCAGATGTGGTCCCAGACCTGAAGGATGCCCAGTCTAATGGAGCCAGAGGCATAAATAAGGAATTAGAATCCTGAAGGTCTTATGGCTAGATCAGTTTCCTACCTTGCTAGGCCATTTGTACATCTAATGGTAGCTGGGATCAAAATAAATATCTTGAGTGACATCAGAGAATGAAGAAGTTTCATTGCTCAGAGGAAAGAAGTTTTCATTTTTTCTAGCTTCTTTATATCTTTGGGGGAAAAAATTTCTAAGTGTCATGGTCAAACACTACTCTGATTTCTTGTGCAAAGTTTAAGGTGACCTTTACCCTTCTAATATATCATTTTGATGAAGCCAAAATTTTCTGAGATTCTCAAGACTGGCAGAAAAATAACTTCAGAAACTGGTCCCAAATTGGTAACTGAAGATAAGTTGGACGGCAGTTCCTTCCTCAAGTGTTGCCGTATATCTTACTTCATTGCATGTTGATAGTGTATTAAAATTGAAATAAAAATAAAATATTATCTGTGCCATTAAACCTGACCAATTCTCACTTCACTAATCTCTAAACCCTGATTCTTGCTAAAAGACGTACCATCTTAACCCACTCTTGGCAAAGATGTACAACAGAGGAGAGTTCTAAGAGGTGGAACCTTCATCTTTTTGAAAAAAAATATCCTGTCATCATTTAATATTTATGGAGCATACACACTGTGCAAAGCACTGTATCACACGGTGTCCTTTGCTGCCAGAGAAGACATTGTGATAGGGGAGATGTTAATAGAAGGGGGGCACCATGAGAACAGAGTTTTGGAGGATCAGATCAGGCAGGCCCTGGGTAATGGATTCCGTCCTTACACCCATCGGGTTGAGCCCTGGAAAGTATAGTCCTCAGTCACAGACTTCCTGCATGTGACAAGCATTTGGTGTGGCGTCCCCAGGACCACAGCTGCTCAATGGACAGAGTTCAAAGGTAAGGAAGGATTCTGATGGGGAACGAGGAACAGGATCCGAGAGTGAAGCTGGCTAGTGCAGAGCAGAATGCCACCCCTAGATTGTGTAGATTGTGCCATAGGGGGTGAGGGGGCAGTGACCTAGCTAATGTTCTGCTCTCAAACCTGGCCCCTTTGGGTGCCTCCCACTCCTGCTGGGAAAAGGGGAGCGCTATTCCAAATTCCTGAAAAGCAGCTTATGGACTGATAATGCCCAAGGGTAGAGAATTAAGCTGTGACCTGGAGAAAGAAAACCCACACATATTTCAGTCTTAATTCTACCATTCATTCATATCGTAGCTTTTACAAGTCATGTAATTCTCTGAGCCCCAGTTTCCTCCTCTGTAAAATGGGGGCAGTAAAGTCTGCCCTGCCTGCCTCACGGGGTTGAGCTGAAAGTCAGTATTTTTTTGAGGGGGGAGGGGCAGAGGGAGAGAGAGTGAATCTTAAGCAGGCTCCACACAAGGTGCTCAATCTCATGACCCTGAGATCATAACCTGAGTTGAAATCAACAGTTGGATGCTTAACCAACTGAGCCACCCAGGGACCCAAAAGTCAGTATTTAAAATTGGATGAGGAAAAAAACCTCTTTGCCATCCCAAAGTCATCTAGCATCTTTACTTCACTGTTGTCTCATCATGACACCTGTCCCCTGAAGAGGGATGGAGGGAACACGGTTCTGATTTCTATTCTTCAGAGTCTTCTGAGACATTGCTTTAGTTGGGGTATCCTCTCCATAATCATGTCCATCCTTCCCTGCTCACCTGACCCTGGGTCACACCTTGGATTAGATAATGACTCCAGTCAGAGGTTCACCACACATTTTCATGGGCAGGATACCATCAAGTTAACTTTTACAAGTTATCCCTGCACTGTTCATCCATTAGTCTGATAGTTTGTGCTAAAAACCCAGGGTAGAGCACTCAGGCCCCACCATCCTGATCTACGGCCACCCTCAGCCATCTACGGACCAGGAGGTCACCTGGCCCTATCTCTACAGGTGCCTGAGTGGGGAAGAGAGAAAGCGGTTCCAGCCACACTGGGGTGGACATGTCACATTTGAGTGCACATGTTCTTCTCCTCCCCCCCCCCCCCCCCCCCCCNTTCCCCTCCTCTTCCTTTAGCTAGTGGATACAGACTGTTGTATTGGTCAGGAGCTTTAGTTCTGGGAACAAATTCACCTGCTCTCTATCTAACTTTGAGCAAGTTCCTTAATCCTGTTAATCTCTGCATCTGTAAAATGGGGATAACCAACCTCACGTAATTGTTTGAGAATTAAATTAGCTAATACATGTAATAACTGGACCATTGTGAATGTTCAGAGAGATTATTAATCCTTATTTGTATTATAAGTCATCAAAGTAGGAACTACAGAGGGAGAAGCAGTATTGGGTGACAAAGGATGGAAGTACAGGTCAGTACAGGATACACAGGAGGCAGCTGGGGATGAGAACTCAGTTGAGATGGAGGAAGGAGCATCTGTACGAGGAAGACTAAAAGTATTAAGTCTCCAGTGAAGGTCTGACCAACCTCTCCCTTGAATCTGATTGAGACCTATTTAGGAGAAAGAAGATTAACAAGGAAGGGAAGTTCAGGGAAGTTGTTATATTCTGGCATACTTGGGTAGAAATATGAATCAAAATATCTATACTTAAATCAAAATGTAAATCATAGCTAGATCAGAATATAAATTTTAAACATTTTTTGGTGGAAATTTTTCTAACTTGTTACATACTTGCCTGCCTCTTGACATTTAACACATCAATGTACTTTATCTTTCAACATGTATTTATTGAAGACTTAATATTAAGTTCAGTGCTAGATCTTCAGAGGACATAGGTATAAAGTAGACAAACCCTTCAGGGAGCTTATTTCTAAGTTTTGTTATCAGAAACTTGGGACAGGAAACATGCCTACATTTAAACTTTTGGGTACTTATTAGACTATCTCTATAAACTGAAATTCGAGAGTCAGATTCCTTCCTGAAAGAGGATATACTATAAGTGTTTTTGTTGTAAACTGACAACTAAAAAGTGAGACTTTCATTTTTTAATTATGCAAAATATACAGAAAACTATAGATGATATCCATGTACCCACCACATAGACTGAACAAATCTGAATGATTAGACATATTTTCTTGAGTTTTTTTAAGTAGAAAAAAAGCTGATACAACTGAAATGTCTCCATGCAAAACCATATTTTTTTCCAAACAGAATTCAAAGTTATTCAGTATTGTTCTTCACACGACAAGGATTTAGCAACTTTAACAGTCATTAAACTTCTCCCCCATTTTATTTACTGTTATGTAGATTTTATTTCACTTTTATATAATATTTTAGACTTCTGCAAAGTAAATTAATTTAATTAAATTTCCATTTGGCCTGTTTACCATTGTTTCACCATTCCTCTTGCAACTGATTCACTTTTCAGTGGGTATGTAGAAGGTGAACTTCCTTAGAATTTTATTCATAAAATGTCTTTAATTCATACTCATTTTTAAACGATGGTTTAGCTGGATATAAGATTCTAGATCATCTTTTTTTTTCTCCCTTCAACGCTTTGAAGTTTTTCTTCTGTTGTGTTGCCATAGAGAAATCTATTGTCAGGCTAGCTAGCGTTGTTTAGAAGGTAATCAGACTTCTCTCTGGTAAATTTTAGACTTAAAAAAAACACACAAAAAGCCACACAAAAAAACCAAAAAACCTGTTCCTCTGTAGTTTCTTTGATGAGTCTAGATGTGGTATTTAGAGTGCACCTTTGATCTGAGTGTGCAAGTCCCAAGCTATCATGTCCCATTTCACTGTTTATGAACCTTGTAACACACCCGTCCCAGCTGCTGTGAGGATAGAGTTAGTGGGCCTGAAGCATTCTGTAAGCTCTATAACAAGCTTTTTAACAAGGTGTCAGTGGCAGTGGATTTGGTATGTAAGTTATTTGGGAGAACCATGGTCAATATTTGAGGAAGGTAGTTTAGAAAGGACAATCAGGTATTTCTCACTGATGAATAATTTATTGATTAAAAGAATAATTCATTAGATTTGGGGATGTATAACACACACCACTCATGGTGAGTCTGATCCACTACAGCAATTTTGAGGTCTGATCTATTTCCCCAACCCATGTGCCATGTTCTAGCCACTCCAGAAATGGTTGGTCCTGGATGAGAATTTCCCTTCAGATTTGATACTCTGCTTTCCCAGCCACACCCATGTCTCCCCCTCCATTTAACCCAGCACTGAAACCTCCACCTCGGCTCTGCCTAGTTCTCCTGAGGAACTGAGAAATAATAGAGAAAAGAATAAAAATACATTAATGAACTGCTAAAAGGCGTGAGCAGATTCAAAAAGATTAAAAACTGTGGATGGGAACAAAATACATACTTCTCTCACCCCCTCCCTGCACACCCCTGAACAATGTTTATAAATCAGGCTTTCACCTAACACAGCCATAGCTGACTTCCTAAAGGAACATATCAAATTACACAAAAGGTCAGTGAATATAAAATACTATACTGACTGTTATGGGATCATTTTTAATCTTCTTCATCACCTAAAACATTGAAGAAAAAAATATATATTTAAATAAAGTGGAGTAACTAATGAGAGTTTTTGGATTATACTGCTGAAGTCAGGAGATATTTTTTTATCCTCAATACTTGACACTTGCTGGAAATTCCATCCAATTACCCAAGACATTTAGGGAATGAACATTCATCCTAAATTTTTTATGGACAGCCAGCTTTAGGAGGGATAAAAAAAAATGGAACAAAATGTGGAAGTATTTGTAAAGTTGTGCTGACCAAAAAGAAAAAGAAAGAAAGAAAATGCAGGATGACTTTTCTTTTTCCCCATTCCTGCTTGACTTTCTTGTCTCATCCTTTCTAAGCTGTCATGCCAGGTCAAGTCAGACACAAGTTGTCTGATCGAAGGCTACAGAAGAGACATAAGTAGATGTGACCCTCACAGCCTAATGTGCCAAATCCAGGAAATGTGACGGGATGAAAGATGTAAGTTTTTATTATTTATTTTTGAAAAGCAGTGAGAGGAAAAACATTTGGGGGAGGATCGGGTATACTTTTAAGAAATGAAAAGTCCAATTTGGTTAGGCCACAGAACCAAAGATGACATGAGCCTGATGAGAAAGTCCTCAGAAACAGAAGTGCCTGGATGTCAGCTCAGCCACCTGGCTGCAGCTGCTTTCTGCTCACATAAATATTTGAGCAAGGGAAATGGTCTTGTTCTGCCTTCTGGGGATGGCCCTCTCCAGTCCCTGTCTGCTCTCATTGGCGTGGGATGGGGAATGCAAGAAGGCAAGCAGCCTGGCCTTGATGCGTACCAGCACTGCGGGGTTAGGCGCCTCAGAGCTGCTCTCCGGTAGGCTCCATCCTGGTCTTTCATCTCTTTTTTCTCCCTTTTGTGATTCTCCGCTCTTCTTCCACCTGCTTTTCTGTTCTCTGCCTTCCATCTATCCCTGGCAACTCATCTCTTACTCATTTTTTTCTTTCCCTTTATCTGGTTTAGCCCCGTTTTGTTTTTTGTTTTTTTCCAACCTTTTTCCAAACAGATTCATGAAGGCTCTGTTCTCAGTGCTGGGGATATCAAGGTTGACCAGGGCAAGCAAGCCTCCTCTTCTCAGAGCTTAAAGTCCAATAGGCTCTAGAGGCAGTGGCTCCACCCAATATCCACATTAGAAGTGAAACTCTGTTAAAACAGGGATCTAATCTCTGTTCATCACCATGTAATGCCTCTCAGCACAGTTGCTGACATATAGCAGGCCATCAACACAAATTTATAGAATAAAGGAAGAAAGGGAGAGTTCATCCAGTCCTTTCCTAAACCATGTGGACTCATTCTTAAGTCTTTCTTACCAACCACTAGCTAATTCTTTCTCCTCCTTCAGGTCTTATTGCAAGGCTGTCTCCTCCAGGAAGCCTTCCCTGACTGCAAATACTCCCATAACATCCTGCACACCTCTCCATTGCATGCTTCCACACTGTACTATGTTGTTGTCTATTGTAATCGCAGAACTCCCACTCATATACACTCCAACAAACACACACACACACACACACACGTACACACTGAAACTCCTTTGAGCACAGACTGAGTGCTTGATAAACGTTTATTGAATAATTGGAGTCTCATGATGTTTGAATAATATATACTATCTTACATACCCAACCCTTCCCACTTTCTACCTACTCAGATCACACCCATGCTTTCGACTTAGATTATGAAGATTTCTCTGACACAATACCATTTTCATCTATCTACTCAGTAAAGGCAAAAAACAATGAGAATTTTAAAAGCCTATTTTTGATGAGGATGCTGATGGGAACAAATATTGGTAAAAAATTTTTGGAGGGCAATTTGGCAAAGGATATCAACAGCCTTAAAATATACATAACTTTTTTTTTAAAGATTTTATTTATTTATTTGACACACAGAGAGAGATTACAAGTAGGTAGAG
The DNA here is from genome assembly GCA_002007465.1 of Ailurus styani. NCBI lineage: Eukaryota > Metazoa > Chordata > Mammalia > Carnivora > Ailuridae > Ailurus > Ailurus styani. The sequence continues at coordinate 63,056 of LNAC01000120.1, forward strand.
AGGCAGGGAGAGGAGGAAGCAGGCTCCCTGCTGAGCAGAGAGCCCGATGTGGGCCTCGATCCCAGGACGCTGAGATCATGACCTGAGCTGAAAGCAGAGGCTTTAACCCACTGAGCCACCCAGGCGCCCCAAAATATACATAACTTTTGATGCAGGAACTCCACTTCTAAGAATTTATTCTATGGAAACATTTTAAAATGTGCCTAAAGATTTTTCCAATATGTGTTCACCATAGTTGAAGTTTATAATGTTAAGAAATTGGAAATCCACAATAAGCAATTAATTGAGTGAATACAGGTAAAAACCTATAATGAAACTTAAAAAATATTTTCAAAAAAATAATTATTGACCTGACAAAATGTTGGTGTTGTTGAATGAATCAGCCTGTATAATATGGTCCCATTTGTGTTTAAAAATTATAAAATTTTATTTGCATGGAAAAAATCTGGACAGTTATATAACTGAGTAATAAGTGGATTTCTCAGGGTGATGGGATCATATGTGATTTTTATACTCTTAAAACAATTTTTTTGAGATATCAGCACCACGCTCTAACCAACTGAGCTAACCAGCCACTTAATTTTTTTGAGATATAAATAGCAAACAACATTATGTTCATTTCAGGTGTGCAACATAAGCGATTCGATATTTGTGTATATTATAAAATGATCACCATAATAAATTTAGTTAATATTTGTCACCATACATAGTTACAGGATTGTTTTTCTTATGATGAGAACTTTTAAGGTTTACTGTCTCAGCAAATTTCGGATATGCAGTACAGTATTATTAACTATAGTCACCATGTTGTTTGTACATTACATCCCGGTGACTTATTTATTTTATAACTGGGAGTTTGTGCATTTTCACCACCTTCAGCCATTCCACCCACCCTCAACCCCTGCCTCTGAGCTTGGGTTTTGTTTGTTTGTTTGTTCGTTTTGATTCCACATATAAATAAGATTATATAGTATTTGTCTTTCTCTGCCCGAGTTATTTCACTTAGCATAATGCCCTCAAGGTCCATCCCATTTGTTGCAAATGGCAAGATTTCATTCTTTTTTATGGATGAATATATTCCATTGTAGATAGAGCACATTTATCTATTCATCTATCAATGGCCATTTAGGTTGTTTCCATATCTTGTCTCTTGTATATAGTTCTGCAATGAACATGGGGGATGCATATATCTTTTTGACTTAGTTTTCATTTTCTTCATATAAATGCCCAAAGTGGAACTGCTGGATCATATAGCAGTTCTATGTTTAATTTTTTGAAGAAGATCCAGATTATTTTCCATAGTGCCTGCACCAATTTATATTCCCACCAACAGTGCATTAGGGTTCCCTTTTCTCCACATCCTCGCCAACACATTTTTCTTGTCTTTTTAATAATAGCCATTCTAATGGGTATGAGGTGATATTTCACTGAAGCTTGGATTTGCATTTCCCTGATGGTGAGTGATGTTGAGCATCGTTTCATGTACCAGTTGGCCATCTGTTTGTCTTCTTTGGAAAAATGCCTATTCTGATCTTCTGCCCATTTTTAAATCACATTGTTTTATTTTTTTGCTATTGAGTTGTATGATTTCCTTTTATATTTTGGATATTAACCTCTTGTCACATATAAAATTTGCAAATATTTTCTCCCATTCAATAGGTTGCCTTTTCATTTTGTCGGTGGTTTCCTTTTCTGTGCACTTTTTCATCAGTGTTTTCCCATTTGATTTTTCTTCAGTGTACAGGCATTGCCCATGTACTGATTTTATTAATTATAAAAAAGTTGTCTGAATACTTTGTTCTTCTTTGGCTCTAAAAGTAAGCTATTCAAAGTGAAATAGACTTGAAAAAAATAAAAATTCCTATCTAGAGCAAGGAACACTAACCTGAGATTTGCAAGGAAGAGCCTTTATCTGTCCAAGCCTCTGTAGCCACGTGTGAGTCTAATTTCCCAATGCTCTGAGAAACTGTGACAGAGAATCATTACCCTTGAAATGGGTTTACGTCATATAAAAAAATCAGGGTCTCCTCTCCACTTAGTGAATATGTTAACATTTGTGGGAGTTCCCATGCATGCTCTGAGGGAGAGTCCTGTGACTTCGTGTCTGCGTTGTATTGAACTCAATCACTTGTAGAAAATGTGTAATGTAATAGGGGTATTACACAGGGTGATATTATGGAAAATCCTAATTGGTACCAAAGTAATTCTTACTAGAGTGGACTATAAAACCTTCAGTGCCATTCTAACTAATCACCCCTGTGGCATTCTGAGCAAATGCAGGTTAATGGTGATGATCTTAATTTTTTTATTAATTAAATTAAGTGTATAATCTGACCATATAAGCCCATTGTCGGTGTTCATCATGCTGATAATAAATGGCTTGAGTACTCAGCACCTTTGGCTTCACTGGAGCCCTGAAGTCTTCCATCCACCATTAATGATCTAAGAGAGATCTCCAAGTGGCTCATTAGTGCCCAGAGACAACAAATAATGAAGTTGTATAGCAGAAATTGGGGTGAGCAAATGGCAGGTGGGATCATGGGCTCCAAAATTCTTTGAAGAAGCCTCCAAATTCAGAGGCTGCAATTGCTGAGTCTCTGCTCTCCTGCCTCTACATCTTGGGTTCTTTTTCAGCAAATAATTTCCCATGATACTTAAAGATAGAAAGGGGAAAGAATTCAGAAAAGTGAATGTAAAAAATAAGATGCTTAACAATCACTTAATTGACCAAGATGCCAGATTCTGGCTCCTCAAGATTTAGGGTAGGGAATAGGCCTTTTTTATCATTGTTTCCCCCACACCTTGCACTACTCCTGGCAAATAGTGGCACGATACATCTCAGTTTATTTTACCAAGCCATGGCATTCTTAGATTTGCTTTTCCCAAAGAGTGTTCCCTGGAAGAGAAAGTGTGTCAGATGCATTCTAAATTAGAATCTACAAATAAACAATTTTGAGAAACCTTGCGTTTTACCTTTTCCTCCTGAGGATTTATGATACATATTAGCATTGTGAGGACAATGATAAGTCCTTTAGAAATGATGTTAAATTGTCTAACCAGACTTATTGGATCACAAAACTCTATTAGCATCCCACAAAGTGCACTTCAGCAATAAACTGCCTGAGATATCTGCTAGAATGCTTATAGCTCAGTGATCAGGTGGAAATACCAATTTCCGATTCTTCTTAAGTCCTGGAATAATAGAGATGAAATCTTCCTTGATTGTGACTAAAACCACTAAAAAAACCCAAAAAACAAAAACTAAAGTTATAAGGCTTAGACTTGGAAGAAACTTTGGACAGCCTCTATCCTAACCCCCAACTCACTGCAGGAATTTGCTTACAGTATCCATGATGGATACATTGCCATCTCTGTGTGGGTACTTCTAATGGCAGGAAGGTCACCCCCTTACAACCAAGTCCATTGAGTTATCATCAGATTTCTTTTTCTGTTGAGTTAAAATCTTCTCTGAGGTTCTAGATCTCATCCTAGAATAACAGAATGATTCATTCTCTCATATGTCTGCACACCAGTTCATATGCCCTCAGTTCATAACATATTAAGAATTTTCTGTTTCTACACTTCAAACTATAATCAGAATAAATAAGGAAAGTAGTCTTTGAATGACTAGGAGAGGTGGGAAAAGGAGAATAGTCTTACAAGTTGGGTTATAGGCAATAAATAATAGAAATCTCCTATTTGCAACCCATTACATTCTAATAACAAAGGTGTTATGTTTCATAAGTTTGGTGTAAAATCATTTGGTGACTTTCATATTTCAGCCTGCCCCAAAAAAGTACCATGGATTGGGCAGCTTATAAACAACACAAATTTCTTTCTCACGGTTCTGGAGGCTGGAAATCCGAGATTGGGGCCCAGCGTAGTCCAGTTCTGAGTCCTCTTCCAGATTACAGACTGCCGATTTCTCCTTGTGTCCTCGCGTGGTGGAAAGATAGCAAGAGAACCTTCTGGGGTCTCTTTTGTAAGGACTTCACCATCGCAGCCTAATTTATTGTCAAAGACCCCTCTTCCTTAGACTATCACATTGGGAGTTGGATTTTAACATATGAATTTGGGGAAGGGATAAGGGTAGAGGATACAAACAGTTGCAGTGACAAAGCATAACCTGAACTGATGTGAAACTATTTATAGTCTTTATTTATTCCATTTAGCATGAAGTGCATATATTTGATTAAAGAAATATTAATATGTTGGATTACAGAAACATTAGTGTGTTTCCTCAGACTCCACTGGAAGTATTATACAATGTATGGCATATGCACTGTATTCCCTTTCTAAAAATCAGACAGTCTGAATTCTGAAACACATCTGGCCCCAAGGATTTTGGACAAGGTGATATGACAGCATCCTTTTCTTGGTACCTCTGTGTGCTCAACGCTATTGACCTACATTAATTTTTTTAGTTCTTACAATTCTATAAGTTAAAGTACTATTTATCCTTCACCTTACAGATGAGTAAAGTCATATAGTTTTGCAGACATTTTTCTTACTATCTATTTGATAGTTGCAAGAAAGCCAGCTCTCCTTTTATAATATACTAACAACAAAAAAATTAAGTCAGGTTCCAGTTTGGTACAAGGGTCAATGCCAGAAGAGCCCTTATAGAAAGGGGAGAACATAGGCGCAGTGCTGCAGGAGGAGTCCCCACAGGGACCCCGCATGGCCTCCATCTGAAAGCTGGTTAAAGGATTCACAGGGTCCTCCTAGCCGTTCTTTTCCCAGCTAGCCCCTCAGAAACTGAGGTGACTGGGAAAGCCGTAGAAGCCCACTGCAGAGACAAGGATTATTCTGAACGTTGAATTAAGTTATGTCAAGGTCTGGATCTAGCCTCTGGATGGGAGTTTGGATATTTCTTACTGCCTATTGCATCCCCTCTCCTCAAATGACCATTATGATGAGATTTGAGGATTAATGGCCATCTGAAAATCTACCACATTTGTTCTTTCACTATGCTTGAAATTTCCATATGAGTGTTTGTCTTTGTCAGGATACTGAAAGCAACTACTGAAATGTAAGTAGTACATATCACATGTACGGGTCAACCTATTAAGTCATTACCAACTTAAATAGTCAAATGAGCTGGTCAGTCATTTTGCCAGGCCCAGCAGGAACTGGACATGGAATAGACCAGGTTTCATGAAGAATGAAAGGAAAGAAGCCTGGGGAAGGTCTGAAGCATGGACACTTCTGGGAAAGCTCTACATCGGGTGCTACAGTGGGAGGCATGGGGCCCAGACTGGTGCCATTGAGGACTGGCTGAAGGAGGCAAAAGGGAAAAAGAGGCAGGGGAAAGAGAAAGGGGGGGTACGGGGGGGTGTCCCGAAGCTCAGTGTTGCCTTTATCAGCTATTTCCATAAGGATTGTGCCTATGCCTATAGACCCTCTTAAAATAGCTGAGTCATAACATTTTATACCATTCACTAGATTCACTTACCAGTTGGTACCCAGGAGACTAGAGTAGATGCCAAGTTACAGAACCCAAGAAACAAGGAAAAGGAGCAGAAAATAGCATGTGTTAAGAATTTCCAACCTCTGACGCCTGGGTGGCTCAGTGGGTTAAAGCCTCTGCCTTCGGCTTGGGTCATGATCTCAGGGTCCTGGGATCAAGGCCCACATCGGGCTCCCTGCTCGGCAGGGAGCCTGCTTCCTCCTCTGTCTCTGCCTGCCTCTCTGCCTACTTGTGATCTCTATCTGTCAAATAAATAAATAAAATCTAAAAAAAAAAAAAAAAGAATTTCCAACCTCAACTCATACCGGTGACCCCTTGCTGCCTGTGCTCCAACCACACTCCTACACGTGCTCTACCCCCATCCAGGAAAGCCAGCTTCTTCCACTCTTTGCCAAGGGAGCTCAGGCTTTTCCCTGTGCTCAGCCTAGACATCACTTCCTGAAGAGGCCTTCCCTATCTGCACTACTCCTCCACCCTCAGTCGTATATCATTTATTCTACTTTTATCATGTTTCAGTTTTTGTTTTTTCTTCTCAGAATATAAACCACAATTTGTAAGTGTATATTTCTTCATCAGTTTAATGTCTGCATTCTCTCCTAAATTATAAATTCCACGATTGTCCACTAAAATCAGATTCTTAACAAAACTCTGTTTCATGAATCATTGTCAGGCACTGTGCTCTCTGTTTCAGAAGTGGTAGCTCTTTTAATCTTCATAACAACCCTGAATTAGGTTTTGCAGATGAAATTAAGGAGGCTTACAACTTCAATGATTCTTTTTTTGCATCCTGATATTGTGCAGTACACACCCTGCATGGTCATGTGCAGCAACTAGGCTCAGAGACTCCTTGTTTAAACCATTTAGGAATGGCATTCTCTCCCAAGGAAAAGTATCTCTCTGCTCCTTCTCCCATCTTTGTGCAAACCATGGCTAGACAGGTTAATAATGAACAGAAAGTCCAATTATCTTCCCCATCACATCAGTTGTAGCGCTAAATCCTGATTCCTTGCAAGCCTCAAGCAAAGATTCTTTGGTTTGTGTATCATGTTAATAATTAATTGATTGGTTAGTCAGTTAACTAGTTCCTATAAGGTCTGTCCTGTCTTCCTTTGTCTCCTCCATGTGTCCTGGTTGTGGTCAGTGGGCCTGAGCTCACATGTGCCTTATGTTGATCTGAAAGACTCCAGTGAAGGACCACTTTAAAAAGTGTACATGATCGATGCTTTTTAATGCCCTGAAATATTATGCAGAAGCTGCTCATTTTATACCTGTTGAGGATAGTTTTCTTAAAGTACTGATGAAAATTGATTGAGCATTGATTGAAAACGTACAGCAATGCCTGGTTATACAGAGATGCTTAAGTCAAGGCCCTGCCTTCAAGGAGCTCTCAGTCAAGCGTGACAATAGGACGTCAAGGAGAAGGGTGATCACAGGGGAAGGGGAGGAGGAATGGAGGGGAAGCTATGGGAAGTATTTTGGACAGAGGGTGGAGCCCGTGCAAAGGGCTTCATGATTTCAGAGATGTAATAAGCAGAACTCCAGGCTAGAGAATAAAAGGTGCTCCCTTTTACCTGAGTGCTTATAGAATAAGCTCTGAGTTGTAGGACTTTATAAGATATTGTGAAAGCATTTGGTACTGAGAATTTTTACCTGAGATATGGACCAGCTTTCTCTTCTTGCTCTTTTGGTGCCACAACCCTCAACCCTAACCCTGACCAACTCTCATGTTACCAGTGCCTTTGGAAGCTGGAAGACAGAGGCCAGTTTTCAAGAAATACCAGATTTCCTATTCTTACTAGGTTTTTAAAATGTCTTTTACATTCTAACACCACCAACATCAGTTGGGTTAGGCCTCACAGCTGAGCTCAGTGGTTCCTAGACCCAGCTGCTCATCAGAATCACCTGTGGTGTTTTTTTTAAAACACACATGGCAGTCTGCTAAGGTTGAATTAGGTATACCCTAAACTCATCAGTTCTACTCCTGGGTAAGTACCCATCATAAATGCAAATCTACCAAAAGATGTATAAGATTTTCATGACAACAGTATTTGATTTTTTTTGTTTTGCTTTGTTTTTTTTTAAGATTATTTATTTATTTATCTGATAGAAAGCACATGTAGACAGAGCAGCAGGCAAAGGGAGAGGGAGAAGCAGGCTCTCCGCTAAGTGGGGAGCTCAATGTGGGCCTCAGTCCCAGGGCCCCAGGATCATGACCTGAGCTGAAGGCAGACACTTAGCTGACTGAGCCACCCAGGTGCCCCTGGCAGCACTATTTGTAATAGCTCCATGAGGAGCCACCCATATGCCCAGCAACACCTAAATGAATAAATTGTGATATAATCCTACAGTGGGATAGTATACAGCACTGAAAAGGAATGAGCACTACACACAACCTCATGGATGAATCTCATAAAATCTCGTAAGAATAAGGTACAGAATACATTGAATACAGGATACAGAACAGAATAATCCAGATGCAAAAGAAACCCCACATACTGCTTAATTCCATTTTGGTTTTATCCAGAAAAATTAATCTATGTATTAGAAATCAGGGAGAGTAGCAATTAGAAGGGGGCATAAGGGGACTTCTGGGATTCTCAGTGTCTAATACAGGAGTGTGTTCCCTTCACAAAAAGCCATTAGGCTGTGTATTTATGATTTGTATGCCTTTTGGTATGTTGTATTCTAGTAAGATATTTTTAAAAGATGCACCTGCCTAAATTTTGTCTCCATATATTCTGATTCAGTAGATCTGGGATAAGGCTCAATTATCTATATTTTTAAAATTTCCATAGATAATTTTAATGTCTATCTAAGCTTAGGAACCACTGACGAGGATGACCACTCTTCTAGATTTCCCAACTTTATGCTCTTTGTTTGCATATTAAAAGAGCTTACTCATTGCTTTTATTTTCATGTTTTCTCTCAAAATAGGAGTAAAATTGCCATTGTATTCCCATGCACCCAGATGTTTCCATGCCACTGAAATGAGTGGAGATTGAAAGGTGTCCTTGTGATGTTCACTGTCAGTAATTCCTTAGCATAAGTATTTTACTCCAGGCTTTCAAAAACCCCTAACAGAATTCATGCCTTCAATTAGCCAACGAGTATTTATTGAACACCTACTATAATAAAAGCTAACAATTGCAAACTCTTCTTACTCACTTTCCTGGGCTGGGCATGATCTTCTATCCTCTACGTATGTTCTATCATTTAAGCATAGTGAAGGATTACGTGCACAGACTCAGGAGCAGGCTCTGGTTTTGTAACTTTTGTGTGTCTTGCGGAAAGTTGCCTCTCTGTGAGTCAGTTTTTGGGGGTTTTTGTGCTTATTTAAAGATTTTGTTTATTTAAGAGAGAGTGAGAGAGAGAGAGAGCATGAGCCGAGGGAGAGGCAGAGGGAGAAGCAGATCCCCACTGAGCAGGAAGCCCCACGTGGAGCTCGATCCCAGGACCCCGGGATCATGGCTTGAGCCAAAGGCAGACACTTAACTGATGGAGCCAACCAGGCACCCCTGTGACTCAGTTTTTTTAAATCGTAGATAATAAAATACTGATTCTTGAAATCGGAGTGAGGAGTAAACGATGTTTGGCATCTCTAAATGTCACTCACTTTATATAGGCAAATGCTACATATGCATTAGTTATTACTTTTCACAAAATTCTATGAGATAGCTACTACAATAATATAATAATAACTTACATGACTTGTCCAAGGCCACACAGCTAATAAATAGCAAAATCAAGATTTCAAGTCAGGTTGCCTGACCTCAGTGCTTAGATACTTTGCTATCATACTCTCTATCTTGTACTGACATATTCCTTTCTTGGTAATGTTTTGGTGGACACCGGGATTAAATATCTGAAGAGAAGATTCTGCTAAAGAGATCATTGGAGAATCTGGAAAGTCACCGTGAACCCCCTTGTAGTGACAGGACCTATGCCCTGCAAGTGAGAAGGGGAGCTCTTCCCAGTTCAAGCTTCATTTTCCAAGGTAGGATGAATTTGGGTAACCTTTCTCATTCCCTGAAGTTAAAAATACCTTTTAAAAATGAGTTTGTCATGTCTTGTTGCATAACACTTAGCAGTATTTATAGAACGTAGGAATGAATATGAAAACTTGTATTTTGATTCATGGCATATTAGAAGTGGTACTTTCATTAATAACTCTGACTTGAATTTTTCCTCCCAGATTATTGGACTGTTTATTAAACTTTTAAAGTATTTTTCTGACATGGAGTGGGGGGAAAAGGAGAAGCATATTCCTAAAGACGTTAACATTGTCAGTTACTGAAAAAGCAATTGCATGTGTTTTTCATGTCAGTGTGAGAGCTGCCTTCGTATCACCGACAGTATGGGGTATTTTGTCCCCTAATATTAAATGCTGTTAATCAGAGAGGTAAAGATTGCATTTTTTGTGAGTTAACTTTAAATGAAAGTCTTCCTTGAAACAATGTCTCAGTAAAAAATGCAGGTACTAGCAATTAAGAGGTAAATCTGTGTACTTAAGATTTGTATTATATTGATTCCAAAATAATTAGGTTGGCAAATCCATTATGAATATCTCTCCCCACATGAATACAAAGCACTGCTACCATTCTATTGGGTTTTTGAAGGATGGCTGCATCTTACTGTGAAATGTATTTCCAAGTTTTGCCAAGTATTGAGGTGACTGATTTTATTTCTTTTATTAGATACTTACATTTCCCTTTCTTTTTTATATATTGCTTAAAAAACAAACCTGCTTTTACAGGCCTCCCGCTGCCGAAAAGGCTCCTTGTTCCGCACAGAGAAGATTTCTTGCTGATCAGATTTTCCCCATTCTTCTTTTTAAGCAAACACTGAAGGCTTTCAGCAGCTGCCCAAGATATCTCTTTAAAACCCTTAAGGCAGTTTGAAAGGCCTCCAAAAAAGCATGACATTCAATCAAAGTTCAGTAAGGAAAGTTTTAATGAATAAACTTAGTAAATTAGAAAGCACTGTGGCAGGGTGATTAACTCTCATTTGTGCATTAGTGTTGAAATTAATTAAAATGTTTAAGCCATAGGAGGCTGGCTACCTCGTCAGGACCTGGCTCTGCCCTCAGAGTCAGCCTGGATCCAGGAGTGATTCATCTTACACAGATGAGAGGGGGATAAAAAGAAAAGAACCGTCAGGACAAATGTGTTTTCAATGGTGCTTAGCAGCAGGGAGACCATTGAGACTTCAGAGCAATGCTACTGGAGTGTGGCATCATAATACGGTATGTACATGTGGAGTGGGGCAGAGAGGACTTCGCACACACATTCCTTCGCTCTCCCTTTTGGATTGGATGCCATGTATATTAATTTCTCTGCCAGGCAGAAAGCTGCAGTATGCTCTCTTCAAGACCACTCACAAATTAGCTCTGCTTCCCTGACTCTGTTTAAACCTGCTTGCCACCATTAATGTTCATCCCTGGGAGTCCCCCACAGGACACTGACATGAAGAGGTGGGCTTGGCACCCTGGTGATTTCCCTAAGATCAACTCCATAGAATGTATGAAAATAGAATTGCTTCAAACAGACTCTCAGACACACAACAATGGATTTATTGTTAAAATCCCTTGGCAATGTGCAGAGCAGAAACCATCTTTTCAAGAAACCCCAAATATTCCATTCCCATTAGGTTTTTAAATATCTCGTAAGCTCAATTTCTTTCCAGAACTATGGGTCTGTGGATCTTCTTATAGAAACCCATTACCATGTGGCTGTTTAACAAATCCGTGCCTGCTTAAAATTATACATGACAGCCTATTTCATAAAGAGAAAAGTCCTCTTTGACAGGAAAACAATCTCAGTGGCTTCTCCTTGGATAACAAATGGGTTTGTGTCAGGTCCAGCACCATGGCTGTTTCCAAAATAGTGTAGCAGTGGACTGCTATTTCTATTTCAGGGGTCCAAATTGAGGGGTTTGCAGAAACAGGTGACTACCTGTGAGTCTGAATTATTTCCACCTGGAGAAAATTATCATGATTTGCTATAGATCCACATTCATAACTTTTAAAACTGCCCGTCTTCCTTATTTTTTGCTTTAAAGATTTCTTGTCAGATACAATGTCAGAGGTCACTGTCAGAGTGTCCCTTTGGTACCCATTAACTATACCAGCAAACTTGTTCACTATTGATCCACTGTGTCTAAGTATCTATTATGGTGGATATAAAAGGTGGCTTCACATCTTTCTAAACAGATAATTCATAAAGGCCAAGGGGTCATGGCTTGTGATGTATTATTCTTTCACTGTAACTGTGACTGGAAAGAAAGAGTGAGGAAGAGAAGGGGGTGCTAAGGGTCATGGGTGTTAGACTAAAGAGGTAGAAACCTGTACTTCGATTGGACACATTAACATCCATATAAATAATAAAAGGCATTAATAATATTTGTTCATGACCTCATTATTGATTCATTCTCTCAGAAGCCGAGGCTCCTAGAATGAATGAAGACAGAGTTGATTTTTTACCACCAAAGTTCAGTTGAGGTTGAACTCTAAAATGAAAGTCAATTGAAGATAGTAAAATATAGTCTGGCAGCCATAGGTTTGGTCCTGGGATTGGTATATTTTGCAGGTAGTGCATCATCTGGGGCAAAGCAAGCGTTTGGGGAACAGAAGCCTCAAATATAAAGTGTGAGGATCTGCTGGATCCTGATGGGCTCAGCACATCCCCATGTTCCTTTGGGATTATTTGATTCCGCATGTCCCGTAACCTCTGCTGGTTCATATCGAACATTCAGCAATACACTGCAGAGGCCATTGCTGATGTGCCCCACGTTCCCAGCCTAAAGTAAAGCATTTCGTTAGGATAACAATAAGGATCTAATGAGTGAGACTTGCTCACAAGTTAGCTGACATTGGGCTCATTTAATGCCATTTATGGTCTTCTATCCACTGGAGGACCCAGAGATGGTGCGCTTTCTCAAGACTACAGTTTGGAAGAAAGTAAATTGAGATGAATCATGGTGAAATGAGATAGTTAAAATGTCATGCTCCATAAGTTTGAATGCATCCTTCAAATTCTGAACAGGAAAATGCAACTGAACACTGAAACAAGGGAAACAAAGAAAAAGCAGACAACTAACAATACAAATCCTCCTTCTTTGACAAGGATGCTTCATGGCGAAAACCAAACAGCGCCTTTTCAGAGCCGTCCCTGAGCACATGCCCTGGAGCATACCGGCACACATCCATTCTCCTTCCTGATTTTACTTTCCTTTTACTGTTTCACCCATTATGGCTCAGGGGATGACACATCAAAATTGTAAGGTTTCAGAGACGGATAATATACTATTAGCTTTATTTCTGTTTATAAATGCTAGCTGAGAGAAAAGCCCTCGACCTGCTGGACAAATTCCAACATGTTCCTAGTAAACGTGGAAGCCGACAATAATGTGTTCGGAGAGTCGGCCCTTTTGGTTGAAGGAGAGGGTTGAAGAAAGTGTTGGGGTGGGCATGGGCAGAGGTGGGAGATGCGGAATTGCTTCACCGGGTTCTCCTTACAGAACCCCGTTCATTTCAAGTATCTACTAACTCTATAACTTGTTAAGGTAAAACATCCTAAGAGAAACCTAAGAATGACCTATTTCCTGGAAGTTAATAGTCTGACCCTGGGAATAGCTTATCTTCTTTATGTGAAACCACAGTTATTGGGACAACCAAGGTCTTGAGGGAATTTCCCTCCAATATCTGTAGTTCTTAACCTTTCCATGGATTAAGAACCCTTTTGAGAATATAACAAAAGCTACGATCCCTCTCTTGAGAAAAAATGTTCACATGTACAAAATTTTGCATATATTTTAGGGATTCATAGCATCCCTGAGGTTGGTGCAGGTTAAGAGCCCATATTCTAAATAGGGTTGTTTTCTTTAACAGATGAACACTCATAGAATCTGCCCTTCCTTCTTCAATTCAATAAAGGAAAAAAATGAAGCTTAGAGATGAGCCAGCCATTGTAACCTTCAGATGCCAAATAATACTGTCCTTAATAATAATAATATTTAAGTGTCATGTTAGTGGTCTCTATGGACATCTCTATTCTTCATAATAATTTTTATTTTTATTTAATGTTTGGAGATGTTGTAAAAAGTGACTACTGTTTCAAAATGTGACCTCTGTGAGGTTTAAAACCTACTGAATCAGATGAGATATGAAAGCATTCAATATAATGTATGACTTAAAGCTATGTTTTTTAAACTTTAATAGGAAATGTCTGACTCTTAGATCACTGTTTCTAAAGCCTGGCAGACAGAAACATGTCTTTTAAAAAGGTCTAATTTATACACCAAACAGAGATCCAGCAGGTAGAAATAACGCCTTTCCCCTTCACCTCATACAAACCTGAACATTTAATTTGTTTTGAATAAACCTCAGTTCCAGCAACATTTTAACAATTATAACTTATCTCATTTTTTTCAAAGACTTTTCGGATATTGTGCTAGACAATGGCACACCGAAATAAACAAATCATGGTCTTTATCCTCAGAAGGCTCATAGTCTTAGAATGGATGCGTGTACATGGCCAAGCAGCCACTGCAATACTGTAGACAATATTCATTTCCATCTTCTTTCCTCTTGGCAGAACTCTATTTTTATTCAGATGCCTATCCTCTACATACGCTGTATGATTTAGGGGACCTGACCCATACTGGGCTAAACCAATCATGGGAATCCTACACACACCCTTGTTTGTGATAGATTCAGGTGTCTTATTCAGCCAATTATTATTTCTCATTCCCTTGGTAATGGCAGTTGGTCTGGGGATGGACATGTGGCCTAAATTGGCCTCATTATACCAAAGGGAGGATCAACTAGAGGGAAAACTGTCTCTTCTACTCTAGCTGTCTTGCCCCAACTGGCATTAGCAACTGTCTTGCTACTTTTGGGGAAGTTAGTCGGAGGACAAAGCTAAGACATCTGGGAGGATAGATCTGAGATAATTACAGAGAACCGAAGTGGAAAACCACATTGAATGATTTAAAGCCCACTATACCTCCAAATAGGTTTTTTGTGAGATAGATTTACTATTTCTTTTTTGTTTATTCTTATTTGAGTAGGGACTTATGTCCAATGCAGCGCCAAGACATCCTGTCACCCATACTCCTATAGCCCAGAGTGAAAATCCCCCCAGTATGCTATGGGAACCATCAGAGGTGCACAGAGGATAGACACAATCATCCTGTGGCAACTTGCCAGAAGAGAGGATGCTTGAGCTGAGTTTTGTTGGTTGAAAAGGAGTTTGCTGAGCAGATATGGAATGGAAGGGGGTTCGGGCGCCTGGGTGGCTCAGTGGGTTAAAGCCTCTGCCTTCGGCTCAGGTCATGATCCCAGGGTCCTGGGATCAAGGCCCTCATCGGGCTCCCTGCTCAGCGGGGAGCCTGCTTCCTCCTCTCTCTCTGCCTGCCTCTCTGCCTACTTGTGATCTCTCTCTCCCTGTCAAATAAATAAATAAAATCTTAAAAAAAAAAAAAAAGGAATGGAAGGGGGTTCTAAAGAGAAGGACAAGTGAACAGAGGTGTGTTGGTGCCTTCAAGGATATTGAGAGTGTTGTATGCCTAGAATGAAGAGAGATGGGAGACAGCCTGGCAGATGAGACAGAAGAGGCAGGCAAGGGCCAGATCATGAAGGGTCTTGCATTCCATGTGAATGTGGATTTTCTCCTGAAGGTAATTTGGAGCCATTGAAGGATGTTAAACACTGAATTGGTGTGATCCATTTTGTATTTTAGACACATTGCTGGTGGCCAGGGTGAAAAGTGAATTGGAGGGGACTGCTCTAGGGCTAGGAGGTCAGTTCAAGAGTCTCCATTTTGCTCAAAGTTACCCTTCGCCTCTCAGGCATCCTTTCCTGATAGAAGGCAACATGGGTCCTTTCAGAATGGTACAGGGCAGGTATCTGTGAAGACTGGTATACAGCTCCATCACTGTTAATCAAAATCCATAACTAGATCCAGGTCAGCAAACATTTGCTGAGTGCTTGTGACTCAGAACACCGCACAGAATCATGGAAAGAGACCCTTACTTGCTGGGTGACCTTAACTAGCTGCTTAACCTCTCTGAGATTCTTTTTCCATGTATGTAAAATGAGGATCCTGTACCTACCTTGCACTGTCTAGGTGGGTTAAATAACACTTACAGGCATTTAGCACTGGGCCCACCAAAACATAGAGACTAGATTAATGCCTCATTGCCTAACGGAGTGACTGGATGACATGAACGTGTAGTTTTCCCTACTTATACCAAATATGTGGTTCTAGATTTGAAAATGGCAGGCCCAATACTTTGGGAGATATTGCCACCAGATGACCAAGTTATCCCCACTACCTTCTGAGATAAGGTTAATTCTTGTGGAATTTTTTAAAACGAGGGCAGATCTGCCCACAGGGATTGCAGAAGCGTCTGCTCAGTCATTAATTAAAACAACATGCTTCCGAGCCCTGCGGATGTGTAACTCTCCATTCTTGGGGCTCGAAAGGGAGTGACACTGTAAATTGCTTTGGAATCAATTGATTTGGGTTTTTCCGTATGACACCCACAAAGGGCTTGTGAGACTAGGTTTGGGCCCAAGTGCAAAGGATGCTTGCCAGCTGGTTTGTACAACCTACAAACAGGACAACTAAAAAAGGAGCTTGTCTGTGCTCCTTCCCATGAGCTGAATCTTTGGGTCCCCCAAGTTGACCATGTCTATTCAGGGGTGGTAGGGCAGAAGGAAAGGCTGGGGTGAGGCAGTGGGGAGCTGATGCCAACCTGCAGAACCTTCCACTTCACCAGAAACCTTGGAGGTACAACGTGCCGTGGTTTACATCTTTGCCCTCAGAGGTATCTGGGTTTAAGTTTTGACTAGCTCACTTTTTAGCTGTGTGACCTTGGGCAAGTGACCTAACTGCTCTGAGTTGTAATTTTTTTCATTTGTAAAAATGGGCTATGCCTACCTTAATCCTATAAAGCGGGAGTGTACCTGCTAGACTTGTTATGAGGATAAAATAAAATTGCATATGAAAAACAGGTAATCAGCATAATATATGACAATATGGTTAAAAAACAAACTATGATGATGATGACGACAATGATGACGATGATGATTTAGAATGGGCATCTGTAATTTTGGGTCTGTCCATCAAATAATTGCCCTTCCTATTAATACTTTCCTTTTGGGGAATTACCTTTCCTGAATTAGGTGTAGTCTTGGTGCCCTCTAGTGTGCTCACTGCCTACTTTAGAAGCCGAAGGGGTCCCTAGAGGCTCCGCCCACAAGATCTTTCCTTTCATCACCTAGTACAGCCCTGAAGTAAGCCTGTGACCAGAGCTCAGCCAATCAGAATCTCTCCCCTGGAACTTTGCCGCAGGCATAGAATGAAGCCAAGATAGAAAAAACAGTGGGTGGTGTGTGAAGAAGACGGTCTTCATTTCTCTCCTGTTGGTGTCCCAAATCATCCCTATGAAGTTTCTTTTTTCTTAAGCAGCCAATGTCCATTTCTGTTGCTTGCAACCAAAGAAATGAAACATTACCTTCTGCCTTTAGGAACAAGTGTTCCCCTTGTTTCCCTTCATAGCCTTCCTCTCTTCTCTTTTCACCCCAGCGTTCTACACCCCAATATTCCCAAACACAGCCTAAATTTGTATAGTTTAATGCATGTCTTCAAGATAGTCTTTCTGCTTAGATGCCCATATTCAACCCCCATCTTCCAACAGGCAAATTCCAAGCCATGCTTCAAGCCCTGGCTCAGATGATGCTTGCTTTGGGGAGCTGTCAATGACAATTTGACCCAGTGATACAAAAATATTTAAGCTCCTCCACCTTTTCCATGCTTTCCTTGAAACCTTTATGTA
The DNA here is from genome assembly GCA_002007465.1 of Ailurus styani. NCBI lineage: Eukaryota > Metazoa > Chordata > Mammalia > Carnivora > Ailuridae > Ailurus > Ailurus styani. The sequence goes on from LNAC01000120.1 coordinate 80,364, forward strand.
CTTGCCATGTTGTGTTAGGCTATGTGCTAATGTGCTAGGTGGAGATCTATTTCCTATACTCTCCAGGAATGTGGGCCAAGCCTTAGTCTTGTTCAGTTTTGTGTCTCTAGTACCTGCCTTGTCCAGAGCAAGAACACAAGGTGTTTTTGTTGAATGAGTGATGTTTCTTACAAATACATGAATTGCATGGTTTTGTGGACAAGGACTTATATTTGGGGCATGTCCAGATAACTTCAGAACAGTAGGCTAATTCTACAGGCCACCCAGCCCTCCCAGTATGATGAGAAAATGCATCTTTGTCCAAGTTATCCAAGTTGACAGTCTAGATCAAGCCAAATTGTTTAAGATCATTGTCTCAGCCTCTACTTTGAGAGTAACAACAAGAACTAAGTCTTGTAGGGCTCTGATCACACACCAAGCACCAAACAAATATTAACTCATTTGATCCTAGTAATACCCTGATGAAATAGATGCTACTGTTTCCCTATGTTACAGATGAGGAAACTGAGGCAGAGGGAGATCGAGTCACCTCCCTGTGTTATATGGCTAACAAGTGGGAGAGCTGAGTTTCCTCCCTATGCTGTGCTCTTCTATACAATGCTGCCTTGTCTGGAGTTCCTGAGGAACAAGCAGGTGCTGTTCATTCTGTCAGCACTCAGCTGTTTCACAAGTTGGGGGTTAGAAGCAGGAGAGGGGTGGCCATCTGAATGCGTAGTCTTCAAGGTGAAGATCTGTCCACCTTGTAAGAAGCATGGATAGTGATTACAGAGCACAGATAGAGGGGAGCTACATTTTTAGCTGAGCTACAGTTGGGTGGTGATGAAGAAGGAGGGGAATCCTTCTGTGATACTTGAAAATACTGAGATACCCAGATATATGCCTTGTGCCAGGAATAGTCACACTATTAGCCTTGGCTAAATTCACCCAGCAGGGTTTGACAGGCAGTAGAAGGTAGTGGTTCAGTGCTTAGGTTTTTACATCAAAGAGTCTTGAATGTGAGGCCTGGCTCTGCTGTTTGCTACAGTATGTGTGACCTTGGACAGCTTACTTAACCACTGTGTGGCTCAGTGTCCTCATCTGTAAAATGGGGCATGATAAAAGTCTCAGAGGATAGCATAGTTCTGGAAATTAAATTATTACATGGAGATTACTTGTTATATCTGGAACCTGCTCCACGGTTATATTATAAAAATATAGCACAAAATCCCTGCTAGTTGTGGGAGATTTAGTGAGCAGTGGCACTTTGGGTTTTTAGGGGACAATGGGACAGAAAAGAGTAAGGATGTGGAAAGAGTTGCTCCTCCACTTTGCCAGGGAGAGCTCAGGCCTTAAGAATTAACACTGCCACCTGAAGTCTGGCAGGCCACCGTTGCTCTGCAGAATTCTGCTGGGTAAGGGCCCAAGACGGGGTTTATGGTTTTCACACCCAGTAATCAGGGCTCATGGCTCTGTACAATTACTCTATATGAGCAAACCCAGTGTTCTTTTTCTACTCTTTCCCTTTCAAATTTCCAATTAAAAAAAGAAAACAACCCTCCAATGATGAGCTTGTTCAAAAGGGCTTATTTTACTAGTAAAGCTTTTTTCAAAGAGCTAATGATATTTCTTATAAATCCTGAGCATTCTGTTGGCTGTGACAGCCTGTGCTTGGGTGAAGTTAGCAACAGCCTCATTTCCAAGGAGAGGTTCAGGCATGATTTGCCCAGAGTCCATCAGAGTGTATGTGTCCTGGGCCTTAGGATTACGAGAGGAAGGGTTCCAACCCACCAATCCATTTAAAGCTTCCAATTTTGCAGATTCTGGATTCAGATACTTAAGGCCCTCCCATGCCTACCCAAGCAACCATACTTCATCACAAAGCTCTCCATTAGCTGAAGACCAAGCAAATATATATAAATAAAGTGCATTTGTGTAATGTAAGAAATGTATTAAGATAATCTTAATGCATCTGTCTCAACTTTTAATAACTATAGTTTATTTTGGTGGCTCATGAATTAGAGCCATTCTCTGAGAGATCTTAGGGTGTAAACATCTGAAGGCATTACTAAACTCC